>BPTQ01000001.1:33661086-34261086 GCA_019973895.1 Chrysanthemum seticuspe
TATCAATTTAGATAGTTTCCAGTAACTATGTAGTAACCCTAACCAACATCTCCATCAAGGAAATCCAAAGGTAAGGGTTGCACGACTCCGGAAGTGTCGTAACGGGTACAGGGGGGAAAAGAACAAATGTTGGGAACGTCACCATTGAAAACTTACTCGTCACCTTTGACGACCAAACCAAAATCCATGGGTGACAACCAATATTACTTGAAATAATAAGACTTTTCAAGAAAAGGGACAAACACGTCTAAAACGTTTTCAACAAAACCTGAAACGTGAAAATTGTACACTGAATCCCACTCGTAACAATTGTCAAAAACGTCACCGTTTTCAAAACTCCGGTGATGAATCAACTTGACGAGAATCCTGATAAAACGTTACACTTAATCCCACATGTAATAAAACTTTGGTCAATCTGAGATGGGAAAATAAGGGTACCTGAAGGGAAGAGGGTAATACTATCAGTGTTATTCGTACATTTACTAGTTTTGATGGTGTCTATATTGTACGAAACAACATGTAGTGTTTTAGTGATGGATCAACAACTCTAAATTGTACTAAGGTTGAGGAGACCAATGGGGATCCTCGACATCCGAACAAGGATATGTAGAGTCGTATAGAATGTCAACCAGATCCAAATAATTGACCAAAGGATCCAAGGAGACATTGTCATAATTGTTAAAAACCCTATCTTCGGAGATGTAAGAAAAATTGTAAGAGTAGTTGTTGTCTACTCAGTGACCGTGAGAGTTTTTGTAGTAATAGTACCAATTGGAGAAGGAGTGAAAAGTGGTAACACAGGAAATTTCCTGGTATAAGTGTAAGTTCCAGGACTTTGTGAAGATTCGGACATACTCGATTTAGATATGAACCTCCACTACTTTGTGGAGAATCACCACCTCCGTGACATAATATTGGGTATGGTCTGAATTGAAATGATACATAAACTCGTAAGGTTTAAAATAGTTAACTGAATCTGACTACTATTGTACAATAACCAACAGTGGGTACCTAAAACCAAACCAGCAGTTTCCACTGCTCATTCAAAAGTTACCACTGCAAGGGTTGTAAACAAGAAAAGGGGGGACATGGGCAATGCTGTGAAGGCCTCAGCACGTTGGGAATGGAAACCTAAAGGAACTACCTCTACAACCAATCCCAATGATGTATCAATGACCTTTGATAGATTTAACTATATTGATACACGAGGCAGATCCAAGTCAATCATGGCTTGGGTCCCCAAAAGAAACTAACTCTTTCTTTTATGTGCAGTAACATCCAAGGACAAAAAGATCAAGGATATACAGATAGTGGGTGTTCAAGGCACATGACTGGAAACAAGTCCTATCTTTCAGATTTTGAACATAATGATGGACAGTATGTCAGCTTTGGAAGTGGAGTTAAGTGTAAAGTTAATGGAACAACATGTATGATGCAAGGACTCTAATATTAAAGAGAAACATGGATCATTATTATTATTTTACAAAACTGCACACTGAGTGCAGTAGATACATCCATGGAATACAGACTACAAGCATCATTACATCAACTGAAAACAATAAACAACAACCTACAACCTACTCCACACAAAAGCTTCACAACCTACCCTAACCTTACTACATCTAACCATACTCCATCTACCACCTATGACTTCTTTGGAATGGCCCATGTTGGCATCACCTTAGGTGCATTACGCATATCTATCTAGTTATACACCTTAGGGCTTGCTAGTCCCATCACCACTTTTCTAACAGGTGGGGAGGATGATGAAGGTCCCTCTTGTGTTGGTGCTGTCAACAGTGGTGGAAAAGGAGGCATCTACAGTTCTCCTGATTGAAGGATTCTTGCAAGGGGAAGCACATTCAAGACCCTTGACTTAGTATCATTATTTGTGCTTGTACATGGAGAAATGTAGCTTGCATTGGAGTCTGAGCTATCTTCAATGATGACAGCTTCTTGTGGCATTGGATGAGTTGAAGAAGGACCAGCAGCAACATGGTTTGAATAAGCATCAACATGAGATCTTTTTCTTAATGAAACTGCCTCAAACACCTCTTTCTTCTTCTTACCTGGATTGTTGAGCTCATAATGCCAAGCCTCATCATCCCAAAAGCTGTCTGAAATTGAACTGTCAGAAGAGAAGTTGATTGAGTTTGAGTTGCTCATGGTAATTTTTGGTAAAGTTGCTTTTGACTGATTTTAGGAGAGAGAAGTGTTGGTGTGATAGAAGGTTGTGGGTGATTGGTTCTTAAATACAAGTTTAAGTAGGAATCAGCTAGTTAATGAAGGGAAGGTATAAGTTGTTGAGAAGTAAATGAAGTCTTTGACTTTAGTGGTCGGATTAGTGACTAGGAGTTGACCAAATTAATTTAGAATTTAGCCACTGCTTATGGACTCACTCTTTGCTATTCTCTAACCACTGATACTTTATACACTCTTTCAGTGTATGACTTCTGTTTGTGACATGAAGATTTGAAGGATTCTTTGATTACATTAAATTGGTTGCTCTTTAGTGTTTGTCTGTTTAGTTGTCCACTAACAGTGGAAACTATAATGCAAGCAGTGGAAATATGTTATTCTCAAATTGGAAAAAGGAAAACAGAAATATTTCAATTTAAATAAAAGAGTCATTACATCCAAAAGAGAGTGTCAACTACCACTATCAAAACACAAAAGACAACTTCCTACATTCCTACATCCTACATCAGCTACTCCATTGGCTTCTTGCCTTTGCCCACATAGTCATGCTTGTTTTTCTGGGCTCTCTTCCTTTTGTTCTCGAAGGTGGATTGTATTCTTGGACAAGGAAGACCCAGAACTTGTGGAGGAGGCTTTGGTAGCATTGCAGACTTCTTTGGTATGGACATCTGCTTCATGTTGGAGATAGCTGTTTCCAGTGCTTTTGTAAGAGCTCTTGGCAATTCTTTGGCCATGGAATAGGTCTCATCATTCGTCTCATCATCCTCTGATGAGCTGGAGTAAAACTCAAGAGATGGTGCAGGTTTAGTAGCAGGTACACGCTTGGCAGTCTCCTTAGTGTACTTCTTGGATGAAGTGCTTCCAGCCCATGATGGAAAGTATCCAGCCCATCCTGATGCCTCTGAGGAAGTTTCTGACTCGATCACATACTCTTCTTCTGAATCAGAGGAGATGTTAATGGTGTTGGAAGGATTACTCATGATTATATTTAGGGGTTTTGTGTGTTTGAATGTGTGTTTGATGAAGATTGCAATACGCCAAGCATCCTTATATAGACAAAGTCGGTTACAAGGGTTAATTAATGAGTATATTTACTTTTTCCTATTTTGGTAGGTTAAAGAGTAAATATAGATATTATCGGGGTTGACTTTGGAAGATATATATTTTTTTTGATAGTGGCTTGGTTAAAAGTAACTTTGGTTAAGAACAAGTTGGTTATTCCTATCACATGCAGATACATAACCAAGCATAGATGGGAGTTGATCTTAAAAGGTGTATAACTGAGATACACAACAAATGGTTATTGATTCACCATGTCTAATCCACATAAGAATCAACTAGTCCAGAGCAAACGGCTACTGGTAAAGACTTGACAAATCCGTTTATGGTTGATAGTTTACCAAAAACTATATGGTTATCAACTCACCATATTCTTTATGATAAAGAGTTGGCTAGTCCATAGCAAACTGCTCATGGTAAAGACATATCAAATCCGCTGATAGCTGGTAGTTTGCTAAAAACTATGATAAGAGCAGTCTAGTTTTTATATGATTTTCTTTACCACTGCTCTTTGAAATTTTTGTGAAAAATTACCACTGCTAGTTCACAGTTTCCACTGACAGTGTTATTTTACCACTGTTTTTCTAGCCGTTACAACTGATTATGTCAGTAACTTATTTTTTACTAGCCGTTGAAAGTAACCACTGATTTCCATATATATAGGGTTAAAGTTTTAAGGAGATTATCTACTTTCCATATTGTTATTTATCCGCTTAAGATAAATATTTTCTAAAGATAGTCTTTCTTGCGCAAAAATCTTAAACCCTAACCCTATATATCTTTCTCTCTCAATTGGCTAGTTATTCCTTCAATTATTACTGACATAATATCGTTTTTATCAAAAGTTTCTATGGCACCATTAAAATTTGCAGATGAGCACAACCAAGTGGCCTACCTACAAAAGTCAAACGAGAAGAGTGACACTGTTTTTCATCAGATTGTGGACTTTCTCAATACTACTCATATAAGGTATGCTTTGCTTTTAAAACCCACAATCTATATCTCTCAAATCAAACAGTTTTAGACTTCTGCTCAGTCCATAACACATGAGAATGGAGATACACATAAAACAATGGATGCTCTAAGAGCCACTGTGGATGGGGTAACTATTGATGTTACTGAGGCATCCTTGAGGAGAGTTCTCCAATTGGGTGATCTCAATGGTATCATCACATTACCTATGTCAGAAATACATGATACTTTATCATCCATGGGGTATGATACCACTGCTAAAAAGGCTACTTTCAAAAAGAGTGGTTTTTGTCCCCAATGGAGATTTTTGATACATACTCTTTTACATTGTCTAAGTCCAAAGAAAACATCTTATGAGCAATTTAGTTCAACCAGGGCTTACCTTTTGGTTTGTCTAGCCACTGATAAGATTTTTAACTGGTCAAAATATATTTTTACAAGTATGACTGGCAATGTAAAGAGTTCAACAAAATTTTTATTGTATCCAAGGTTTGTGCAAGCAGTGCTTAATGAGTTTCAACTGCAACCCCATACAAATGTTTATAAAATCAGTTTCCTTAAGCCTAAGTTTTTTTAGAACATGAACAAAGATGGCAACATGATTTTTACACCTCTCCTTCCTCAAATGCTTGCAAAGATTACAACTGAACAAAACACACCCATAATCTTTGTTCCAAACATTGATTATACCCCACCTGTTTCTCACACCTATGAGAGGAGGAGCAAACAGCCACCTTCTTTCATGACAACACAACATGTTTCTGAACCTTTTGGTCTAGGAATAAGAAGTGGTGGTTCTAGACTTCAACCTAGTCCAACAGGTCACACAGCTGGAAGTGATGAGGGCAGTGGGCAACAATTGGAATTGATGGTTTTGTGTATAATGTTAGCCAAGCAGGTTGAATCTCTTCAGAAGGACCTGGCACATGTCAAGAAGCAGCATGCCAAGGATATTAAACATTTAAAAGAGGAGATTCAGACCTTGAAGGAAGAGTTACAGGGGTTGAAAAAGCACAGGAAAACTGCAAAGTTGGTGATTTCATCTTCATCCTCACCGAATGATGGTGATTCAGCTGGTTTTGATCAAGATTTGGGTAATTCTCCCAAACAGGGGAGGAAAACAGGTGCTGAAACTCAGGGGAGGAAAATTGATTTTGAAGATGAAGGTGTTTCTAGTAAATGTGCAGGGGAAACTGATACTCAAGAAGAGCAACTAGAGCAAGATATTTTCTGTACTGCAACTGATTTTACCACTGATCAAATTTCCACTGCAGAGCCAAATATTCCCACTGATGAACATAACGTTGCCACTGCAAGTGAACAAATTGATAAAAAGAAGAAAGATAAAGGTAAAACAGTTATGGAAAGTGAAGAGCAACCTGGAAGAAAGATTTCAAAGAAAGAACAAGTTCAGATTGCTCATGATAAAGACGTTGCTAAAAAGATATATGAAGATGAAGTTGCTGAAAAGAAAAAGCTTGAAGAATTGGAAGTTGTAAGCTTTATGGAGGCTAAAAGGCTGGATAGATTGGTAAATCCAAGTTCCACTGTTCAACCTACAAGACTTAGAGAAAAGACTCCAGAGTTCAGCTATGTACCTACTGAAGAAGAAATTGATTTCTTGATTGCACATGATCCAGTAATCAAGAAAAAGGCAATTGACCTTGTAGCATATGCATCTTTAACTGAAGAACAAAGAACTGCACAGTTAAGAGACTTTATACAGATGAAGAATAATCAAGCACTTCAAGAGGCTATTGTTTCAGTCAAGAAAGGCCAAAAGAAACCAAGACAACCAACTAAGGCACAAGTTATTGCATATATGAAGACTTACTGTTGCAATGTTGGTGGTTGGAAGAGGCATCAATTCAAAGGAATATCTGATGATAAAGTTGAAAGTACCTACTACAGAGTTCAAAGATTTGATAAAGATTTCATTCCAATGGATTCTGAAGAAGAAGCAAGAAGGCATCCTAATTTGAAAAGAAAGGCCAAAGATAGTGAACCTCAGACTGGTAAGAAGACCAAGTTTGCTGAAGAACAAGAAGTTCCAACTGAGAAATTCACTGAAGAATAGATGACTGGGATTATTGTGATAGAAGAAGAAGATTTTTATCCAGAACCACTGCAAGTTAGACATCCTATCAATGATTGGGAGGTTTACACTACTAGCAATTTTGCTCAAATGGAAAATCACAAGGCTAGGTGGTGCAACTTCCTCATTCATTCAATTTGAAGATCTCATCAAAGATTTTGACAGAGATGACCTTGACAAATTATGGAAGTTAGTTCAAGAAAGGTTTGATGCTCAAGATCTCAAAGATATGAAGGAGATGCAGTTATGGATTAATCTTAGAAGGCTCTATGAACCAGATGTTAATGATGATTTCTGGAAATTCTCATGTACATGTCCTGGTACTAAATGGTTTTACTATGATTCATGTGAAGTTCATCATGTTTCTACAACAAATGGAGTAGATGCATTCATGCTTGCTGAGAAAGAATATCCACTCAGAGTTGGAACTCTCACTGTGATGTTGTATACTACTATAAGAGTTCATGAAGACAATGAGAAGGTCAGAGCATTGTTACATAGGCTTCAAGATCAATGTTCCAGAGCTATTACCACTGCTGGGAATAATCTGTTACCACAAATAGTTGTGGTTTACACTGCTTGGATTACACTAGTAGTGGAAAAGTATTGCCACTGCTGGTACATTATTATCACTGCTATAGGAAAACGTGTTTAGATAAGTATAGAAAAGATCTCGTGTATATTCTATATTGTTAGCTTTATACTTATCTTATAAATGACTCCTTGTAGTATAAAAGAAGGTCCTAGGTCATTGTCTTAGGTACTTACTTAATTACTTACGAATCAAAGGCTTCAAGGTGTAACCCTAGTGATAAGCAAGATCACTTGTATTATTCATTAATAATATTAGAGCTTAAGTTTTGTGTTTAATCTGTGTTTACTTACAATACATCATACAATCCGTCTTCTAAGTATTACTAAGTAAATTCCGCGTGCTTATTAATATTATACAAAATATCATTGACACAAGGTGTGTGTTCAGATCCATCATCTATGCATGTCATTTTTAACTTCTATATTCCTGAACATAACTAATATTATTGTTTATCAAAGGCCAAAATACTGTTAGGTATCTTTAGAGTGCTTATTAACATCCTGTTATCAAATAGTACAAACACTATTAACCATAAAAGGGACATCAACAACGGATGTCCTAATAGCAAGCAAGCTAAAATGTACCTGTTTATGACAGCATCAACAATGATCTGGATACGGTTGGCGTCAGTCAAAAAGTGGATAGTCTCCATGGCATGCTTGATGATACAGACAACCGTCAACTACTTACTGTTGTTTCTTCCATGCATCATGAGAGAGTTGGTCAAACGCTTAAAAATTGGGCATTTAGCCTTCTTGAACCTCCTAACTTGGTACCTTCCAGCTTTATGGGGAATATAGGCTGGGTGCTTGGAAGCAGTGGAAGTCATGTAATCCTCAACACAAGTATCAGAAACCTGAACATAAAAAACCAAGAACATTTAAAAACAGAAAATGACAATCTGGAATATCCATTTCCCAAAAAACTTTGTAAAAATAACAACTGGCAATGGTCTTGAGATTCAATATATAAGATTTACACAACAAAAACTGATGCGCACATTCCAGTAATGGTTTACATAGTAATTCTGAATCCGCAAATTATACTCATACCACAAATAGTAAGAATAAGAAAATTAGCATACATTAAATCTTAGTTTGGACACCATTTCGCCTAGTAAAAAAAAGCATATATTTTAATACATGCTGGCTGATGCGTTTCGGTTTATTATGTCCACTTCTTCGGATCATTTCATTTGTTTTTCATCATACTATTGAGGTCCACCGGAGAGTCATTCATTGTCAATTTTCTCACAGCACGACTATCCTGACGCTTTAGTATTTTGACATTGGGTGGGGCCACATCTTCCTTTTTCTCCTTAAACAATTCCATGCAACCAAAACTTTTTGTTGGATAAGTTATGGTATCAGATACTTGCACCCCGCTCGTTATGTTCTCTTGCTGGCATTGTCGCTGCCTGTGTATGTTAGGAATTAGAAAATTCCTTAGTGAAGAGTCGGTCACCCCAAATGTTATCTAGCTTAAGTTAGCTCGTAGACTTGTCGTTATTTACGTTATTAAGTTGTTTATTAGTTAGTTTGTAGCGTAGTTTAGTTTAGAGCAACACCGTGGAGGAAGGACGGGTCTTTACCCACTGTATCCCTGATCCACAGGCCGATAGGAGGTCGTTTCTCATGTAACTATAAATACCCCTTCCATCCATGGAAGGGGTGGTGCTTTCAATCTAATATTCTACATTTTGTGAAGTAACTCTCTACCAAGAAAACACCCAACTCTCTAACTTTCTCTCTCTAATGGCAAACATGTATTTTGATCTCCCAAGACCACCCGAATCATCAAACACATAAATATTGGATCCTAACAATTGGTACCAGAGCCAAGGTTGTTGTGCTTTGATGATTCTTCTTGTGGTTTTGTTACTTGTTTGAATCTGTTTTGGGTATTTGGGTAGTCGGATTATTTTTATTGGTAAATGATTCTTAAACAAGTATATTGTTTTCATATTTATTGGTCAAAAGTGTCAAGTGAAATGTTTTATTATCTGTTAGTTATCTGATGTCGAGTCACTTTTGGTACCAATATTTTTTTTCCCATGAAAGAATCTGTGGTCAGTGGTCTTGTGGTCAATCTGTCTGTTTCTCATGGTCTTTCAGGACAAATATTTTGCTGAATATGCAATTTTTTCTGGGTTTCATTTGAATATGGTCGGAATTTAACCGGAAAACTCATCGGAAAATGTAAAAAGTCTTGATAGCGACTTGTCCCTTTTTGTCCAGATTCAGTGTTTCTATGCTAGCGACTTGTGGTTGGTTTGACTATTTAGTCAAATTAATGATGTAGCGACTTGACTCAAAAACTTTGCTGGCGACTTGGAATAATCTTTGACCTAGCGACTTGTTATTTAACAAGTCGTAGCGACTTGCTTTGTAAAAAGTGGATAGGTTAGCGACTTATGCTAGCAACTTAATACTCAGCTAGCGACTTGGCGATTACAGAAAAGATGAAGAAGAGTAACCACTTGACCATTACACAATTACCAAAGATAGATCAATAGATACCAAAACAGATGCAAATACTACTCCATCTCCCAACCACATCCAATCCAAAATATATCCTAACTCATCACAGATCCAATATAAAGCTTACTTCTTAATCATTATCCAAAATAAAAAGAACATTTCATAAACAAGAGAAAAAGATCTCAGATGCTGTTGTCCTTCGTGGTTTTTCAATGTATCTTCTAGACGCTTTCAAGGTCTTGTACACGAAAAGAAAACATATCCTCATCGGTCTTAATTTTTTTTGGCTAGCCTCGTTGAGTATTCGACACATAAGAAAAGGATAACAACAATAATGTTATCTCTTTTTCTTGGTTCGATTTATGCTTATACGGACTCGATCTATGATTTGTTCAATCAACTCTAATGAAACCAAAAGGAAAAGTATTCGATCTCAGTTTTTATGATTCGTGATTCTCCAATGAAACATCAAGACTTTCAAGAGGCTTAGACACGAATCGATATAATCATCATCGATCTACAAAAGGACTCAAAACGGATAAAAGTAAATATGCAAAAATGATCTCAGGTTCATTCCTTTGTGTGAGGTTCTCAAAACACATAGAGCATACAAGATCTATACACGAAAAGGAAATATTCTTCATAGATCTATTTTGAGTTTGAAAAAACAAAACAAAAAGAAAATGTTCTCGTGATCTCTACAAATGGTTCGGTCCTTGTTCATAATGATCGAATGAACTTAACTGGAGTCATATACCTAAAACCTTGTCCTTAACTACTCGATTGGAGCCATCTCTGTGGCATCCTTGATTGTGATAACAAGTTGAAGGAGGCAGGTTACTTGTGAGAATATTTTGGTATTTTTGGTGAGTAGCTGATGAAGAGAAGTGGGCGGATTTTTTGAGATTAGGGTTTGTTAATGTGAGTGAGATTAGGGTAAAGTGTGGAGAGATAAGGAGAGTTATATACCCGATTCTTAGGTTTAGCTCTGAGTTGTTCACGGGCCTTTCATGGGCTGAGTTTCAAGTAACATATATGGGGTATATGATATTTCACGGGCCAAGGTATATGATATATGGGCTTCCTTATGGACGAATGGAGCATGGGCCGTTTATGAGGCTATGTGGTATGTTAGGCTTCACGTACAATTTTGTGTCGTGAAAATGTTATGGTATATACATCTTGCAAATGTGTAGACATGTGTTAGCTGTTATATTATTTGCAATTATGTGAGGCTTGAGTCATTTTGGATTAATGAAGTGTGTTTAATGTAAATGTATGCCGTGTAACATTATTTCGGCTTGAGCTAATCATTGGGTCTACATATGAGCATATGTGGTCATGGGCCTTCTAATGCTTTATGGTTTTATCGACATGCGGTTTACTATGTATTGGGATTAATTAATGAGTATCGGGAGAAGATTTGGTTCCGAGATATATAATTGGATATATTGAATGAATTGGAGTTAAGTTTTGCTTATTGGATCGGATTCAAAGTTGTGGTTAGGATTCTCTATTTTAGATCGCATATATGAGCTTTGATCTTGTGAGACTTGGATTTTATGTGATTGGACGATGAGATGTGGGGTATGAGATTTGATGATAACACTTGTTGTGATGTGGTTTGATACTTTGGCTTATACATTTTCACAAAAAAAAAATATTTTGTCACGGCCTGAATTGTTATTGGAAAATGTTGACTACGGGGTTGGTTGGACGATATTCCTTATTTGGACTTGATGTGAGGATTTTTTCGGGCACGTTTACTTATTTCGTCTTCCGCGAAGACTACTTGTTTGGGCATTTATAGAGTGTGATAAAGACTTGGCTATTTAGGTACGGTTGTGATTCTTTCTCGATTTACCCACAACGTAACTATCACTTTGGTGTCTCACGCAGTTGAGGATACGTCAAGAGGTTTTGTACAATGGGTACACCGCTTCTTTTTCACGAGGATGAGTACAAGTTTAAGTAACAAATCTGGGGAATTCTACTTCATGATCAAGTTTGGTATATCGAGTTTTCTTCACCAAGTGGTCACAGCAACAGCCGAAAGAATTCGTGAATGATGTGTTTACCAAAGTGTTTATTGGATGGTTGATGATAATGTTGATGTTGGATAATGGACCGTTGATGAACCGCTGCATATTCCCCTAAAACAGATATTCACTGAAACCAAAGTTGTTATAACACATTCAAGCTGACATTGTTTACGGTCTTGTCTTGATTTTGTAAAATCCCGCGAAAGAACCTATTTCTCGGTTTAAATCATAGACTCGTAAAATCCCATGACAATGGAAACATCCTGGAATTTGTAAAGTGCATTTCCGGATCTATCTTACGGTTTATTCTTGGTTTTGTAAAATCCCGCGAAAGAAACTATTTCTCGGTTTAAACTATAGAATTGTAAAATCCCGTTATGATGGAACCATCTTGGAGAAAGGAAAGCGTATCTCGGGGTCTTCTGATGCTGGTGTTACGGGTTCTGTTTCGAAGAAGGGATAAAAGGGTGTACTTCATAAATTGGATGTGTGTTTGGATATTCGTCATGGCAGTTTGGTTATTACATGGTTTTACGGGGTTTTGTGCTTTTAACCATGGTCGGGATGAAACCATTATCAAAGTTCACTTTTAATGTCAAAGAAGGCTAAATTTGAGCAGTTAACCAGAGTATGTGACAACGGCGTTAATTCAATATTATTTATTTGAGGTTGAAGTGAATTATCACGGGCGAGTGTACTTAGTATCTGAAGGTATCGGGGATGGTTGGATGAAGATTCTTCATGATCCTTGTTCGAGCTTACTTTCATAAACGAAGACTTGGAAATCTAGTTATTGTTGGGTGTCCTTTACCTTTTCTTTTACCACTTGGGGGAATTGGGCTCATACCACCACATAATAACTATCACTTTAAGGAGTTACGTTGTAGTGCTCAGTGTCACATTCAATTGTGGATTTTCAAGAGGTGATGTACGTCTATTACTTGATGGTTGGTTGGTTGAAGAGTATAGAGTACTTAGAGATTCAATGGAGCATGATTTCTCGGCACCGCTCTTTGTTTCATATGTGCAAGTTTAAGTCACGAGTTCGGGTTAGTTTACTTCAGGGTCAAATTCATCATATTGGGTTTTCTCCATCAGTTGTCACTACAAAGAGCCTACTGAATGATAATGGGTTGGATTACATGTTTTGCCAAGAGATGATGAAAAGAGAGAGATTATGACGTCTGTTCACTTCAGTTCAGGCCTCGTACTCTAAAGAAAAGAAAAGTGTACGTTTCAGTGCGCTTTATCTTTGAAAGAAGAGAAATCTTCTTATGACGTTTGAACACAACAGTTCAAGCCTCGTACTCTAAAGAAAAGAAAAGTGTATGTGTCAGTGCGCTTTATCTTCTGAAGAAGAGAAATCTTCTTATTTATGACCATTCTCGTCAACATGCTTCATACTTTTTCCATGCGCTTAAGTCATCAAGTGAACCGGGTACCACTGATTGTTTTCTCATTCCACTTGCTCGATTATAATGAAGATGGCGACATCATGTGCTTATTTTGCGGGAGAGAAGTGTGAATAGAACATTCAGATGATTTTCACTTACTTAATCAAGAATGGCAACTCCGTATGCAATTCTTGAGGGGGAGAAGAAGTGTGAAATTACTGCATGGTTGATTATTATTTGAGAATTTAAATGGTCATACGGCTCTAAACTCATGTAAGAACCGAGCTTCATCTTATCGGGTAATCTTCACATGGAGTTTCTTCTTAAGAGCCGTTTGTTGACATCTTCACAAGCTGATATGAGTTTATTGACAAAGTGCTTCCGGTTAATGCTTCACGTGCACATCAACATGATGATTCCGAACAACCTTCTGTTCTTGTTTGATGTGATTGTTTGCTTGGTATTACCATTTTGTGTGTTCGTTGCGGCCTGATTGCTGATTTCCTTGATGAACATCTTTCTGTTCTTGTTTGATTGGGAGGGATTTTAGTTAAGTGGATTTGCAAGATGTAAGTTGATTGGGATGCTTTTTGGTGATGTTCTTGTTTTGGTGAGTTGAAGATGTTAACTATCTATTCCCCAACTGCACAATCTTGAAGAAGGTCGAGTCTACAGTATGTTCTACATTTTCTGCTACATGTTAGAAGACTAAAAGACGAGTTGCATTTAACGATCTAAAGACTTCTTCTTAATTTGGGCATTTATCAAACAGATTGTCGGTTTAGGGGAGAGCACTAATTGGGAGAAAGTTATAAGTCAGATTCAATTCCCAATTAGACGTGCTCATATTCTTTAGCAGTGACTACTCGAGACGTTGATATTGACTATTGTTGGACATTTGACACAAGGTGATTACTTCGGAGTTAATCATTTATCACTTATTTGAGATTGAAGTTGACTTTCACAAAGGCGTGTTCTTATTTGATAACTTGCTCGGGCTTAAGAATTTGAGTTGAAGACTTGGCTTATCTAGTTACCAGCAGTCGAGGTGGATGGTTGAAGACCTGGTTAACTATCACTATTAGGAGTTACTTTGTTTTACTCAGTGTCACACGCATATGACGGTGTGGATAAACGCAAGAGGTGTTAATGTCTCATACTTTGTTTGGGTAGTGAGTACTTAGAAATTTGCTTGAAGCATAAATTCTCTACACCGTTCTTCCATCATTAGGTGCAAGCTTAAGATACAAATGTGGGGAAGTTGACTTCAGTTTCAAGTATGGTATAGCGGGTTTTCTTCTTCAGTGGTCACTTCAAATTGTCTACAGAAGGGTTGATATAAATAGTCAGAGAGAGTCTTCAGCAAGTTGATTCTCACAAAGAATTCAAGTATTCTTCTCAACAAATTTCTAGTATACGGGCTTTCAATGAGTTGCTGATTCTGAAGCATCAAAACCAGCAAGGGGAAAGGAGACACGCATCTAAACGCGAGTAATCTTGATGAGCTTAATTCTTCTAAGTGATTGAAGATATCCCGGGAAGACAAATGTTATTACCGCAGAGAAACTCAAGGTTTGACTCATGGTGAGTAAACTTGATGAACTTAACTCTTCTAAGTGATTGAAGATATTCCAGGAAAACAAATGTCATGACCGCAGAGAAACTCAAGGTTTTACTCATCAATGCGTTTAGTGTTCTTATTCCAACTATGTGGGGGAAGAGATGTTAGAGAAAGTTTCTGAAGATAAAAGAGGTACACAAGTACGACATATTCAGGGGAGATAAATGCGTAACATGAGGGAGGTGTTATCAGTTATTCTCTCGTTGGGAATGTGTGTACTTTGGATTCTTGGGCTTCATACACATTCATCAGGGACGAAAGATGTGAACATAGGGGAGGTGTTCTTCATTACCCTCATGATGTGTATTCGGGAGAGTTCTTTGATATTGGTGTACTTCGGGTTCTTGAGCTTCATACACGTTCATCAGGGAAGAAAAATGTGAACATGGGAAGGTGTTCTTCATTCCCCTCATGAAGTGTATTCGGGAGAGTTCTTGAGCATTATACTAAGAGACTGACTACATCAACTCAACTACTTGGGGGAAGTGTTCTCTTGACACCTTTTGGAATGGATTGCGTCAGAATTCAGTGGTTATGAAATTTGAGAAGATTATTTATGAGTGGGATGATACGTTGCTATTCTTCTTGATGATATAACCCCAAATGGAGATCCTTGATTATCGTTCTTAAATGGAGCAGCGGATTTTATGATAGTGGTGTGCTTATCTGTGCACCTGGCTAAGGCAAGCTTGAAATAGAGCTTCGAATCTGCTCATCTAATGGATTTTCGGTTTGGGGGGAAGCTGCCAAAGTCTCTCTTTCTCTAAGGCTCATGTTCTGTCTTCTATTCTGGAGCCTCGATTTGCTTTGGTGGTGAATGTTTAAGAGATGATGACTTCTATCTTCTACAACGGGGCTGCTCGATATCCTTATCTCGGTACTCGTATCATCATCTTCTTTAACTATATCATCTATTCTATCTTTGTAAATAGTTATCAGAAAACAAAATACAAAAATATAAAACCAACAAAACAAAATAGAAAATATAAAATTTTCAAAAAGCCAAAAAATCAGAAAATTTGAAAAAGACCAAAAATATGTTTTCCAAGACATGTCTTCTGGTATCGATAACATCTACGGTCTTAGAAATGTCATTCAATAATGGCACGGGACCATAGATGAAGTTCGAGCAGGAGGTGTAAATATTCTTTTTCAAAACATGTCACAAAAAATGGCTTACAGTTACTTCAGACTGTGACCCGCGCTTAAACCATGGTTTGCTATTATTTCAGATAGCAACCCGTTCTTTAAAGAAAGGAAAGTGCTGCGCTAAATCAATTTTCAAATATTTCATGCACTTATCCTAAAATACATTGAGGAAAGTATGTCGAAGGACTGCTGTTCCTACACAAATGTTTTTCCGTCTAAAATTCTTCAGAAAAATATTTGTTGTATTTCAAAATGGTGGTAAAATGAGTTGCTTGATAAATCAATCAGGATCAGAGTTTTTCGTATTAATTCGCAAAAACTCAATCGATGACTTCAGCACTTTTAAAACTTTTCAAGAAAAAGAGTCATTGATTGAGGGGGAGAATGTTTTCAAATTTATATCATCTAACGGACTTTCTTAATTATCCTACGTGCTTAATTAAAAATGATAATTGCCTGTGTCGAAGGACTAGGAATTTAGGATATGATTGTTAGGTTTAGATGATTAGAGTTTGATTAACACATAAACCCCATGCCTTATATGATCTGATTGTTATGTTGAATTGACTTTAATTAGTCGATTGCTGTTATGGGTGATGTCGACCACCATATATTTGTATGTGTGTTCACTAACATATGCAGGTATATTGGTATATAAGAATGTTCCCGATCCGGATCCCACAAATGAACATGATTGGATGCCGCAAGGAAAGGGTAACGATATCTTGACAAATGAAGAAACGGAGCTTAATTGGACTTCAATGGAGAGTTGGCATAAATGCAACGTAAGAGGTCTCACTGCATCAGCAGATGGTTTTCTTCTAAGTGATTGAAGAAACGGAGCTTAATTTGACCTCAGTTGGCATTAAAATGCAACGTAAGAAGTCTCACTGCATCTGCAGACGGTTTTTCTTCCAAGCCCTACAACAACAACATCAACAGAAGCAGCTCAACCACCTAACACTTCTTTGTGCAGGATACCATTTTTTAAACAATTTTGAATAATTTGATTAAATTGTTTTGAAAATGGAAAAATATTGTTTTGAAAATTAATTGAACTAAATTCTGAAAATCACCGGACTTCTTTTTATCAAAACCTAGGTCACTCAATTATTGACTTATGTCATGGATTGAGGGGGAGAGTGATTTAAATTTAATATTTTCAAACAATATCTATTCATAAAAGTCCGTTTGTACGTTAAAAAGTGGTGATCTAAAGATTTAATGTTATGTCATGGTATGATTTTTTCTTTAGAATCAAGGTCTTTCAAAATGAATTTTTTTCTGTTCTTGTTTGATTGTGAAATTGTTTTATTTTACTAAAAGATCTCTTAAAAACTATCATACCTGACACTAACAATCTTTAATGTTTAAATCTGTTCCTATCTGTCATCTTTCAGAATTAAATCTTATATCATATGCCTCCATGTGCCAAACAATTTTATATCATATGCATATGTTGAGGGGGAGCATTTTCTAAATGATCAAAACTATTAAGGTACAAAATGCTTTGATCTCGTATCACAAGTACCTTGATTGGTTTTCCAAATGATTTTTCAATTGGTTTCGAGAAGGAATGAACAATACCAAAAGACCGACCAAATTTACTTTATGCATGGTGTTATAAGGATGGTTAGGTTAGGTATTTGTTCCCACGATCCGCCAGAACCGGAGGGATCTTCCCAGGGATAATCCACTAGATAGTGTAGAGTCCTTAGGTATATTGAAAAAAGGAGAAAAATGAGAATTGGGAAGAGTGCGGACTGAGACAGAGCTAGTACTGGAATAAACCCAACAAGGTTCTAGTTATGAAGTCTCGGTAAGCACTGAAGGGGTTGAAGAATGAAAAAGAACTGAATGTGAAAAAGGGTGAAAAGAAATAGCCCTCCATCAATTCAACCTTAGGGTAGAAACCGGGTTCAATTCATATGCTACTGGTGGTTACTAAGGTAACACTGGTATTGAAGACAAGACATCATGGACCCAGTGACGCACTGCACTAAACTTCCCAAGCCACTCAAGTTCCTCTTAAAAGGGCTTGTTTCATTCTCACGGGGAACCGACATAATCTATCGACTTTCTCTTAGAGATGGTTGATATTGAAGTAGGAGACCCTCTCCCTAGTCTCCGGCATAGGAACCAAATGTGCACTATTGAGTCTAGAGCCAAGAGATCATCCACACTATCTCATTAGGACACAAAATTCTTGAAGACTTGCTGTTTCACACAATGTGGAAAGTAAGTATATATTGAGAGTCCTACGCATTATCCTTGTGGTATTGCCAGAACATCCGAGTGATATGAAAATATTCACGATGAAGATGGAAATCCTTCTAGAGCCAACATCAAACAAGCTCTTGGTGGGTGACATGTGAGATCTTTTCAAAAGATCAAACTTGTGACAACTGGATAGAAACGATGGGGCGATTCACTCGTGAATCAACCTTGGTCCAGGAATGGAATTGACGAATACTTTTGGAAAAACCGTTCGATGTGCAAACCTTCTTTTCTCTAGCACGTCGAATGTGTACTTATGTTTTCAAATTCAAAAAGTATCTCTGATTGAAAAATACTTTTAGAAAAACCGTTCGATGTGCGAATCTCTTCTTTTCGCTAGCATGTCGAATGTGTACTCATTCTCTAATACAAAAAGTATTTTGTTTGAAAATTGATCTTTCTCATAAAACCTTCGTCGTATTGCAAAACTCTTTCTTCAAGCAGTACGCGATTGTTTTTCAAATCATTTTTCATCAATCAGTGAATCTCAATTTGCTGGTTCACTCACTCCGTGTTGTCTTCTTTGAGACGTTCCGGTTTGAGAACAGCTAGAACAGCTGCGAAACCCTGTCAAGGAGATTCTTAGGAATCCTACATGTTCACAAGCAGTATTTATACTGATCAACGGGGAACCGTGGGCCGTGTACCTCAATTCAACGAAAGTGATCAAAGACACTTTCGTGTGTTTTATTGCTAACTGTTGTTTGCAGGTACATTTGGACGGTTGTAGCTGATCAGAATTGAGGAGTCAATCCAAAGCCGCATGCTCACAGCATCCACACTTAATTTGAAGAAATCATGACTGGTGCATATCTACATAACCTGGTTCTGATATTTTTATACTATGCTTCTGCTACGCTGCTGCAAATATCATGAACCAGTAAGGCTTCCGCTACTCTGATGGAAAGATGTCATGATTCAAAAGTGTGCGCATGTCGGTCCAAAAGTCACAACTTCACATGATGGCAACACAATAAAGGGTGATCCAGAGATTTACTGTGGCTGATGATCTCAAAGAAAGCTCGAAGATCATCAAAGATGTGGATCAGTTCAAAGACCTCCACTCAAAGTACAAAACTATGCGAACTTTGAAGAATCGCTACAAAAGCACAAAGATTGCGGAAATGAAGAATTCAAGTCTACGAGCTCAAGAACAAAGTCAAGAATAGAATGCTAGGATTCGAAATGTAAAACATGGGGTGACCTCCCTTAGGGGGAGATTGTTAGGAATTAGAAAATTCCTTAGTGAAGAGTCGGTCACCCCAAATGTTATCTAGCTTAAGTTAGCTCGTAGACTTGTCGTTATTTACGTTATTAAGTTGTTTATTAGTTAGTTTGTAGCGTAGTTTAGTTTAGAGCAACACCGTGGAGGAAGGACGGGTCTTTACCCACTGTATCCCTGATCCACAGGCCGATAGGAGGTCGTTTCTCATGTAACTATAAATACCCCTTCCATCCATGGAAGGGGTGGTGCTTTCAATCTAATATTCTACATTTTGTGAAGTAACTCTCTACCAAGAAAACACCCAACTCTCTAACTTTCTCTCTCTAATGGCAAACATGTATTTTGATCTCCCAAGACCACCCGAATCATCAAACACATAAATATTGGATCCTAACAGTGTAGCTTCCTTTGTTACAGTTGATGTTGTCGTGATGTCACTTACTGCGGATGGTGTTGGTGTACTGGCCCAGACATCTCAGCTGAACATACGCATTTCACACCTAAACATAGCAGCATACTCACCATTAGATTATATCTACTAAAGACATAAAATACGACATCAGCTATTTTCCATGTAGGCAGCAACACTGTCATCCGACAAATGTTTGATACCCTTATTTCGACGATTAAAGATCCAAAAATATAAATGGAATTAGTTGCAACACCCTATGTCTCTGACACGTTGACAAGCAAGGTCGCATAACAGGTTTAATATCTTCACGTGACATGTTAAAGCAATGGAAAAGAGAAAATAGACGATGCAAGTTTTTAAGTATGGCTTACGTGTGTGGCCCGCCTGTGTTGCAGACCCATTTGATTCGGCTGTTCGTGGAACCTCCATCTGGGCATTGGGCATGCCGCATTTGTTGTCGTTTGTGCCGCATTCGTTGTTTCTGATACATCTATAATGAACGGCGCATAACAAACTTAATATCAATTATTGAAATATTGTAGCACAAACCAATAGAAAATAGAAGAAAAGAGCAGCAGCTCGTCACATGTAGCTCACCTGTGCGGGCGACGTTCGCTGCAGACATGTTTGTTGCTCCTCTTTGTGGTGCTGACATTTGTGGCCCCATTGGGCTCGCCACATTTGTTCTCATTTGTGGCGCATCATCTTTTCCGGATACACCTATAATAACAGTTACGTAACAGGCTTAGTGGAGAGGTAATTAAGAACATATCTATGTGGCAGGCTATATGTGCAGCTAATGTTTATCTGAGTTTAACTGTCTAGAAAGTACATTACAAATCTGTAAACAGCATGATTCGCTACTGTCAAGTGAAAACATTGGAAAATGCTGAACCGTAAACGTTATGAGAAATAAAAACAAATCTGAAGATAGGTGAAACATTTTGCATTTGTAGTTTACATAGGTCTAAAAAAATATTGACTTGACATGACTCTCTGATTTGATGAGTAAGTCTGCAATTTCAGTGAAACAGGCAAAATTAACAGTGGGTCACTTACGTCTGCGCTAAGTTGAAGGTGTGGTTGTTGCTCTACGGTCAGGTTCGGATTCCCAGGTTCTGAATCGTGCAGGCCTACAATTATTGGAGCATAAAAGGATAATGTCCCTAGAAACAGACTAACAATTTGATGACGGCCTAGCGTAGTACCGGAAACCACGTGTGTGCATTTCCATGTACCTCCTTTTGCGAGTTGCATATGCAGGTCTAGTCTGCGTTATGGCTGTGTTTGGCGAGGGGCTTGTGGGGGCTTATGGGGCTTGGGCTTCTAAAATCAAATTAGCGTGTGTCGAATAAATTGCAGTTTTCATACCCAATGGACAAACACGGTGCTCTTTAGGAGCTTATTGTGATTTTCCTTATAGCACAACTCGTTAAGCCATATAAATAAGCTAATCCAAAAAACAGGATCACAAAATACACCATAATAGAACAACTAATTTCACAACCCAAAAACATAACATACCTTTAATACTCTCTCTTAGAGTCCTGAAGCCCAAAGCAATACTCTTCCAAAACCTTTCCACTCTTCTTCAAACTAACATACAACAACACACTCGTAGCTCCAAACCTAAAAATCATTCACCCTCATAGGTCCAAACCTCAAAAAAGGTCACACATGAAAAATCAAAACCCCACAAATGAAAAAGTTTTAATAACGTAAACCAAAAAACTACAACTTACACAATTTGTTTTTCTCCTTCGTCAATCCAGTCAGTGATACTAAAAATTAAAAGATTGCTGAAACTCGTAACCAAACTCAACCAATCTAACAAAATCATTAGAAAACTATAAAATATACATAATCAAAAAAATATTGAATCTTTATAATAATGAAGAAAGGAATTAAACCTTGCGATAAGAAATTAAAAACACCCTAAAAAGGCTAACTAAATAAGCAGCCTGTTCAGTGATTCCTTGTCACGCCGCACCTTCAAATCGATCTGTTAGCATGGATCTGTTTTTTGATAAGAATGTTCATAAATTTTCAAAAGCGGTGTATGTGGCAGTGGGTGTAGAAGCTTTGAGAAGAAGCTCGGATATTATATTAGTATAGCACCATTTGAGTGGTTATCTGCTTATTAAGGCCCAAAAATAGTTATAGATCAGGGAATAGTGAACTCGTCTGTTAATGTCGGTCATGCTTATCTTCGAACAACATTTCCTGCGTAAAATGAGCAGATAACTACTTCCATCCAAACAGATCAAAAAAAGCATATCTTAATTGTGATCCGTTTGTGTATCAACTTTGGAAAAGAAAATGACCAATTTAGTTTCGTTTGAAATCGAGAAACCAAAGAACATTAACAAAGACTATAAAACCAAAATAGCCACTTTGCTAACTCCTATGACTACCCTGATGACTGATGTAAGCCGGTTATTATCTAAATGACACTATAAATGCAAAGTATTTCCAATAATAACAGACCATACATGCTATGGGATAGCATATATACCTGCATACGAAATTCCAAAAATGATCACAGTAGTAGCTAGAGTGCTCTCCAAGAAAAAGTGTTTACCCAAAGCCTGCCATGGCTGCCATACCAAGATACGGCCTCTGGCAAACAACGCCTATCAAAACAATAAAACAAATCTACCAGCAAATACAAATTAGGAAAAATTGGGGAACCGATCAAAGTTTTATCAACTGTTATAAAACGTTGTATCGTTTCTCAATTTGCCGTCCTATGTGAAGCGCTAGAACAACACATGACTCATAATCGGCATGGTGTTTAACTGAAGATAAAATGAGGCTCAGACGGACAAAGGATCGAAAAAAGAGGATATGCCCGCCAAGATATGGACCATCTTAGCTTTAATCCCTTTGCCACCATAAACTCATCATAGCCTCTTGTAATCAATATCAGCATCATTCTTATGCCATTAAACCCATCGAAAATAGCCCAACATCAGGAAGCAAGCAACACCAGACAAATGATAAGTTATTCACACTATAAGCATAAACAAAGCGTTGCGTAAATGCATTCCATGGCTGCAAATCTAATTATTTGCCCTGCCATAGATGAAAACCTAAGGTGCGTTTTCAGAATGCAGTAAGTCTTTAAGCTTTGTAACGAACACATCATGGCCTTGGGGTATGCCAAAGTTTTCCAGCACCTGCAAATTACAGCAAAAAATAATTCACTTAAAGGTAGAGCATGTCATAGACGATAAGCACGAATCTAATAATCAGCACGTGTAGCTAGACAATTGGTCTAACGCGTACAAGCTAATGAAAGTGGACCGACCTTCCCGTCAAACCGCCTTAAAACACACAGTTGGATTTTTCCACTTGTGAATACGCGCTAACACACGTCATCAACTTAAACGACATAACACCTCTATATATACCTATATCTAGCCTCTTTCCATCAACAGCCGATAGGTTTTCTGTAATTTCTCTACTTCTTGCATAACTTCTTATTTTTCAAATCTATTTGCCAATAATTAATCGATATGAAATCTGTTTTTTTCATTCTCTAATAGGATTGTTGTTAGATGTTATCATCGTAACACCCCTATCACAAATGTGTTTCTGCACACACATACACATACGTTGATTGAGATGCATCTAAAAACCCAAATCAATATAAAGTAACTTACATAGTAACGTACTGGATGAGGTTGGATGTGTTCAAGATTATGGAAATCACTACAACAATTAGCCAAACTAAAAACCCCAAATTGGAACCCTAAATCTCACTCTCACTGTTATCGCCAAAAGAGGCGGTGCGTGATAACACATAGAAGATGAAGAAGACAGCTACGTCTTCTCACAGGAATCGGTGTTGTTATCACGTATATCATAAGAAGCGGTGGCAGGCCAGGAAAGCAGACATGGACATCCCAGTTGGGCTGAGGAGAAAAACGCAAGCCCTAAACGACAGGAAGTGACACCGTTTTGTATCCTAAAATTAATATATATATAATGTAATCAAGTGAATGGGAAAAAACTGAAAATATAATAAGCCAATAAGGAAGTAGAACCTAGAATTACAATCTACTAATCTCATTGCCTAATTAACTGAGCAAAAATAAGTAAGAAAGCCATCGCCAACTTAAAGTCACTACCTAAACACTAAATGTCAGTTAACTTGTTTGCATACTAAAACTTCTTAATATTACATATCGATCATCGAAAACCTTCATCAAATCACTGTCAACGAGATCATCAAACACATTGCTAATGAAATTTAAGAAAGGACATGTTACTACTTGTAAAAGAAGAAAAGTAGCAAACATCAATGAAGAGTGAAAATGTTCAAATTTGTTTTTATTTTGTTTTACGTCAGCAAGTAAATGTGGAACAAAGTTGGTTTGTTTTCAGGTGCGGTACCATAGGAGAGAGCATATGCTTGGTAGGATACTACTTAACAATAAACCTGCACATTTAATATTGTTTCAGGCGAAATAAAATTGTCGATGAATTTTAATTGAGAGTTGATCACATCAAACACAATTGTTTACTTATCATCCCACACATAAAAAGCCTAAGGGAAGAAGGGCATGTAAAACATAAAGGGACCCCTCTAGACCATGTAAAACTTCTTACAGATTTTGATGACAATTAGTGGTTAGCTTAAGGCTCAATTGTCACATCCACCCCATTTACGACATTCAACTTCCAATTTATCTTACCATGTGATAGAATCCGGTACTGTCATGATAATCTCTAATAGCTTCCAGAAGCATAAGCATTTCACCTGCATTATCATTTAATGCCTCATTATCAAAATCCATATTTAACCAAAGATCTAAATCTAAATCTAAATCAAGAAAACATATATGATAATGAAAGTTTGCATGTATTAATGCACCACTCCAAAGACATACAACTACAGCTTCATAATCATAATTGATCCAAAAAACATTAATAAGTATCAATAAAGAATCATATCGTGATAATGGTCTTTTTCTTTAGGCGCCCATATGAAAACCGGAATTGCTACCTTTAACATCACGGTTAAACTAACTCGGAATAGAAATTGCCATTTGCAGCTACAATGATCGTAACCTTTAACCACAAATTTTATATAGTCAAATAATTAAAGTTACACAACTGAATGGATATGATACGACTGCAATAATGTTACACAACTGCCATTAGCAGCCCTCATAGAACACAATAATCAAATATGCAGTTGTTAACCAGGTTAAAAAACCTCATGATTTTTTCAGTCCAAACTGCTTATCGGTGTCTAAAAAAGGCAATATCCAGATAACCAGATTAAAATAGCAATCCCAAACATCCTCTAAATAAGCCTTGCAAATAACCACATAAATGATAAGCACTTTGCGTCTATCCAATCACTTAAAACTAATTATCTAAGATATCAAAAAACTTATTAGCATACAAACACTTTTAATAACCAAATTCCAAACACCCCTAAAACTCCCCAAGGTCTTTTCTTAATGTTTAATTTTCTAGATGCACCACCAATATTGCTATTGCTATAACTAAACAAATACTAAGTGAGAAGGATGTGGCATTCTGGTATCATATCGTGGCTTAACTAAAAATGAATAAATTCTTGACCCATTAAACATCATCTTGACCCATTACAATATTTGATAATAATCAGTCATGAGAATTCACTGATTGATGACAATTCTACACTAGAGCCTCTTTAGCTTTGATGTGTGTTGTGGCCAATAACACAGATCTTTTTGTATGAAGTATAGCACAAACAAAGTTTTGAATTATATAATGCTAGGCTCCCAAATACTAGAAAAAACTGAAGAACCAATAATCACATAATTACTATTAGAAGTAGCAGCGTAATACAACCATACCATCAGAAGCAACATAACGACCATATTATCTACAAAAAATGTATAAGTATGTATCTATTTGATGCCTTTAAGAAATTTAATTAAGCCTTTATCAAATCTATTCTCGAAGTCAGAACGATCCTTTTGCGCATCCAAACACCCCCTAACATTCCAGCAGATAATCAATAATGCAGAGGGTGTTTGGAATTGCTTGCTTTTTCTGTTAATTTAGGCAGATAAGCAGTTTTGAGTGTTCAGATAACCCAAAATGCTTCTGCTTATTTGCTTATTTCGGGGTAAAATAAACAGTTTTTAATATTAAGGTTAGGACCAGCTTTAAAATTGGTTTTTTACCTTCTTAACTAACCTAGAAACCCCCACAAAGAGATATGCAGCCATTCAATGCTCTTATTTCTGTTCCTCAAAAATTCATACAAGATAAACGTGAAATAAGCAAATCCAAAGTCCAAACATTATTTCCCGAAAATGCTTAATTTTAAGCAGCTTATCTCCCTTATAGGAACAAGCACAGTTTTGTTTAATATGTTGGGAAATAAACATTTTAAATAGAGAAAATCAGGGAAAAAAACAAAACGCTATCTCCTAGTTTATACACAACTTTTTTTGAAAGACAAACGAATGATGTCACGATATTCACAAATATCTCGCACAATCATCACAACGGGACTTGAACCCACAACCACCTGGTTTGGGTGCATCTCACGGATACAGCTCGGCTACAAGCCCTTTGGAATTGTACAAAACTTTTTTCCCGAAACGAGGGATGTTTGCCTACGACTAATAAACAGACCCTAAGCAATCCCAAACACCCTCTTACATACAAATCACAAAATGCCTAATAAGCCATAAAATCATTTTACAAAAAAACACAAAATCGATAAGAAAACCGATCAACCGTATACCTTATACCGCGTAACGAGATTCTTCCACTTACACTTACACTGATCACCACTCCTAGCATACCCCAACTCCTTCATCTTACTCCCCACCACCTCCCACAACCCTTTATTCCTTTTGGAAACCACAAAATCCCCCTCCAACTCCCCTCGTATCGCAATCAAGTCCCTCGTCTCCCTTTCGCTCCACGCGGCAACTCTACCATACTCCTCCACTTCTCCTAAACCACCAGAAATGATAACTGGCTGTTGTTCTTGGGGTATGTTCATCATCATCATTTGGGTTAAGTGAGCTAAGGTTTCGTTGTTGTTGGGGTTCATGTCTGAACCTGTGTTGGTGTTGAACATGATGGTTTGCTTGTGGGTTTGGTATGATGAAGGGGATGAAGTGTTTTTTTGATAAGGGTTTTGAATGTTGGTTTTGACTGATGTAGAAAGTCAAGAAAGTGCTTTTTGTTGGTTGACTATGGTGGGAAAACTAAAGTACAAAACATGACTTTGTTTCTCTAGCAGAATCTGGTTTGGCACGTTTAAGTTTTATAAAGTTCGAGCTTAAGCTTTATAAAGTTTGAGTCTTGTTTTTTAAGCTCGAGCTTGTACAGGCTCGAGTTTA
This sequence comes from Chrysanthemum seticuspe, assembly GCA_019973895.1. Classification (NCBI taxonomy): domain Eukaryota; kingdom Viridiplantae; phylum Streptophyta; class Magnoliopsida; order Asterales; family Asteraceae; genus Chrysanthemum; species Chrysanthemum seticuspe. The sequence continues at coordinate 33,687,971 of BPTQ01000001.1, forward strand.
ACTCGTTTTTAAAGTGCATCAATGAAAATTTTTAAAGCTTGGCGCGAGCTCGTTAATAAGCTTATTAGTGAACTCTGTAATAAGTTGGCCTAACCAATGTATAAAGCGTATTATATATGTTTAATATATAAAGTTTATTTGTGTCGTTTAGGCTCGCGAGCCAATTGAGCTTTGTATATAAAGCTCGAGTTCAAGTTTGATTAATAAATGAGCCGCAATTTAGGCTCGAGCTTGTTTAAAATCGGCTTGTTTGTAATTTTTATCAATTTAATCCTGAACTTTTCACGAACGGCTCTGCTCATTTTTAACCAAAGCACGATAATGGACTAAAAAAATCAAGTACCCTTCTGCTTTCAACGTTATAGGATACTATATTAGTCAATCAATTTAAGCTTGTATATGTAAATTAAATGTATTAACTTCTACTTATGAGACGGGTTGTTACGGGTAGGGGTGTTATTCGGGCTGATCCGGTCAGGTTCGGGTCAGTCAGATCGGGTCATTTCGGGTCAAGGCAAAAAAAACCATACCCGAACCTGTTTAAACTCTGCTGACTCAGGTTCGGGTCAATTTAAGTCGGGTCAACTCGAGTTCCGGTCTAGATCATTTAAGAATTATACATTTTTGGTGTTTACACTTGAAAATCCATAAAAATTAGAAAGAAAAAAACTCAAACTCGGGTCACTCGAGTTGACCCGAACCCGAGTAAAACACATATTTTAAACCCAAACCCGACCTTGTTTAGAACTCTGGTCATTCGGGTTGACCCGAATTGATCCGAATATAATTTTGAACCCGATTGACCCGACCTGAATATTCATATTCGGGTTCGGATCGGATCGGATCGGATCAGTTTTTATGACACCCCTAGTCACTAGGGGTAATGTTCAAATTGATTTAGTTATCGGGCCACTTGGGAAAGTGTCTAAAGCTTTAGGAACATGATTCTTGTGAAGTCATGTTTTCTAATACTACTAAGTTAAGTGTTAACAAATATTCTTTAAATTAAATAATGCATTGAATAAACATTTAGCCACTTTAATTTTTCTAGCTTTATAAGTAGTGTAAGGAGTTAATTTTGAATGTATGGATACTCGGATAGGAATTAATGCATATGTTTGGTTTATGGAACTAGGTTTGATGATACTTAGGCTGCGTACAATGAGACGTGAAAAATCGGTCGGTCACACACCTTGACTTTAAAATCGGCCGACTCGAATGTGGAAAGTGGGTCGCAACATCGGTCGAGGGGCAATATCGGTTGGAAATTCAACCGATTTCAAACTCTTCTTTTCCCAAATATTGTTACCGTTAAAAAAAAAAAAAAAAAAAAAAAAAAAAAAAAAAAAAAAAAAAAACAACAACTTACCACTTTACATCATGTAAATACCAACCTCAAACACAATTTCGACAACACAATTCAACCTCAAACTACTTCTCATCTATATTCACTTCCAACCTCAATCTACTTCTCATCCATATTCACCATGTCAAAGAAAAATACCCCATAATCAAAAAACCGACGATCACGACTACCCCAAAATTCATCGGATTTTAATTTCTCGCCGGAAAACAACTTTGAATTAACCGGCATAACACCACCACAAAACCGGGGTATTCGCTTACGTCCACCAACTTTTGAATATCAATCGCAACTACCACACCCCAATCAAAACCAAAACCCGTTTTACGTTAATCGTCAATTTGTCCCACCGCAACGATCTAACACTGATTACCGCCAAGAACCAAGTGGGTCGTCGTATCGTCCTAACATGGAATTCTTGTATCCTTCCCAACCGTATCAAAATTATTCCCCGCTTCGTAGTACTAATCTTGAAATGGATTTGGAGGCTTATATCCCTGAGTATCCGACCCAAAACTATTCGAGTCAAGATACTTCGATGGGGCAAGGTTCGGGTCACGGTTCGTACCACGATTCCATTCCCGTTGAAGACGATGACGATGACGACGCCGAAGAGACGTCACCCATCAAACCAAAGAAGCCTTCAAGACGTGCTTCAAAGGCGAAGGACAAAGGCAAAAAGCCCAAACCAACCAAGAAGGTCAAACCATGGACAAAGGCGGAAGAGATCGCGCTTTGTAGAGCTTGGGTTTTTGTGTCAGAAAACTCGGCGAGAGGAAACGCTATGAACAGGCACCGCTTTTGGGAGGAGGTGATAGCGTATTTTCAAAAGGAAACTGGATCAGAAAGAACCTACGATTCCATCACGGCCAAATGGAAGAATAGGATTCGTAATAGGGTTGGGAATTTTTGCGCTATTATTGATAATGTCAAGAAAAATCATGGAAGTGGTGAGAATGATAGAGACGACAAACAAAAAGCTCTTAGAGAATACTTTATGATGTACGGTCATGATTGTACCTTGGAGGAGTGTTGGCAACTTTTGAGGACTCATGATGCTTGGAAGAATTGTGAGATGCCGACTTTCAGAACGAATAGTCGGAGGAGATCAAAGGGTTCTACAACTACCTCGGGGTCAACCCAAGGTCCTTTGAATTTCCAAGACGTTGATGATTCTGATGATGAGGAAGAGACTAGAGAATCACAACCAGAAAGTCGTGATGCAGCAAGGAAGAAATCATCCTCCTCCTCTCGTGATCAACCATCAGAATCATTTATTGGTTCGTTAGCCAAAACCTTCTTCAAATTCAAGCCGTCAAAAGCGGAAAAAGCTAAGGGTATAGAAGATGCGTACATAAGGTTGAGGGAAAAAGAGCTGGAGACGAAAAGAGAGAAAATTGAGCTAAAAAAACAGACGATGGCATTCATGGCCCAATCAAAACGGGAGACCGACTTAATTTTCTACAATACCCCAATCGACCAAAATTTGCCCCCACGACAACTAGCCGAACTGATGGAACTTAAGGAAACAAAAAAGGCACGCTACAAGTTAGATTATTAGTTTAAGTTTGTAATGTTTATTTGAATTTAGTATTGTAATGTTTTTAATTTTAATGAATTTAAATTTGTTGTTTAAAATGTTTGAATTTAAAAAAAAATAAAAAATAAAATAAAAAGGTCGGTCATCGATTGTGTCAACTTGGTCGTGTCTGTTCACCGGAGAGAGAAAGCTGATGTGGCAGCCGGTGACCCAGGTCACGACTGTGGGCAGCTTTAGAAATTAGGATTTTTTTTCATACCCGGCTAAACATTTACAAAACCCATTCTTATATTCTCTTGAAATTGACGTCATTTCAACTAAGTTAATAAACATCCTATGTCTTCTGTTGGATCGATATACTCTGACCAAACTAACTATGTAGCTTGTAAGGGCTTAGCAACCTCGGATAAATCCTAAGTTACTAACAATGAAACACTGATATAACTTTACTAAGTATGCGGAAACTACTTCAATAAAGCTAAGAAGAATAACTTTAACTTCAACGATTTTATTAATACTTTGAACCTGCTTGATACACAGATTCACTAGCAACCCTAACAACTCTAATATTCTTTCTAAAGTCGTATTCTAATAACGTATATCTAATGCCAATCTAGGGGTCCTTTTATAGGCATAAGGATAACCCTAGTCGGTTTACAACTCTAATCCTTGTACGACAAGTAATCTAAACTAAGAACATTCTAGATAAACATTACTTTCCATAAAACATTCTATTATAACCGTCTTTAAGCTTTGCAGTACTTTGATGTTGAGCAGTACTTTGACTTTCTTCTTTAGCAGTACTTTGACTTTCTTCAGTACTTTGTCTTTTATATCCCAACAATCCTCCCCTAACTTGAATTCTACTTGCTTGATTTCAAGTTCCTTTGTATCTGTATCTTTAACATCTTTTGTCTTCAAGGAAAGATTATGTCTTTATCTTCAGATTTATGTTGTACTCTCTGTGCTTGTATTATCATCATCAAAGTAGTCTTTATAAGCAATCCTTTTCAGCAACTATCAGCAATCTTCATCTTTTCAGCTACTCAGCAACATATGGCAAATTGTACATCATATCATAAATTTTCAGTCTATTCTCATCACTTCCAGGTGTGTAAACTCCTGTGAGAGGTGAATCATTGAAAATTTAATGGATTTTGATGTCTCTTTACCAAAGCCATTAACTCTGGAGTAGCCAATGTTTAGGTGTGTAAAACCATGGTACATTAATAACCATATGATTTTTAGCAAATCATCAGCTATCAACGGATTTGTTTTGTCTTTACCAAAAGCCGTACCCTTTTGTACTAGTTAGTTCTTGCAACCATGGTGAACTAATTACCATACTAATGGTTTTTCCACAGCCTTTACCACAAGCCATTTTCTTGTGGGCTAGCCAACTCTTCACTATATCAGATATGGTGAGTTGATTACCATACAACTTATTGGCAGGTTGTCAACCATTAACGGATTTGAGATATCTTTACCAGAGCCGTTTGCTCATGGATTAGCCAGTCCTTTTGTTAAACATGCTGGACTGATAACCTTTTGTTGTAACCATCTCAAAAACCATTTGTTGCTGTTAACTTTTGTTTCAAAATATTTTGCAAAAAGTTTACTCCTATTAAAAAGTCTTTCACTGGTTTTGTGCTGCAAGCAGTACTTTGGTTAAAGTACTGTTTGTCCAGCAGTACTTTGAATAAAGTACTTATTTTTCAAAAATTTATACAATTAAGAACCATACCAGTACTTATGCATCGTCATCACCCATAATTGTCCATTTAATGAATAGTTCAATGACCATGAGAGTTGTGTCATTCTCTTCTTCAACCTCCATACCATGATCTAGCATTCTTCTCATAAGATCTCTTGTAAGTGGATATCTTCTTTCTGCTAGCATGTGAATCATGGACCCATCTTCCAGCTCCAAAACATGCACTCCAGATTCTTCAAAGAATCTCCAGCTGGTAACCTCCCAGACTTCTTGATTTTGCCAGATTTCATCAGTGCTTGTCTCTTCTGTTTCCCAGATAGTTTTGAGGTCTCCTAGCAAGACTAAGCCAACTCCATTTGATGGAATGTGTTCAAAATATTCTTGCACCAGTTGGTATAAATGGCACAAGTCCTCTCTGTTGATGATGTGCAATATGTCCCATAACAGATTAAACACTCTGAAACTCTCATCTTCTCTATGGAACATCAGATAATCTCATTCCTTTGATTCTACAACTTCAAATGTAGACATCTTTGACTTCTTTTCTGTAACATCTTTAGACTTAGGATGCTCAAAGTCTACAACTCTAAGATAATTCCTCAGCTCATCAACTGTTTCTGTTCTCAATTGAATCTTCTTTGATGGTTGTTCTTCTTCAGTTGTTCTATTTCTTTTTAAACTTCTTTTACTTGCATCCTCCTTCTGCTTATCATAATCCTTAAAAGAAATAATACTATCAACATGCTTTTGATAAGCTTCTCTGACACCATCATATAAATATTTCATCTCTATATAGTTCAACTTCTGTAATCCAGAATATCCTTGACTCTTCAAATAAGCCATCATGGCATTCCTTTCTTTAGCCTTACTCAGTGGTCTTCTAGGTATAACAACTTCCTTCACTGGTATTTCAACTTCAGCATTCAATTCAGCTTGTAGCTTCCTAGCAGCTTCTTCATTCTTAGCTACCTCAATAGCTCTTATTTCAGCCAAAGTGATCTTCTTCTTCTTTGTTTCAACCAATTTACCTTTACCTTTTTCTTTAGGATCTAAGGCAGGTTGAGAAGCTTGAGGTTGTTCTTCAGCAATTCCTGGAACACTAACACCCCTTGATCTTGATAGATTTTGCAATATTTGAGCAACAGTCTCATCATCACTTGCAGTATGCTCTACTTTGGGTGTATCAGCTTCCTCTTCTTGTAGGACTGTTGAAGGACCAGCTTCTTCTTCATGTATTACTGTTGAAGGACCAGCTTCTTCTTCAAAATTTATAGTCCTTGGTGTAATTAACTCTTGTCTATAAGTTCCTTGAAGAGCAGCACCATGATCACCAGCTCCTTGATCATCAGTACTTTGTACACCAGTACTTTGAGGTTCAGTAGGCTAAGTACTTTGAATATTAACTTAAGCTTCAGTACTTTGAGGTTCAGTGCTTTGAAGTTCAACCTCTGGTTCTTCATAATGTTCAGAATCTTCATTCAAATTTTCTTCCAAATTCCTCCCCAATTGGAATGAAGAATGCTTGTGAACCTTCTTGCCTTTAGAAGCCTTCTTAAACTTCTTTCCTTTCTTCTTTTGTGACTTTACCCACAATCTGTGATGTTGAACTAATGGCCAGACAAAATTCTTCAATCTTCTAAATTTGTTGTTCAACCTCACCAGTTGTAATCCTTTTTTAACCTCAAAAGCTCTCTTGTCAAGGCATAGTTATCCAGAACTTGACCCTCATAAGCCATATCTCCCTCATCTCCTCCAGATGTTTGAGTCCCATCTGTGGAAGTATAATCATTGGGAGAGGATGGTGGGTTTACCTCAGGTTATCGAATCACCATGAGCAATATCCTGTGGAGATGTAGTACCTTGTGTTGCAGAACCTTCTTGTGCAACAGTACCTTGTGGAGAAGCAGTATGTTGAGAAGGTGAAGTTGTACCTTCCCTTGAGCCTGAACTCACATGTTCTTCACTTGTAGCAGCTTCATCTCTGATTGCTTGCACTATCTCCATCATATGTGTTGTTAAAGGTGTAGCCCTTCCAGAGAATTTGTCACTTTTTCTAGCCATGAAGGTGAACACCTTTGGGGGTTGTACCACAACAGGTAATAAGCTTTAAGGTTTGGGTACATCCTGAAGTTGTTTGTTCAAGAAAACTTGAACAAATCTTGGGTACATTAACCATGGTGAACCATTGGAGATATGGGAGAGCATACCATCAAGAATCATTCTAGAAAAGTTGAAGAGGCGATTGGTAGCTAATCCCACTAAAGCAGATGCAATATTTGATCCAAATTGCTCCCATGAAGTACTCTTGGAACTTAAACAATGAAGCAAAACATGAAACAGGTACTTCCAGTGTGGACTAAACAAGGGTTTCTTGAAAGTTGTTTCAGTTAAAGACCCTTCATACCCAATATCCCTTAAAGTATCCCAAACCAATTGTTTATCAAAACGAAAAGCCCCTTCCTCATCATCAAACTGTAAATCTTCTCTAATGGAGGCTTTACTAATTTTAACAATCTTCCCAGCAACCTTAGCCTAAATATATGATTCATCATCTCCCTTATAAGATCTAGCAGTTGCCCAAAATTGTTGAATCCAAGGTTCAATAACATCAGGTTCGACCAAAAGAGCATAGTTGATTGATGATCCAGTGAGGAAATCAATTATGTCATGAAACTGAACATTTGCCGGTGTTTTATCTAAGTTGGCCACCATGTTATGCTTGCTAACTGTGTTTCGATTCGCCATTGAATTGTGTTATAAGAGAAAATGGTTCGATGAATAGTGAACGTGAATAAGAGAAGAGAGATATGGAAAAGATTGATAAGTATAAAGATGAGAGGGAAAATCGGAGGGTAGTTATTTATAGGTAAGATTTAAAAAATGACAGCCCAATTAATACAGTTACCGTTTGTTTGAATTTTACCCCATCTTTTGACCGTTGGAACAGTACGTTGACAAGACTAGCAGTGCTTTCCACGTAAGCAGTACTTTTCAAAGCAGTACTTTCACAGCAATACTTTCAGATAAACAATAAGCAGTACTTTTCCATCTTCTTCTTCACAATGGCAAAAACATCAAAAAGACATTGTTTATCCTCCCCTTAAACAATGCGTAGGACTATTTAACTAACTAATAAGTCCTCCCCTTAAATGTAGCTTAATAGTTAATCATACCAATACTCACCACCAAGTGATTGAATCTTGAAACATCAAATCCCTTTGTGAGTAGATCAGCTACATTTTCATCTGTGTGAACCTTGACAACATTAATGAGCCTATGCTCATAACAATCTCTAATAAAGTGATGCCTAATCTGAATGTGCTTGGTCTTGGAGTGATAAAATGGATTATTCACAATGCATATTGTACTCTCATTATCAATATTGATAGGAGTATTCTTAAAATTGAATCCATAATCGAAGAGTTGATTCTGCATCCACAATACTTGTCCACAACAGCTTGCAGCAGCAACATATTCTGCTTCAGTGGATGATGTTGCTGAAATGGTTTGTTTCTTACATTGCCATGAAACTAATCTTCTTCCAAGATACTGGCATCCTCCAGTGGTTGATCTTCTATCATAATTATCACCTGCATAATCACTATCTGAAAAAGCTTCCAAGTGAAAAGGTGAATCCTTTGGATACCACAACCCTAACTTAGGTTGTTGTTTTAGATAACTAAAAATCCTTTTAACTGCATTCATATGAGAGACCTTAGGTGAGACTTGATATCTTGCACATAAACAGACAGCAAACATGACATCAGGTCTAGATGCAGTTAAGTACATAAGACAACCAATCATAGATCTGTAAAGCTTGACTTCTACAGGTTGACCATCTTCATCCTTGCCCAATGAGTTGATAGATTTTATGGGTGTGGTGACCGGCTTCATAGCATCAAAGTTAAACTTCTTAAGAATGTCAGTGACATACTTGTCTTGACTAATGAAAATTCCAGCCTCTGATTGTTTAACTTGAAGCCCCAAAAAGAAAGTTAATTCACCCATGGAACTCATTTGAAATTCTTGTTGCCTCAGCTGCTCAAATTCTTTCACCATAGACTGTTTTGTAACTCCAAAGATGATATCATCTACATAGACTTGAACAAGAATGATATCCTTCTTGTCTCTCTTGATAAACAAAGTCTTATCAATTGCTCCTCTCATGTAACCATGTTGCAATAAGAAAGTGGAGAGTCTCTCATACCAAGCTCCAGGTGCTTGATGAAGGCCATACAGAGCCTTAACAACTTTGTAGACTTTTTTTTGGATGGGCAGGATCCTCAAAACCAGGAGGTTGTTTGACATAGACCTCCTCTGTAATCTTGCCATAAAGAAAGGCACTTTTGACATCCATTTGATAAACAAGAAAGCCCATATATGATGCAAAAGCAAGGAATATTCTAATGGCTTCAATCCTTGCTATAGGAGCAAACACTTCATCATAGTCCACTCCTTCTTCTTGTCTATATCCTTGAGCAACTAATCTTGCTTTGTTCTTGATGACATTCCCTCTTTCATCTCTCTTAACTCTGAAAACCCATCTTGTACCAATGATTTTCTTTCCATCTGGTAGATCACATAGTACCCAAACTTCTTGAAGTTTGAATTGAAGAAGTTCTTCTTGCATGGCTTCAACCCAACTCTCTTTAGTTAATGCTTGAGCTACATTCTTGGGTTGTTCTTGAGAGATAAAACAAGTGAATAAACACGTTTGTTGATCCTTATGATTCATCCTGTTTTGTTTATACACAAAGCTAAGTAAAGCATTATGTGGCTTAGAGAAGCCTTTAGCCTTGGTTCTTGTGAGCACCCCTGATGTAGAAGGTCCAATGATTTGACCAGTGGGATGATCTTTATGAATTCTTAATGTAGGAGTCTGTGGAATTTCAAGATCACCATCCAAATTTGTGAAATCAGCTCCTTCATTGGAATTTGAGAAAATACCTTCATCATCAAATTCATCATCAGTGTCTTCTAATCCAGGCATGTTAGAATCATACAAATCATCAGAAGTACTATCAATTGGTGCAGCAATACTTTGATGCAAAGTGCTGTGAGGGTATTTTGTAGACTTACCCTTTTTCTTTGTTTCTTCATAAGCTCTTCTTTGTTCATCCTCATAAGATTGTGCTATTGTTTCTTGAAAAAGCATCCTATTAAGTTCATCTTGAATAGCTTGATCCTCAGTAGACAAAGTGGATTTTGGTTCATCAGTACTTTTCTCCTTTTCGACAGTTATAGGTTCTTCAACAGGAACAACAATTTACTGTAAATCTTCTTCTTCTTCAACAGGAACAACAATGTACTTTTCTCCTTTTCGACAGTTATAGGTTCTTCTTTGTTCATCCTCATAAGATTGTAATATTGACTCCATGAACAATGTACTGTAAATCTTCTTCTTTGTGATCAACTTGATTTTCTTCTCTAACAGGAACATAATTCATAGAAGCAGTCAAAACATCAAGATCAAACATCCAATCAGGACCTTACCCTTTTGATTTTCTTGATCTTCTAAAAATTCAACATGAAGAGAATCTTGAACCTTTTTGGTGACCTTGTTGTATACTCTAAATCCTTTACTATTTGTACAATATCCCAATAAGTATCCTTCATCTGACTTGCCATCAAATTTTCCCAAAGCATCAATAGTATTGAGAATAGTCAGAGGACATCCAAAAGGTTTCATAAAACGTATGTTAGGTTTGTTACCCATAAGCAACTCATAAGGTGTCTTCATCTGAGGTTTAGTGACTGATACTCTATTCAACACATAGCAAGCAGTACTTACAGCTTCAGCCCAAAATTGAATAGGTAATTGTGAATCTGAAGGTATTGTCCTGGCTGCTTCTATCAAAGTTCTGTTCTTCCTCTCTGCAACACCATTCTGCTATGGAGTTCTAGCAATACTAAACTCCCTCTTCACATAACGAACATTCTCAAAATCTATGCTTCCAGCCTTGATGGTTCCTTTGCCAGTAATTCTTCCTCCACTTGGATCATTCCCAAATGCAACTCTTCCTCCAAAATAAGATCTAAAATCTAACAGAATCTCTTTGTCTCCTGTCATGCTTCTAAAGCAACCACTATCAACAATTAAATGATCTTTAAGATCCTCTTCTGGGTTGCCCTGCACAAAGATAAAAGAGTTAGTTAATTTTAGGAACCCAAGCCATTACTGACTTGTGTTCCCCTTGTGGAGTTACATACTTAAATTCTTTAAGTATGTAATTTCCACTGTCTTTAAGCACATGATTAATTATCTTTGGTTGTTCCAAAACTTATGTTGGTTTTTCAAAAATCTCTTTTTCATCAAAATTCTCTTTATTATTTTCAACAAAAATCTATGTTTCACTTTTACTTGCTGAAAGTACTGTTTGTTCCCCATCAGTACTTTCTTTCTTAACCCAGTTGGTTTTAACTTTTTGTGTAGGTTTCTTTGATCTAGATACTCTTTTTGAGGTGTAACGCCTTCTAGATTGATAGTAATTGGATCTCCTAGGGCTTCCATTCCAAAAAGTGCTAGCAGTACCTTGATTGGGTGAAAACTGAGCAGTACTTTGAGAAGGTACTGCTTGAGAAACTTTTGGCTTATCAGTACCTTGAAAAGAGTTTGAAGGTACTGGTGATTTTGAAAAAGGTCTTCTCTGGTGAGGGCACCTATAGTATTTTGAGAAGTTGCTGTGGTTAACCCTATGTGAATGATTCCAGACTGGTTTATGCTCCCTTGGTTTTTGGTTGGCAGATCTGGTCTTTGGGAATTTTCTTAGATACTCTGAGTGAAAGTCACAGTCCTTAATCAAATGATCAGGACTATAACAAACAAACACAATTTTTGACCCATACTCCCAAAATTTCTTCCTTTAGTTCTATGACCAAACCTATCCTGATTTTTTGATGAATTATGAAAATTATGTTGACCAAAATTATCCCAAAAAGGTTTAGCAGTATTTTGAAAAGATTTTCTTGAAGGTACTGCTGAATCTTTAGCAGTACTTTGGGTTGGAGGTACTGCTTGACTCTTAACATTATCATCCTTAGGATTCTCAACTATTTCTATTGGGGTTTTAGAACTAGATGGACCTGAAATAGATTGACCAGTAAGCTTTTTCCTAAACTCTAAATTGTCTACTCCAAAACGAGAAACATCTGTCCTAAGTGGTTGAAAACTACCAGTGGGATGAGGAACTGCATGATAACCCTTGTCTTTCTTAAATTCAGGAGGTGTTTGACTAATAGATTCCTCATTACTAGATGTGTTCTCTACATAGTTAATGAGTTCATCAACACTAGTTGTTATATCCTCAGAATCAAGTTGTTCCTGATCACTAGGTGGGTTCTCTTCTGTGCTACTAAAATCCATACCAAAACCTAGGCCAATTTTAATGTGTGTCCTTTTCTGTTTTTCAACAAAACTAACATGTGAAAGGCCAGATTTTCCCCAAGCAGCAAATTTTTCTAACAATTCATCCCTTTCCTTAGTCATCTTTTCAAGTTCAGAAACCTTACATCCTAACTTCCATTCACTCAATTTTAATTGATAATCCTGTTGTTCATACTTTTCTGCCCAAGCCATTTCATTATTTTCATGAGTTATAATTTTGGCTTCCATTGACTCTAAAGTAATTTGATAACCAACTACCTCAGACCTAGCCCTTCTACAATTATCTCTTTCAGTTACATAATCTTTAAGCACTTTTTGATAAAAATCATGACACTTAGAGCATACCTCAGAGATAGGGGTGAACTTGGTGAAGTAGCTATCATAGCAAGCATAATAGGTTCTTCTTCACTTTCCATGCTCAAATCAAAGCTTCCAAGACCATCTCTAGATTCCATAGCAGCAAATCCTGGTTCCTCATCAAAAGCTGTGCTCCAATCAAACTCTTCCATTGCCACCATACAGTAGGTTATTGGTTCATCATCAAATTCAGCACTCCAGTCAACCTCTGATAGGTTTTCTTGAGCAACCAAAGCTTTTGGGTTTGATTCAGTAATAGGAATGTCCTTTAGTTCAAGCTTGGGTTTCTCAATCATTCTATTTGCCTGATATTTAGCAAACTTGCATTCTCTTGCAAAGTGTCCAGTCTTCTAACAGTTAAAGCATTCAATTTTGTACTTGTCAAAGGTTATACCCTGTTTGGGTTTGAAGTCAATGCCTCTTCCTGTTTTCTTCATTAACTTCTTGATCCTAGCAGTGATCATAGCAACTTGCTACCTTATATCAATTTCTTCAAGAGCATCTTCTTCAATTTGTGACAAATCTTCTTCATAAGTGACGGGTAAAGTGGCTTGCTGAGCAAAGAATGAGCATACAACTTCATAAGAATGGATGGTGTTTGTTGGTGATGAGGTGGGGGTAGGATAGGCAACATTACTTTGAGCAACAGTACTTTGAGTAGGATAAGCAGTACTTTTAGTGGAAGTACTGCCTCTCTTTTCAGAAGACACAAAAGCAATAATGTGAGATTTTGAACTTGTTTGGCCATTCATCTCATGCTCATACACCTTTAAGTGGTTGTAAAGATCATCAAAGTCCATAGTGTCCAAACCAGGTTGTCCTCTGATCATAGTAGCAATCACATGCCATACGGATGGCAAACTTCTTAAGAACTTCAGGTTTGCATCTTCAACAGATACCTCTGCCTTGTATAACTCTAGCATAGTGAGAAGATTTTGGAATCTGTCATAGGCAGCATCAAGACCTTCTCTTTCACCAACAGTGAATGTTTCAAACTGTTGCTTCAAAAGACTTCTGTGCATCTTTTTGGAAGCATCATTACCTCTAAATCTTGTCTTGAGAGCAGCCCATAACTGTTTTGCATCCTTAGCATCATGAAACTTGAGTAGGTGACCATCAGGAATAGCAGACAGCAGTATGTTGAGAGCCTTTTCTTGATTTCTTATTGTTGCTGCTGGCAAGACAACCTTAGGTGGTTTAGGTTGTCCTGGTACTTCTACAGGATCTTCCAAAACTTCATTACCATTGACAATCACATTCCACAGTGCATGGTCTGTAATAGCAATGTACTGCCTCATCTTCATGCTCCAGAGATCATATTCTCCCTTCTTGATGATAGGAATTCTGAGTGAGGTGATGGATGGGGGTGGTGCAGCTTCAGTCGACATCTTTAAGGTTTGTTGTTAATTCGGTTTTAAGGGTTTCTTCTTAATCAGAGTTTCCACACAAGCTCTGATACCACTTGTTGGATCGATATACTCTGACCAAACTAACTATGTAGCTTGTAAGGGCTTAACAATCTCGGATAAATCCTAAGTTACTAACAATGAAACACTGATATAACTTTACTAAGTATGCGGAAACTACTTCAATAAAGCTAAGAAGAATAACTTTAACTTCAACGATTTTATTAATACTTTGAACCTGCTTGATACACAGATTCACTAACAACCATAACAACTCTAATATTCTCTCCAAAGTCGTATTCTAAGAACGTATATCTAATGCCAATCTAGGAGTCCTTTTATAGGCATAAGGATAACCCTAGTCGGTTTACAACTCTAATCCTTGTACGACAAGTAATCTAAACTAAGAACATTCTAGATAAACATTACTTTCCATAAAACATTCTATTATAACCGTCTTTAAGCTTTGCAGTACTTTGATGTTGAGTAGTACTTTGACTTTTTTCTTTAGCAATACTTTGACTTTCTTCAGTACTTTGTCTTTTATATCCCAACATCTTCAAAAGCATGTCCGAACGAGTCATGTGAAAGGTTAGAAATGGTAGCCAAGAATCACCATTCTTACCCAAATACCACCGATGCAAAACTTAACCCAAATGTTGCATGGCCTAGAAAAACTTGATCGGTGTGAATGTTAGTCCTTATATGAAAGACTAACTTCACAACGTAGGTCGTATCCACGAGCTCTCTGTTTTATATGTTGCTATGCGTTTTATACCCTTTTTTTTCCTCTTAATCTTTTTGATGATATTTGCTCTTGTTTGGTTTTTGTTCTTTATTGTCTTATGCTTACATAGTTTTTCTTGCCATATGTCATATGATTTCATATATTCTTTTGTCATTGTAACCTTGAATAATCATGCATTCACATATGTTTTTGAGCACTTTCACACTCATATATACACTTTGTTGGAGGTTTACCTGGAAGCAGTCTCTTTATATTTGGGTTTACCTAAGGGTAGGAGTATTACCTTTCTACATTTTATCTCCCCCATAATCTGCTAAGACGGGATTGGGCATTATTGTTATTAAATATTTCACATTCATAATTTAGGACAACATTTTTATAAAATATTTATATAATTTTGTGTTTATGATATATAATAATTTTTAGAATTAAATATTATTACTAAAACTATTAGAAAAATGACATTATAAACTTATAATAGGATTTTAGAATCTCTAATCTTACGATATCGATTTTGCAAACATGATCCTGAGTAGGGGTGTTATTAGGGTTGACCTGGTCGGGTTCGGGTCAACTCGGGTCGGGTCAAATCGGGTCAAGCCTTTAAAAAACACACCCGAACCCGACCTTGTTTAGAACTCGGGTCAACTTGGGTCGGGTCAATTCGGGTTCGGGTCAACTCGGGTCAGGTCAATCGGGTCGGGTCAATTCGGGTTCGAGGTCAACCCGAGTATTTTACATTGTAAAAGTGTTGTTGAGCCGGGTTAGTCGGATTCGGTCGGGTCAAGGCTAAAAAAACATAACTGAACCCGACCTTGTTTAGAACTCGGCTCAATTCGGATTGACCCGATTGAACCGAATATATTTTTGAACCCGATTGAACCGATCAAAATTGACTCAAGTCGGGTCAGGTTCGAGTCAGGTCAGCCCGAATGACACCCTAATCCTGAGTATGATTCTGATTTTGAAAACTTTGAAATTGTCACAAACTTCAACAAAACCATAACTCTTCATGCCCAAAGGACCAAATCTACAACTTCTCCAAACCATAATCCTTATCCTAGTATTAAACAAAAACACAAACACAAAACACCCGACAAAATCCAAGACAAAAATCTACCCTTAAAAAACACAACCAAACACGTTAAACAAAAATCTAGGGCTTGTTTGTGTTCTTCCCCAAATTCAAACCCAAATCCAAAATTAACCCAAATCCCCATATGAAACCACCAAACAGATCTCAATTCCTACTCTAAACCCCTTAAATTTCAATACCCAGATTTTAGATTTCATCAAGAATCAATAAAAATCAAATCTTTTTGCTTAATTAGCTAATATGTTTGATATTTTCAATACCCAATTAGCTTCTTTATCATATTTCGTTATAAAGTTTCAAACTTTATGCTTATTTGGACCTGGGTTGAATCCCCATATGGCTAATTATTCTCGTTAGATTAAATTTAAGCTTCTTGTTTTTTTAAGGTTGTTTTTAAGGTTGTTTGTGTTTTGGGGATTTGGGTTGCTTTTTAGAGAAGTGGGATGATGGGTGAGGATTGGTCGTTGGATTCGGATGGGAACAGAAAGCGGTTTAGGCGGTCGGTTAGTTTGATTGGTGATGGGAATGATAGAGATGATAGAGGATGGACTATGCTTCATGTTGGTGCTCGAAAAGGCGATTATAAACAAGTGAGAATTAGCTGTATTGATTTTACGTGAATTTGTTGTGCTATGTTTGGTTTATAAAAGTTATCGAATTTTAGGGAATGTTTGGGAGATATTATCGATAAGCTGTTTGCTTAAGTAGAACATGTGTACGTTTTATATGGTAGTATAAGCAGACACATACGTGTGTATTTAGGTGCTTAGAGTGTTTTTGGGATTGCTTACTTAAGTGCTTATTGCTTATTTTAGAAACACATTAGGAGTTCTGGCTGTATGAATACAAGTATTTAGATTAGAGTAAATTAGTAAGGAGGTAGTTTGGTACCTGATCTTTTTTAAAAAGCAGGTAGGCAGTTTAGAATAAGCAATCCCAAACTCGCCTTTAGAAAATGCAATAAGAGAGGAGTACTTGAATAGGCAATCCGAAACTCCCGTATGTCTGTTTATTGCGTCTCAATACAGCTATCAAATAGTTGCGAGGGTGTTCAGGATTTGATTATCTGAAACTTTGCTTGTGACTGAAATAAGCTATTTTAATAATATGTTTAAAGTTGTTTTTTCCAAACTACTTATTTCAAAAAGAAATTAAGTAGTTTTTTTATAAGCAATCCCGAACACGTCATAAGACAGTTTTGGAAAGTGATTACCTGATTATTCGGTTTTCAAGTTGTTTAAATTCTGTTTTTAGTATTTAGGTATAGTCTTTTCTATTCTGATTATGTGATCAAATATTCAGTTGTGGATAACAGTTTTAGAGTAGTTGCAAGAAAAGTGATTCCGACTATCTTATTATCACAACTTTAAACAACACAAGCACATGCAAAAAAACGCAATGCTATACATTTCCTTAGACCTTAGTTAACTGTTAACCTGAGTAGCCTTAATTTTGGATAGCTCGTTTTCAATGGTATTAGTCTTGGGGGCTGTTTAATGTGAGTTTAAAACCATCATTAACAGCTGATGAAAGAAAGATTATATATATACTTCGATTGTGAAACATCTCCAATTTGTAGGGTCCCATTCTTCTTGTGTTAAAGAAAAATGATGTCTTGTTTGCTAGATTCAGTTTCTTTGTGGTAAAGCAGCTTATATAACATGATGTATTAACTTATTTTGGTATTCTGCTGGCAGGTGAAAAGGCTTCTTAACAAGGGAATGGATGCAAATGTGGCAGCGTTTGGTCCCAAATCGCATGGTGTCACACCTCTACATCTTGCTGCAAAAGGTGGTCACATAAAGGTTATGGATAAACTCCTTGAGCATGGTGCTAATATTGACGCACGAACCAATGGTGCTTGTGGCTGTAAGTTCATTATAATATATTGTCATGTCTTCATGACCGAAAACACATTGGCCCATTGGATTGAGTGACATATGGCGCTTGATCACCTAAGCTTGGACTTAGTGGGCCGCGGTTCATATTAAGGAAATTACTATTCTATCTTTTTGTGTGTGGGGGGGGGGGGGGGGGGGGGGGATTTGGGTTGGGGGGGGGGGGGGTAAAAAAATAAAATAAAAAAAGTAACAGATTCTTTAAAGTCCATAAACCACCCAAAAAAAACAAGTGTTTTAGAAAATATCCCTTATAATTTTGCTAATTTGTGAATTCGCTATACACTTTTACGAGTTAATGAGTTATTGGGTTCTTTTTGTATAAATCTGTAAAGTAGGACATTTTTGTTTATATAATCCACTAAAACGGTTAGATACGTAATCTCTCTATCATTTTGATACATAGACATGATCATTCTTTAGATTATATTGGAGGTTGCAATTGTGAGTTTTGAGTTTTGACCTTTTATTATACTCATGAATGGATTAATTTGCGTGAACTGAATTGTTCGAAACTCGAAAGTAGTATAGAATCTTTTTATAATGCATGCCTATGTTGCACGGAAACTCCGTCGGGGTGACGTTTCCCGTACCGGAAACGTTTCAGAAACACGAAACGCCTGAGAAACGTTTCTGGAAAATAGGAAACGTTTCACACCATTTGGAAACATCTAGTGTTGGGCAGGCAACGTATTGGAAACGTTCATGGGTCATTTACAAGCGTTTCAACTATTTAAAACGTATATTTAAGCTCAATCGAAGGCCCAATCGTTTAACAGTCCATGTTAGACATTAACCCCTTTTTTCGAATATTAAAACGACAACAATTGTTCTATACTTCTATGATCAATCTCCTGCTCTAACGCTCTGTCCTGCCTCTGTCGCTCTATCTTCTCGGCTTCTCACCTAAGTTGTTTCTAGAAGAATCGGTTTCCTAATAGGACTACATACGGAATTTGATTAATGACATTTTAGTGATAACAATTTGATGTTGGATGTTTGATTTTTATTTATTTCATTAATAAATATATATAAAATTATATAAAATACACAAACGTTTCTGGCCGTACCCGTTTCTTGAATTTTGAGATGTTGGCATTTCTAAGTACCCGTTTCCGTCCCCGTCCCCGTCCCCGTGCAACATAGATGCATGCAACTTCTTAAATCTCTTTATACATATAGAGCTGCAGTCATAATAAAAACTTCAATGAATCATCAGAAATTGCTTAATAAAACATTTTCTATAAGAAATTGGACCAAAAAGTACTTGTGTTGTGATGATCTATTTTCAATTGCAGGGACACCCCTCCACACTGCTGCAAAAGAGAAAAACAGGAGGGCAATCAGATTTCTAGTTGAAAACGGGGCGTTTTTGCCAGATAACATCGAGGACACGAGGTTTAATCCACCGGTCCATTACTGTCATGGTCTTGAATGGGCGTATGATGAGATGAAGCGTGTTCAACAAGAGAGTGGATCATCATCCTCGGGAGAGGGGTCTTACAGCTCCGATAACTAAGCCAGTTTTTATTTCTGCTGTTTTGTTGTAATGTTTGTGACATAACTTGATATAAACTTCTTGTTTACGGTTGTAATGCTTTTGGTTGTTTCTTGTGATTGATTTGCTGATATATGTTTTGTTTCGTAACTCGCACAATTACTTATATTGGGTTATCATGAGATTCAATCATTCTTGAAAACTGCAGTACTCGTACTTGTTAAGCATTCTAACCAACTGAGTTGGCCACTTGAGTCCCTTTTGGAGCTTTGGGAGTGGTTTTACCTGGGATCAAGTCTCGCAAGAAATATTGAAAATCCGGATATTCTTCTTAGCGTGAAGCCGTGAGTTCTATGGGTTTCCCTTCGCGGGGTCTCTTCTAGTGGTTCGGGTCCCCGAGGCCTGCCCGTTTGGATGGTTTAACTCGAGGGCCGGATTTCAAGCGTGGTGCTGTTTAAAAAAAAAAAAAAAAAAAAGACATTAAGCATTCTTTCATTTACAAACAAGGTCCTGAACAAGAACGAGGCGTGTAAGAAAGCCATTTTTTTCCTCTGTTGGAAATACACGATTTGTGCGACAAATCCGAACAACAAGCTACATGACTCATGTTTAAAACGTATTGAAGTTCGGTCAATAACCATCGTAGGCACCGAGATGGGATCCTTCGAGTATTACAGAGTACATATTACAGACCAAATGGATTGAACCAGTTTGAGAGTATCGGGTCTTCAATTAGGGCTGATCTCCTCAACGCATCCATTGTTCAATCATCTGTTGCCAATGGTCTTGTTGTCGCAGATGGTCTTCCGTTGGCAATTGAATCAACTCTTACTGCTCTTGTTTCTCACTTTCTACAAGTACATCGTATTACGCGGTCAAACTTTAATCCCATATCGCTTGCACATGTTTAAAAATCATTTTATCGACAAATACACCTTTTTTAACCGACAATAACAAGATTTTTCATTCAAAAACAATTTTCATAGAATATCATTAAAAAAAGCAATAGGCCATCTCTTGCACACGAATCATCATAAGCTTAGTAGTATTTATTAAACAACCAACAAATTACATAAAGAAAAATTCACGAAGTCTAAACTTTTGGTTCTTGTTATTACATTCCAACTTATATTTAGAAAAATAAATCGTAGACCAAATAAAAGCAGAAAAAGATATGCGATTAAGTTCTAATTCGTTGCCAATACGATATATGAATGAGAGATTCCAACATACTTTGAATTACGTCTAGCCCATGAACATTAATTAGTCCTACTTCTCCGCACTAGCTCCGTGAACACTAGTCTCTAGAACAAGTGTCAACAAAAGGCTAAACTTTAGTGATATCAATGAGGGTGTTTTTTTTTTTTTTTTTTTTTTTTTTTTTATTTTTTTTATTTTTTATTTTTACAATTAGTATAAGAAAAAGGAAACAACAAAAAGAAAAAAATAGATATAAAAAAATATCGAAAAAAAAAAGATGAAAGTCGGTTAATTTAGTTTGTAACATTTGTTATACATGATATACTTTATTTAGTCATATAAATCAATCCTTGATCGGAAGTCATAAAAAGTTCAATATGAGATTTATTCGTACCTTTTTATCTTCATTCCTCACCTTTGGAACTACAAACAGAGCTGGCCCCCTCCTCATCTTTGTTTTTTCTCTAACTCAGTGGCCTGTAAAAGAAATAAGTTAGCAAACAATATTAATTTATCAAACTATTGATCACTCGTTAAAATAATTTAAATTTCAAAGGCAATTAATTATGTGTTTTCGTACCTCTATATTTCGCCAAAGTTTCGTCTATTGTAGATCCATATGCGCTGGAGGTTCGGTGTATCATAGGTTCCATAACCCCATTTCTCCATTTTAACACAATTTTCTATATTTAACGTCACCAAAGAAGGATATTTGATTGTAGCATTCCCAGGGTAGAAGCTCGTGAGATTCAACATATTCCAGAGGTAAATCTCGGCAAGGCGAGGGAACACGATGTTTTTAGCTGGTACAACTTCACTTGTACTTGTTTCCTCATCCCCGTCCGAGATCACTTCCTTCAAACTTTCACACTTCTCAATTTGTAGCTTTCGCATATTGACAAGCCCTTGTGCTACACTAACAGTGAATAGCTTTTCTAACTTGGCACAACTACTAATCCTAAGTGTCACCAGGTTGTTCAGGCTTATATATTGATCTGGACAATTCCATATCACTTTCAAACTACTCAACTCAGATAAGTATAGTTTTTCCACTTGTGAAAGAAACCTTGTATTCTCTTTCACCCCTTCATCCAAGACCCTTGAGTCCACCAAACACAATAGATTGTGACAACCAATTAAAGTAATGTTCTTCAAACCTAAACCCTCAGTACAACACATCATAGGCATTAAATTATCAAGATTATCTATCGAAGAAAAAACTATACCATCGCATACCTCAATCAATTTTCTAACATGCATCAAGTTTGAGATATCAAGATAACCAAGCGTGTCTAGAATCAAACTTCTATTACCTGCTGGGTTATGATAACCAATTTCAACACCAATATGAAAGTAAAATCTTTTCAATCTCTTCAGATAATCACCTTTGGGGAAAAGACAAATATCTGGGACATATAAATTTGGAACTGTGAGCTTTGACAGTTTACCTATCTCCACAAGACTGTTATAATTCCCCTCTTCCACTGGATAGTATCCAATATGCAACTCTTCCAACCAATGAAGCTTTAATAGTACACCTGGTGCAATATGAGATAAACGACAATGTGCAGCATCAAACAACCTTAAATTGACCAATTCTCCAATCTCTTGAGGAATTTCTGTAATTCCAGTTTCACTGAGAATTAGAATTTCAAGGTCTTTTAGCTCCCCAAGTATAGAAACATCGCATAGAAGTTTATTTCCACCAAGATTGAGCGTACGTAAACTTGTGAGCTGATTCAGTGATTTTGGGAGGGAAATAATGTTATTATACCCAAAATCGATAACTTTAGCTTCTTTCATGGCTTGAGTGAATTCATCGAAAATTTCTAAACCACTATATTGTATGAGGAAAATCTTAAGGAGTGGAATATTAAGCTCATAACCGGCGGGAAGCTTACAAATATCATTAAACATGAGTGAGATACCTGTGTAGCTTTCCAGACTTCCAATTCTTGGTTCCCATTCTGTCAGTTTTTTCCCAGCCTCCACCAAAAATTTGTTATCATCTTTGGAAGCAATTAGCAACGCCACTTCACGAACAACGTCGTGCATTTTGGTTGTAGATGCTTTGTTCCCATCCAATAACAAGCAAGAGGATTTGAGGATCTTGACCGCCCCTACAACTTTCTTTCTTGCAGCCTCCAAGCTACTGAGGTCTGTAAAAATTTGCAAGCCCACACAATAATATGCCAAACTTTCTAATGGGATGTTAAAGTCTTCTGAGAACAAACTGCATAGTAAGAAGACTGATTTTACTTGTCCGCTTTCGAGATAGTCATAGCTTAGCTTCAAACGAGCAAATTCTACCCTTAAAGCTCGACCAGTATCCGAAGTTTCATCTTTCGCTATAATATCAAGTGCTTCTTCCCATTCTATGAAGTTGTGTTTGTCTTTTAAAGCTTTTCCTACAGCTTGAAGGATTAGCGGCAATCCACCACATCCTTCAACAATCTTCCTCGCAACTTTATTCAATTTGGCATCGGTTTCTACTCTTTCACCAACCACACGTTTGAAAAGAACCCAAGCTTCTTCCACTGGCAAAGAATTTACGTATATTATAGTGTGAGCATTCATTGCAGTACACACAGTTCTTTGCCTGGACGTTAACAAAATCTTACAACTTGGGTAGCGAGTTCCACACGGAATGCCCACTGTATGCAACTGCACTTCCGTCCACATGTCATCTAGGATTATAAGAACCTTTTCACCTCTATCTATTCGTTTCGCTGCAATTTCAACTTGCTTTTTTATGCTTGCAGCATCCACAGGTTGTGAAACAGTTACAAATTCAACATGAGCAAATAAGTCTTTCACTCTTGCAGCAACTTCAGTGGCTAGTGTAGTCTTTCCTACACCTCCTATGCCATAGATTCCAGTGATTTGTGTGCTTTCATCTTTGACTGATTCAATGATCTTTTCAAGAACTAACTTATGGGTATCAAGATCATCAATATTCTCCCTTGGTAAGAGCTCTAAGATTCCGGGTGAAGGAGTAGGAATAGAGACAGCACCTTCATAGGTCACCCCATCTCTCTGGTGTTGCTCAAGGAAAGGAACCTTGTTTGTCGCCTCCTTACTGTAGTGATGGAGGGTGTTCAAGTTGACACACATCCGTAAGTTGAAGCACGTCTTCTTGGCATCAGCTTCTTCTTGAAGAAATTCTTCCGCCATGGTTATGTGGGCATCCACCTCATCAACCCACCTTTCCACACCAGGTAGGAGTCGATCACCTTTATCATTAGCTGATTCTATTCGTTGTTGAACCCTCCCCATCATATCCTTGAGCTTTCCAACTTCATTCCTTAACTTCTCAACATTTTCCTTGGAACTCCACATGTAACCGATCTCTTTTTTAACCTTAGCTAACAATGAGTCCGCTACTTTACCAACAAGAGAACTAGCGAGTTGTTCTGCCATTTATTTTTCACTGGCCTGGTTCGGATGTAAAGTTAGTTCAAATGGAAATTTTTAACGAATAATGAAATTTGTAAATCTGATATGATAGAACAATATGATGAACCAAGAATTTAGGAGAACATGGTATAATTTATAAAAGAAAAAGCAATCTGTAAATAGATTCGTTAATACCTTGAGTCCTTGACGCATATGACAACTTTTAAAAGAAAAAGCGAAAAGAGAAACCCATAGAACTCATGACTTCGCGTTAGGAAGAAAACCTGATTTTTTGTTTTTTGCAAGACTTGAACCCTGGGTAAAACCTCCCCAAGCTTCAGAAGGAGCCAGGTGGCCAACTGAGCTAAGCCAGTTGGTTAAGTCTATTTACAGATTGCTTTTTCTTTTATAAATTATTCCATGTTCTCCTAAATTCTTGGTTTGTGTCTTCAAATGCAGTATTACTTGGGAATTTTCCAATAAAGAGCGTGGAAACGAATTATAATTTACCAGTTATCTAATATGTAAAAGTAAGATAAAACAGATTGTTGCTTCAATTTGCCTAAAAAATGATTTATAGATGTCAAAACCATATCAACAACAAGGGTTTTGCATTACTTGGTTTTTTCTTAATCAATGATCTGTGTATAATTTGTTACTTTTCGTCAAATTGATTTCATTTCAAGTTTCAGCTATTTATTTCAATTTGCAAGTGTCTGATTTCATTTTGTAAATTTGCATTTCCATTAGAACAAAAGCTTTTTTCTCGGATAACGTTAAAAACAATACATTAATAGTATTAATAAATGAACTAGCTAAATTAAAATATGGAATGCTCATATTTGTTAAATAAAAATCGGATAAGAGAGGAAAAAGAAAAGAAAGAAAAGCCAACTTTTTTTAACAATTTGGTTTGATTTATTCTTACAAATACCACACCTCTCATAATTAAATCCTTAACCTTGAAAATCAGCTTTTATAAAACGTGATTATGAAATTTAACCTTTGGATTTGATTATGCTTTATGGTAACACAATAATCAGATAAACAGTTTTTTTAGCGATTGGCAAATGAGATTACTCAGTGATCTAATGGGTAAAATGACTAAAATAAACATTTCAATTTATTAATGTGTAGTATAAATTTTACATGTAACAGTGTGTTAAACTTGACCAAAATCATATTATAATTTATTTTTTAAGACAACAATATTTTTACACAATGTTTTTGTTAAAAGATTTTTTTGTTATTGAAGCCATATTCATTTAATGGGCTTTTTTTCAATGATAAAAAAGCATAATTAAGAGTGATTATGTTTAACTTTAATTGAGTGGGTTTAGTGCTTTTTGTTTAACATAAGGAGAGAGTTTTATGCTACTCTCTCCGTTCCATATTTATAGTCCACATTTCCTTTTTGGGTTGTCCCAAATTAATTGTCCACTTTCTTTTTTAAATAAAAATTAGAGAATATAGTGAGGGAATATTCTATTTAAGTGGTTGAAAATTAATATGCCCCACTTTTATTAAACTTTATGTTTTCTCTCTCATGACTATAATTTCGAGACAGATAGAGTATTTAATAGTTAACTTTAGGCTATTAAATTACAATAAAAAAAGATACTTTTCGTACATGATTAATCCCTTTCATCCAAATACATCAATGAAGGTATAGTGGGTGGCTAAAAAGTAATATTTGAGGGGCCCAAAAAACATCAACGAGATAGTGTGTAGCACAAGTGAGGATAGTGCCACTCGTGACCTGGGACCACTTGGGTCTTCCAGCGCCACGTCAGCTTTTTCTCTCCAGCGACCTGAGATAACCCGGATGCCCTAGTCGACGACCCAAGAATTTTTTTTTTATTTTTTTTTAATTCAAACATTTTTTAACATTAAATTTAAATTTCATTCAAATTAAAAAAAAAAAAAAATTACATTACGAAATAAAAAAAAAAAAACATTACACTACGAATTTAAAAAAAAAAAAAAAAAAAAAAAAAAAAAAACCATTACAATACGAAATTAAAATAAACAGTACAATACTTAAACTAATAATCTAAATTGTAACGTGCTTTGATTGTTGTCTTAACTTTCTCCAACTCTTTTAGTTGGCGGCCGGTCAAATTTGGGTCGATTGGGGTGTTGTAGAAGATGATGTCGGACTCCTGTTTTGATATCCTCAGGAGCTCAAGTTTTTCTTTTTTTTATCTCGAGCTCTTTTTCCCTCAACCGTAACCAAGTATCTTCTAAACCCTGCTTATTCTTACATTTATCCTCTTTTGACGGCTTCTTGGTCTTTAAGAAATTTTTGGCTAACGATTGCATAAATGAGTCTGATGGAACATCATCATCACGAGAGGAGGAGGATGCTTTCTTCCTTCCTTTGTCACGACCAGCCGGTCGTGATTCTCTAGTCGCTTCCTCAGCAGAATCATCAACGTCATAGACATCGAAAGGATCACGAGCTTGGGTTGAACCAGAGGTAGTGGTAGAACCATTTGTTTTCTTCCGACTATTTGTTGATAAAGCCGACAACTCAACCTCCTTCCAAGCAGCATGACCCTTTAAAACCTCGTAGCACTCCTCCAAAGTGAAATCATGACCGTACGTCATACGGTATTCTCTAAGAGCTTTTGAAGTGTCGTCGATATCATTCTCACCGCTTCCATGGGTATTCTTGATATTCTCCATGATAGCACAATAATTTCCAACCCTATTACGAATCCTGCTCTTCCATTTGGTAGTGATGGAGTCATAGGTTCGGTCTTTGCCAGTTTCTTTCTTAAAGTAGTCGATCACTAACTCCCAAAACTTGAAGCGGTTCTGGGCTTTTCTTCTCGCCGCGTTTTCCGACACATAAACCCAAGCTTTACAAAGCACCATCTCTTCCTCCTTTGTCCATGGCTCTGCAGCCTTCTTGTCTTTCCCCTTGCTTGTTTCCGGCTTCTTGCCTTTGTCCTTGGCCTTTGAAGCACGTCTAGATTGCTGGTTTGGTTTGATGGGGGACATCTCTTCAGCGAAAGCGGTTTTCTCATCATCAGAATCATCAACGGGAATGGAACCATGGAACGAACCGTGGTGCGAACCGTGACCCGAACCTTGTCCCATCGAAGCATCTTGACTTGGGTAGTTTTGTGTCGGATACTCCGGCATCCAATCTTCCAAATTCATGTCTAGATTAGTGCTTCGAATCGGGGAATAAGGTTGATACGGTTGAGAGATAAATGAAGTCCATGTTTGGATGGTACGACGACCCACTAGGTTCTTGCCGGTAATCGTGGTAAGAACGTTGCGGTGGGACAAAAGGGCGGTTAAGATAAAACGCGTTTTGGTTTTGATTTGGTTGGGGTAGTTGTGATTGATATTCAAAACCTTGCGGACGAAAGCGAATAGGCCGGTTTTGTTGTGGTGATATGCCGGTTAACTCAAAGTTGTTTTCCGGCGAGAAATTTAGATCCGGGGCATTTTGGGGTAGTCGTGATCGTCGGGTTTTTGATTGTGGGGTATTTTTCTTTAACATAGTGAAGTTGGATAAGAATTAGATTGAATTGAATGTAGATGAAAATGGTAAGTTGTAAATTGTGTTTGAGGTGAAGTGGGTATTTATAGAGTGGTAAAATGGGTTTGATTTTTTTTTTTTTTTTTTTTTTTTTTTTTTTTTCTTTAGTTTAATGAGACCAAACGGTCGTTTTTTAAAAATTTTTTTGGTTTAATACAAACGGTAAAAAAAAAGGGGATAGAAGCAAGTAAACACATCGGTCTTAAAGCCACTCGAT
Organism: Chrysanthemum seticuspe; assembly: GCA_019973895.1. Classification (NCBI taxonomy): domain Eukaryota; kingdom Viridiplantae; phylum Streptophyta; class Magnoliopsida; order Asterales; family Asteraceae; genus Chrysanthemum; species Chrysanthemum seticuspe. The sequence continues at coordinate 33,715,344 of BPTQ01000001.1, forward strand.
ATGGCCAAATTTGATCTCTCGACCGATCTGACAACCCACACCCACATTCGTGTTGCCCGATGTGAACATCGGTTGCCGAAGGAATTTTTTGTTGCCAACCGATGTCGACCCTCTCGAATGCGTCCAGCCTGATATTTGAGGGGCCACGTACTTTGTAATTTTACAGAGGAACGTGAATTGCGTTTCGAAAAAGCAGGTATTCACTTGCTTTTTTCAAAGTGCGTTTTGAGTGGTTGTAATTTAGATAGGGAGCTATCAGGCACCCGGGTGTTTGCATTTTCTCTCTCTCAATCATTGGGGTGCATGAGTTTTCGTGTCAAAATATTATAAGATGGGGTGGTGGGGGTGCTGCTTGGGGTGTTTTGTGTTGTGTTTGTGTCACTTTTTTTTTTTTTTTTTTTTTTTTTTTTTTTTTTTTTTTTTACAAGTTTTTTATAACTTTTTTACAAGTTTTTTCTTTTGTTTTACAAGTTTTTTACAAGTTTTTTTTTTGCTGTGAATCAGTTTTATAACTTTAAAAAAAAAACGTAGTCGGAAAATTTTTGAGACTCAGATTCGAAGGTTGCAAAGTGAGATTTTATCTCACTTTGCCGTCCATTCGGTTTCGGTTATCATCATCGCCTCGGCCGTGATTGATCTTAGTTTATAGTTATATTGTGATTTTGTGAACCACGTATCAACTATTAATCTATAACAAGATTAGTTATTTATGTATTCGAAGCTTCTAATTTTGTGAACCATGATATTACTGATTTATGTTGTGAATAATTATACAAATTCTTTTGGCCAGATGCAACAAGAAAATCCTTTCTTGTGTCATTGTCGACGTGGATTTATAATTGAAAGAACATCCCACAAGCCCAAAACTTGTGGTCTGAAGTATTATGCATGTCCTTTATCAAAGGTAAATAATTAAACGTTTGCTTATTTACGTAAATATATCAATAACTTGTTTATTAAGAATACATTTCTTATAATTGTTTCATCATGTAACAGTCAGGGACTGAAGACTATGGGTGTCGATACTTTATGTGGAAGGAAGTATTTCAACAAAAGTACTTTGGTCAAGCCTCTTCTTCAACGCAGTGCTCAAACTGCGAAACTAAAGATCACACGATCAACATGCTATTGACTCAAAACAATTTGTTGAAGGCAAGAATAAAGACGTTGGAGGCATCACTGGAATTGGCAAGAAATCCAGTTGATCACGCATGTCAGTCGAGTAGAATACTCTATGAGCTTATAGATGACATTAATAATCTTCATGTGGAGTAGATTTCGTTGTGATATTAGTAACATTTGTTGTTGTACTTGTTTAATGTTTTAATGTCTAATGTTTTATTGTTATTGTTTAATTAAATGGAAACAAATACACAATTAAACTGCACAAATAAATACACTATACATATTAAAACACTACACAATCTAGATAATCAATATTCACTTTTCCTATCCAAACACTAGTGACCAGATTCTAGCATTTTCGAAACGAGATAATCAATAATTAACAAACAAACGCAAATCCAAACACCCTCTAACTATTGAGTGTCCAATGAGCACACCAAAAACCAAAATTTTTTTTCTTTCTTTCTTTTGTTAATAATTGTTTCTTACATTTTACCACAAATGTATGGGACTTGAACTCACTACCACATAGATACAAATCGGGTAAAACTCTTCATTTGCAAGAGGTTGACGTAATCACTTAATATTTGTTTGCACCTAGTAGTAAGTGAACTTGAACCTCCTACACTTTAGTAAATTATCAAGTCTTTTGCCACTAGTTGAACCTTCAGTTAGGATAATCTTGAAAAGGTTACTATTATCATAAAAAAAAAGTTAAAATTTAATTCTTTTTTTTTCATCATTTGAATAATATATATTTTAATTAGAAATTTATTTATAATTCAATACCTTTTTTTTAGTAAAATCCCCCCCTTTTTTCATCATATTATTTGGATAATCTTGAAAAAGTTACTATTATCATAAAAAAAAGTTAAAATTTAATTCTTTTTTTTCATCATTTGAATAATATATATTTTAATTAGAAATTTATTTATAATTCAATACCTTTTTTTTAGTGAATCCCCCCTTTTTTTCTTATGAAAAATCACCCAACAAATACGAGATATATATATCAATAAAATGGTATCACTACCTTGATATGATAACTATTTAAGTTTTACTATCTCATAGTCGTATTTGTTTTTAGTTTTATACTAGAAAACTTAGTTTAATCTCGAGAAAGGTGTTGATTTATATACCATTTGATTTGGTATATACTGTTAATACAAATAAACCGTAAAAACGTTTATTAATATTTTGCGATCTCTTTGTGTTTTGTTGATAACAAATATAATGTTATCATAAGAAAAATTATAAGGATACATGTTATTTTTGTAAAACATTTACATATAGCCATTTAATACAAATTGTTGTAATAAATCATTTGTTGTAATAGTTTATTATGATGGGTAAAAATCACAACCCATGGATAATATCTATAACCCATGGTATTGACCCATACCCATTTGACTAGATGCATTGCATCTATTAGATACATTGTATCTAATGAAATACCCATGGACCAACCCATAACCCATGACCCATGACCCATAACCAAAAAACTCATGGGCAAAGAGGATTGTCCCACGGATCCCTAGGTTTACACTAGACGGATCCCTTAAAGGAGGGATCCGTGGGATCCGGGGAACAGTGGCAAGTTTTGCCTATAAATAGAGAGTCATTTCTTCATTTTTATTTACCCCTCTTCTTACTAATTCTCTCATATACTCTCATTCTCTTCTAACAAAAGATCACTTGATCTAGAGAGTTGTTCTTCTTTCTTTCTTTGCTGATTCTCATATAAGTCCTTCTCTAAGGCGAGATCACGAGCATTCTACAAGTCATCCAAGCACGGGCTCGTTGATTGATTTGTTCCTCCACAAGATTTCTGTAGCAAAGATCTTGTATTTGATATTTCACATAGTTGTTGTGTAATAGTCGTGTTGGTTTGGTCCACCGTGTTACGGACTCGGTATTTAGCTTTGTACTGGAAAAAGGTGTAAGCAACGTTGTGAAGGCTTCTCCGCCAAGCTGAAGGAGTTTGTTGACATAGTGCTTGAACTCTTGAGTAGGTGACTCGGGGAGTGGAGTAGGGCAAGGAAGGTTTCCTTATAGCCGAACCACTATTAATCGGTTGTGTCATTTCTATCCTTTACTTTACTTTATTTACTTGCATTACCATTAGATCTATACTTTCTATTCATCCATACGATTTCACATAATATCAAATCTAAAGTTTTTGAAACTAAAAATGGGCAAAACTATTCAACCCCCCCTTCTAGTTTTCCACAATTGGCATCAAGAGCTAAGTTTACAAAAGTTTTAAAGTAAACCGTATTTTAAAAACTTTTCGATCAATATGGGTTCTGAAAACTATAAGGAAGGGCAATCTATGCAACAACCACCACTACTTGAAACTAATGGTTTTATATATTGGAAAAATAGATTCGAAACGTATGTGAAGTCTAAAGATATTGATCTTTGGTACATTATTGTTGAAGGCGATTTTGAGGCTACCTCAAAAGATGATAAAGGAAATTTAGTTAACATACCTCATGATAAACTAAACGATGACATGAAGAAAAAGCTTTCCAAAAATAGTGAAGCTAAAATGGTTTTATATAATGCTTTACCCAAAAAGGAATTCGAAAGAATTTCTATGCTTAAAACCTCCAAAGAAATTTGGAATTCTTTAGTTGTAACTCATCAAGGTAATCAACAAGTTAAAAATAATAAAATTGATTTATTTGTTCAACAATATGAACAATTTTCAATATCGGATGAGGAAACTATAGATCATTCTTTTGCTAATTTTAATACTATTATCACATCTTTACAAGCACTTGATGAATCTTTTTCTAGCCGTAACTATGTTAGGAGATATCTAAGGGCACTTCCATCCAAGTGGAGATCCAAGGTGACGGCAATCGAAGAGTCAAAAGATTTGACAATGCTCACCCTTGATGAACTCATAGGCAACTTGAAAGTCTATGAGCTTGTCCTTGCTAAAGATTCCGAAGCCTCAAAGGTGAAAGAGAAACACAAATCTCTTGCCCTTAAAGCCAAAAAGGCCTCAAGCGAAGAAGAGAACTCCTCTTCGGATAGTGACGACGAGGAGTATGCCATGGAGGTAAGGGACTTTAAAAAGTTCTTTAGAAGGAAGGGAAGATACGTCTAACAACCGTATGACGACAAGAAAGGATTCCGGAAAAGCAAAAGGGACGAGAAGCCAAGGGATGATCGTGCTTGCTTTAAATGTGGGGACCCAAACCACTTTATTAGTAAGTGCCCCAAACGGGAGGATCAAAAAGCATTCGTAAGCGGCTCGTGGGGAATGAGCAAGGAGGAGGACGAAGAAATTTGTCTTATGGCAAATGACGAGGTATGTCACGAATACTATAGTAGATCATCACTAGATGATGACTCATTGCATAATTAATATGACAAACTTTGCAAAATTAGCTTAAAAGTAATTAACAAAAACAAGTTTTTGAAAAATCAAAACCAACGTGTAGATAAGGAAGTCATAGAGTTAAAAGCAAAATTGAAACGTCTAGAAAAGGGTAAAATAGCAACTGGCGAATGTGAACTTTGTGTTCAACTTCAAACACTAGTTGATCAACTAGATTCTAAGATTGCTAGAATGAGTACTAATACTTTAGATATGATACAAGATAGTGTTAAAACTGGAAACAACCAAAAAGGTTTAGGCATTCAGCAACTTGATACGTCAACTAATGAAAACAAAGAAACACAATTCGTAAAAGCAATAGAAAAACGGGCCACTGTTGTGGCGGATCCCGCATATCCCACAAAAAAGGAACCGGCTAGTGTACAACCAGGGATCCGTGGGTCTGCTAAAGCAAACAGTGGTAATAACATAGCTTCTTCCTCAAGAACTGATTTTGTTATTGTTAATAAGAAGAAACCAACTCATATTACCACTAGACAACCACCCCCAAAATATAATCTAATTTTTGAAAGAAACAAAGCTCCATCTTTCTCAAAACCAAACACATCTGAGAGACCTAATAATTTTTACCCCAGGAGCAACCATCAAATGGGATGGAACCCAAATATGCAAAATGGCTTTCCATTTCAAAACTTTGCACCATGGAATGCATATTCACCTTATCCATACATGTCTAACATGAATGGAATGTTTAACACCAATGGACCCATGAACAAATGGGGACTAAACTTTTGAGTTCATTGTTTTCTTAGGTGTGCTTAAAGGTCGACCTAGATCCGGATGAATGGGTCAAGGATAGCGGGTGCACGAGGCACATGACCGACAATAAAGATCTATTCTCCACATATGAATCCTTCAATAGAGGAAATGTTGTGTTTGGAAATAGCAAAAGTAAAATCATCGGTTAAGGTACGATTTCTAACAAATCTCTAACCATTAATGATGTGTGTCACGTAGAAAACCTAAACTTTAACCTCTTAAGTATAGGACAAATATGCGAAAAAAAGTGCAATGTACTTTTTACCGAAACCGGTAGTAAGATATTAAAAAATGGCATAACCATAGGAAGAGGAATTAGGAAACATGGAGTCTATGTCATTAAAATTGGTAATGAACCTAAAGACAAACTTTGTCTTACTTCTATGGATAATACTTCGACCTTATGGCATCGAAGATTGGGTCGTGCCAATATGCGACTTCTTCAATCACTATCATCCAAAGATCTAGTAAGAGATCTACCTAAATTAAAATATGAACATCACTTTTGTGATGCTTGTAATGTAGGTAAACAAGTCCATTCTAGTCACAAAGCTAAAAACATGGTGTCTACAACTAAGTGTCTAGAATTACTACACATGGATTTATTTGGTCCATCAGCTATTCAAAGTTATGGAGGCAACTACTATACTTTGGTTATAGTGGATGATTACTCTAGGTACACATGGACTAAATTCTTAAAAAACAAAACGGAAACATTTAATTATTTTGAAATATTAAGCAAGAAAATCCAAAGACAACTAGGAAGTCCTATAGTGTCTATTAGAACGGATCATGGTAGGGAATTCGATAATGAAGTGCAATTTGGAGCTTTTTGTGACGCTAATGGTATTACTCACAACTTCTCGGCTCCTCGCACTCCACAATCGAACGGGGTAGTTGAAAGAAAGAATAGAACCCTACAAGAAATGAGTCGCACCATGCTAAATGAGCAATCCATACCTCAAAAGTTTTGGTGCAATGCCGTTGATACTTCAACGTACATACTTAATCGAGTCTTAATTAGACCAATTTTAGGTAAAACTCCATACGAGTTACTTCGAGGCAAAAAGCCTACGTTAGATCACTTTAGAGTCTTTGGTAGCAAATGTTTTCTTCTTAACACTAAAGATTACCTTACAAAATTTGATTCTAAATCAACCGAAGGTATCTTTCTAGGTTACTCTCCTAATAACAAAGCTTACGTTATATTAAATAAAGAAACAATAAAGGTAGAAGAGTTATTAAATGTAAAATTTGATGAAAGTCCACCCAAACCCTCTCCACCTCTTGTCGATGACGAGATTGTTGAAAGTGAAGCTATTGTAATAAAGAAAAAGATAAATGAAGAAGAAGAAGAATCTTCAAATAATGAACTCATAAATATTAAAGAGTTCAAAGATCACCCCGTAGATAAGGTCATAGGAAAGTTAAACGAAAGAACCTTAAGGTCTCAAGTTCAAAACCAAAGTAGCCTATTTTGTTTTGTTTCAACCATAGAACCTAAGAATACACAAGAAACCATAAAAGATGAAAGTTGGATAATGGCTATGCAAGAAGAGTTATATCAATTTGTTTCTAATGATGTTTGGACACTTGTCCCTCCACCTAGTAATCAAACCATAATAGGAACCAAATGGGTTTATAAAAACAAGTTAGATGCAAACGGAGTAGTGTCTAGAAACAAGGCTAGACTTGTTGCCCAAGGGTATAACCAACAAGAAGGAATAGACTTTGATGAGACCTATGACCCCGTGGCTAGATTAGAGTCTATAAGAATACTTCTTACTTTTGCTTGTGCTAATGATCTTAAGCTTTATCAAATGGATGTCAAAAGTGATTTTCTAAATGGTTTTATTAATGAAGAAGAATATGTAGCTCAACCTCCGGGTTTCATCGATTTTGAAAAACCTAAACATGTGTATAAGTTAAAGAAAGCCCTTTATGGTCTTAAACAAGCTCCAAAAGCTTGGTATGATAGACTCAAGTCATTCTTAATCAAACACAACTACACCATGGGGTTAGTTGATAACACACTTTTTACTAAGAAAAGAGAGTCACACATAATCATTGTTCAAATATATGTAAATGATATTATATTCGGATCCACTTGTCAAGACATGTGTGATGATTTCTCTAAAATCATGCATGACGAGTTTGAGATGAGTATGATGGGAGAACTTAGTTTCTTTCTTGGTCTACAAATCAAACAAGTAGAAGATGGTATCTTAGTTAATCAATCTAAATACATAAAAGATATGTTAAAGAAATTCGGTTTAGAAGAGTCAAAACCAATTAGGACACCAATGTCATCCGACATTAAACTCAAAAAAGATGAAGACGGCGAATTCGTTGATAACACAAAATATCGTGACATGATTGGTAGTCTTCTCTACCTCACGGCTAGTAGGCCGGATATCATGTTTAGTGTTTGTCTATGTGCAAGGTTTCAAGAAGACCCTAAAACATCACATCTAGAAGTCGTCAAAAGGATATTTAGATACATTAAGGGTACGAAACAATTAGGATTATGGTATCCTAAGGGTATGGGAGTAGAAACAATTGTATATGCAGATTCTGACCATGCAGGTGATTATGTTGACCGAAAGAGTACAAGTGGGGTATGTACTTTTATGGGATGTTGTTTAACATCTTGGTTTTCTAAGAAACAAACGGCATTAGCAATATCAACAACCGAAGCCGAATATGTCTCCGCCTGCAAAGCATGCCAACAAGCACTATGGATGAAATAAGCGTTAGTTGACTACGACATTCATCTAAGTGACATAGCCATTCTATGTGACAACAAAGGTGCCATCGATTTAAGCAAGAATCCGGTATTACATTCTCGCACAAAGCATATAGAGATTCGTCATCACTTCTTAAGAGACAATGTTCAAAAGGGGAACATCTCTATTGAGAAGGTAGCGTCCGAAGACAACATAGCCGACGTCCTCACCAAACCGTTGAAGCGGGAACAATTCAACCTACTCCGTCTTGGTCTTGGTCTCATGGAACAATTGTCGTAATTTACTTTTTTAACTCTACAAGGTATGTAAACACTAGCCTTCTTCTTTCTGAGTCTAGGATCTCTATTTCACGCACAACTCACAAACAATACAGGAATTTTCAAAACCCAATATAAGTTTTTCACTTATAACTCATAGTTTTTCTTATTTCCTTCAAAATAAGTACAAGTTGCAAACACATAATTACATACATATCCTCTTTTCAAAGGATAAAATGTTTTTATTCGCACATAGAAACCTCTTTTCAAAACGTTTTATAAAAATGATACCTCTTCCCGTATCAATTTCACAAAAGCAATTTCTCACGTCTAGGACAAATCGCTTTTTCATTATTAATACAAAGTAAAAACCCGTTTTCATTGCATCTCATGTCTTTTGAATGCTAAAGAGGACACATAACTAATATGTGTTTTCGGGTACATTCATTTAAGCAACAATGAATTAGGAGCACTCGGGTTATCTCACATAATAGTATGCTTTTTCACTTCTAGTTTATTTTTCTTTTCTTTTTAGGAGTCGAGATAACTGCAACTCCAAATAGTTTTCATATAGGCACACACTAGGCAAAAATGTTTCCAAAAGGAAAATTTTGAGCTGCCTGAATCACCAGTACCACGGATCCCAGCCTTAATGTTGGACGGATCCCTCAAGGGAAGGATCCGTGGGATTCGTGAGACATAAGCTATTTTTAAACTTCTATTTTTCTCACTTTATTTTGGAGTATGTGATTTAATGCTTGTTTTCTCATGATCACATGCCTTAAATTCATATCTAATCATTAGATTTTAATCCATATTTTGGGTCAAGCATTCATTGCAATGCATAATTTTTTTCTTTTTATAAGTAGGATTCCAACATTGCTTGCTATTCATCTCATCCTCACAAACAAACACCACCATGTCTTCCAACTTAGATGAATCACCTAATGCAAACAACCCATTTCAAGAAATCCAAACTTTTGTCCTCCCACCTTCCAAAATACCACAATCAAAATCTAGGATATCCGCACGGATTAGCATCCGGCCTTGTTGCTTAGCAAAACCATCATCGAATGGCTCATCACCAACAAATAACTCACCACAAGATGCTTCCATTATAGCACCTCCTTCATCACCAACAAGTACACCAACTTTATCACCTATCAACTCACCACCTAAAGTTACTCTTTTGGAACTCCTTAAGACTCCAACAAGATCTCAACAACAAAAACAAAAAGAAATAGCCTTTTTGACACCTCCCACTTCTCCAAACATAATTTTCAAAGACCTTGAAACCTCACCACCTTTAGCTCCCATTGAGCTACAAGAACATCTAGGTTCTTTTCCACCACCACTTCCAAACATTCCGGACTTTGATCCGTATTTTTCTATTTTTCCACCACATCTTTCGCATCTCACAAATCAAAACAACCCGGAAAACTTCCGCATTCATTACCCACATCACTTACATTGCGAACATTGCCAATCCGCTAGGGATATTGCAATAGAAGTTAGGGAAGAAATGCGATTCATACTCAACCTCATTCTTGATCGCATCAATATCATCACTCATCAAAACCTCCATCCATAACCTTATGCAAGCATGGAAGGAATCATTATTACTAGTTTCTATTTTTAGTATTTTTCTTTTGAGTCATTTTTTAAGAACAAGTCTTGTTCTTACTTTTACATGCTTGTATGTGGCTTAAATACCACTACATTTTGTTGTTTTATTACAAGGCCTTGTTTATATACCTTGGCTCCCAATCTTGATTCTCGTCAATCACAAGATTACTTATTCATGTTACTACTAACCTTTTCTTTGTAGGATTTTTTTTAATTTTTTCTTCACTTTACTCCCCAAACTAGGGGGAGCTACCGTCAAGGGGGAGTAACCAATACGTGGACTATTTTTCCACATTTTATTTCTTCGTTGGGTTAACTTTTTGTTTCGATAAAAAGGGGGAGAAGAAGTAAAACTTAGGCTTTCAAAACATATATCTAATCTTAAGTTTTACTCATCATAACATTATGTTTTGTCATCAACAAAAAGAGGGAGATTGTTAATACAAATAAACCGTAAAAACGTTTATTAATATTTTGCGATCTCTTTGTGTTTTGTTGATAACAAATATATTGTTATCATAAGAAAAATTATAGGGATACATGTTATTTTTGTAAAGCATTTACATATAGCCATTTAATACAAATTGTTGTAATAAATCATTTATTATAATAGTTTATTAGGATGAGTAAAAATCACAACCCATGGATCATATCCATAACCCATGGTATTGACCCATACCCATTTGACTAGATGAATTGCATCTATTAGATACATTGTATCTAATGAAATACCCATGGACCAACCCATAACCCATGACCCATGACCCATAACCAAAAAACCCATGGGCAAAGAGGAGCGTCCCACGGATCCCTAGGTTTACACTAGACGGATCCCTTAAGGGAGGGATCCGTTGGATCCGGGTAACAGTGGCAAGTTTTGCCTATAAATAGAGAGCCATTTTTTCATTTCTATTTAGCCCTCTTCTTACTAATTCTCTCATATACTCTCATTCTCTTCTAACAAAAGATCACTTGATCTAGAGAGTTGTTATTCTTTCTTTCTTTAGTGATTCTCATATAGGTCCTTCTCTAAGGCAAGATCACGAGCATTCTACAAGTCATCCAAGCAAGGGGTCCTTGATTGATTTGTTCCTCCACAAGATTTCTGTAGCAAAGATCTTGTATTTGATATTTCACATAGTTGTTGTGTAATAGTCATGTTGGTTTGGTCCACCGTGTTACGGACTCAGTATTTAGCTTTGTACCGGAAAAAGGTGTAAGAAACGTTGTGAAGGCTGCTCCACCAAGTTGAAGGAGTTTGTTGACATAGTGCTTGAACTCTTGAGTAGGTGACTCGGGGAGTGGAGTAGGGCAAGGAAGGTGTCCTTGTAGCCGAACCACTATAAATCGGTTGTGTAATTTTTATCTTTTACTTTACTTTATTTACTTGCATTACCATTAGATCTATACTTTCTCTTCATCCATACGATTTCACATAATATCAAATCTAAATTTTTTGAAACTAACTTAAATCGGCAAAATTATTCAACCCCCCCCCCCGGTTTCTAGTTTTCCACACATACAATATCATGGGTCTAATTGAGTATTATATAACTTGCACAATATCTATACATATATATGAGACTACATATAACACATCATTAATGCTGACTAGACACATTAATGTTGACATGACGCATCATTTGATGAGGTGGAAATGATGACATGGCACTATTCCCGTTTATATAAGTAAAAAAATTGTAACTTTCTAGGTTCGAACTTGGGTCTGTCAAACCAAAGACGTGAGCCTCAGCCACTAGAACAAATCAACATCTTTACTTGTACCAAACTGATATTCAGTATAATCACTTACCATCTTTACTTGTCTTATACCATCAAAACTGAAACTCCGGCTCATTCGCTACAATATTCAATCATCTTCAATATTCCAGCCAGCAAATCCTTTCCCAATTTAACTCGGCATTTCAAAATCAAATCCCTCCCACATTTGATTCGACATTTCCAAATTCAAATACCTCCAAATAACAAAACGCATATTCTCAAACTATAAATCGATATCTTCAAAGCGCATAATATATCACAAGATTAAAAAAGCATAGAATCAAGGTTTGTTCTCAAATCTCAAGGTTCTTCTTCTAAATTCGTCAAGGTATGTCAATCTGACAATATTTTGTTAATTTTCGATCCAAAATTACGGTTTTCATTCATATGTTTAAGGATCTAACTGATATGATATTGATACAAATAAATCTCTATTCTAAACATGAAAGTTTATTTTCCACTACTCGTTTCCAATATATGGTGTTTGACAAATCAAGTGCTCACAAGTGTTTGATGAAATGCGTCATTGAAAAAAATATAAAAGTTATCATTTTAAAACTAATTTTTAAATTATACCTCATTTATGCAAAATTAAATTTAATGAACAAATCTCCAAAATGAAGCTTTGTGGTTGTATCATTACAGATTTTGTTAGTATAGTTTCAGTTTCTCAGTTGATGTAATGCTTTTAATAATAAAAATTGATAAAATGGTCGCACTATTAAAAAGTTTATTTGATGAAGTGCACTTTTAACTGGTTGATATAGTTCCATAGGTTCTTTTAGGCATAATGTAATTTGGATATGAAATAAAAGCATAGTCATATTTGGATTAGTTATATGTTAGGCAATGAAATAAGAAAAGTGAGTTGTATATTAGACACTGCACAACTAAATTTTGCTAAAAGACTTCGTCAGGTGTGTGTTCTTTTATTTATTTGATCAGTCCAGCAACACTTCGTAATACTTTGTTGCATTTTGTATATGACAGACAATAGTGCAGTGCATTTTGAAATATCTAAAAATTTCATTTTGTTTTGTATATGATAGATAACAGGTAATAGTGTGGGAGACATAGGACTATGGGAAGTTGGTTCACGGAAAAAACTGGTTCTAAAAAATCTAACAATCTTAGCATCTGCAGGCAAGTAAAATTTTTTTGCTATTCAATTTTTTTAGATACTTTTTAGGTTCATCATTCTCAAAAGTTTTATAAAATGAATGCAGGGTGCTTAAGTGAAAGATCCTGGTGTGTTTGTAAATCATGTAATCGTGAGCCTAGATGGTTCATTGTTTGGTAAGTCCTGCTAATTTAGTATTTGACGTGGTAATTATCCCTGCACAAATGTAATACAAATTCAATATTTTACATCATGGGTGGTGGTATGAAGTCATAGAATCCAACTGGTTCTCCTGGAAATATGTATTGCTTGAGATATGGATCTTTGTTAAACATGGATAATACGTAGTTTTTATTGCGCCTATGCTCTATAAATGGTTTATTATGCTTGAGATTCCTTTACCTTCTTTCACCCTGTTTAAATGATTGTTTCGTACTCTACCCTCTTTTACCTTCTTTCACCCTGTTTAAATGGGTTACCAGAAATCACAGAATTCGCCAAGTAACATAGATTCTTCCACCATGTGGCCACAATCAGAGGTACAAACACAAGATCTTATTCGCGTTGAAAACCATATGCTCTTATTTAATTTGTTAAGGAGTTGTTTCTTGTGTTCTTTAGATGTTGGGAATTGTTAAAATTAGGTTCAAACATGGTTTATCAATATTAGCTAATTTTGTAAATGACATGTACCTTGAAAAGATTGAACACAATCAAGACATAAGTCACAATCAAACACTGAGAGACTTCATCAAGTCACACCGGTACTATGAATTGTTTCAAAAGGCTCACACTGTGAGAAAATTTCAAAAATATACTTATTTTATGATTTATGTGAATATAAGTGGGAACGCACGTGTGATATTAATTTTATATAACAGGTTCCAATATGATCATCCATCTAGTCCTGCCTGTAGAAACCGTTATGAGCTTCTTTGCCTTTTCTATACTCTCTTTTTGCTGCAATCACCATCTATTTCAGGTATTACATACTTACACTATGCGCAAATATTTCATATTTGAGGATGGGATATATATAAAACAACATTCGAATTATTTCATTCTTTGTTTACTTACTATCCATATATCATTATTTTCGAATGTGATTCTTATTTAACGTTAATCTTAACATTCAAAAGTTAATTACGTGCTCATATAACTAAAATGTTAGAGAAACGCTTGATAATAGAGACTGCCAAATAAGAGCATGTTGTGGTGTTCAAATCTGGTTTCACAACTCGATGATTTGTTATTTTAAACTATTTTAAAGATTATATATCTGCAGCAGTCACTATTTCCTACATAAAAAAGTATGTTTTCTGCTGAAATTAGAGTTTTAAATCACAATTTTCAATGATGACATATCACTGATCAACTAACCTTTGTAGTTGAACAATACCAATGAGCTATTTGAAACTAGAAATAACATATGTTGTAGTTGGACAAAATGTTAGAATTATTCATTGTGTAAAGGAAGGCTAAGTTTATATATTGAGTTTATCAAATAGGGGCTGGATCATGAGTAACTATTCATTTCCCTCTAATTTCCTAGCTCTCGGTTAAAAAATTACATAAATGTAACACAAAACATTTTAAAAAATGTGTTTACCTGTTTTTGTTTAAGAAGACATAAGCTTAATTCTGAAAGCATGTTGTATCTTTAGCTGTTTTGCTTAATGATATTTTGTAGTCGTAGTTGCATGACTCCTTATGCTCATCTAAAGAAGTAGTATAGATTTATCGGAATTTTCCAAAAAATAATCGACTCATTGTCTGATTATTATGTTTAAATCTTTCAACACTATCTTCTGATTGCTTTTTTGTATCTGGTTATCAGCTTCTACTAATAGTTAAAAGGACAAGTTTTTCAAATAATGATGATTATGATTTATACAATATTGCTCTATAATCTTCTTATTTTTTCGACACATTCATCCCATTTGATCCATTCCCTTTGCCACCATTATTTCATTTACTAGCTAACATATGAAGCATAAATCAACCAATTCGTATGTAAATGAATCATTATTGCCACCTGCATCTTTTATTCATCAATGCTTACACTTTTATTTTCTTTAATGTTCACTAACAGAAAATGTTTCTTCTGTAGCTTCCGAGGTTGTTGTCAAAAACATTTATGTTGATGCAAGTCATAAAGAACACCATCTCCTTTGCTTAAGATGTCGCAACAAAAGTGAAAGGTTTATGGATAATTATTAATATATGTATGACCGGATTCGAACTCGAGACTTCGGGATTGCACACATTACGTATGAGAGTTGATGTTAATAATTAATATATAAAATGTTATTATTAATTATTAGTCACAAAATAAAACATAACGATAGTTAAATATTTAACGAGGTTTGGTTAACGGTCGTTAAATGTAAACTAAGAGGACTAAGAATGAAATTAGTGGGCAAGAAAAGTCTAGAACCCCTCTTGGGTTGGGTGGCCGGTCGTGGCTTCTCAAAAGCCCAAGGGAGGCTTTTCTTGGTCACCAAGTTTTGAGAATGTATATATACAAACCCTTGTATTCATTATTCTCCTAACCTTGGATCACTTTGATAACCTAATTTCTCTCCTCCTTCTCTCTTTCTTGTGTGGCCGGTCGAACATCCCAAACCCCAAGGGTTTCGATTTGCTTAACACAAGATTAAGTATTTGGTTTTATTTGTGATTCAAGAAACTAGCTTTTCACATCAAATCGATAATAGTACGTGTGTACAAGAACGAAGGACAAGCACACTTGAGCTTGTAATCTTGGTGGTCGATTCTTTTGGGTCGAATTATATAAACCCTAATGTTAGGGTTTTGGGTTTTGGTTCTTGTTCTAATCATCGTTTGATTCTTGAATTGCTAAAAGGTACGCACTTTCTTGTTCGGTTAATTACTTACATATATTATTCCTATTTACTTCCGCTGCATGCTTTGATGATGTTATTTGATTTTATATAATTGTTATGAGTATTAAATCCCAACAGTGGCATCACGAGCCGTTAATATGATGTAATTAATTACCGAAACACATAAAAATTGAATCTTTATGATTATATGCATGCTTTTTATGGTTTCTAGGGTTTTGAATTCGAAACCCTAATTTTTTAATTAAAGGGTCGATTATCCTTATTTTATTTAATTAGGTTTTAATTTTGTAAAACTTGTAGAAACTCTATGATTGCATGTTTTTTTTATGTGATTAATTAATGAATAATTGTTATGTGCCATGTAATATGCGTATCTTGGGTGATAATTGTTATGCGGAATCCATGGTGGAACATGCATGTTTTGCCATGGAGTATTGTTTGTAATAAATTGTTTAGTTGATACACACATGTTCTATTTATTTGATAATTATTGAATTGGGGAAGACATCAATTATAACTAATAAAAATTCGTTACGTGCTAATTGGTATATTATTAACTTTGGCTTACGCAATCGACTTGTCGATGTATGGGGCTCATCTACCTTGTAGTTGAAAGCCCTAGTTAATGTATGCATTTATTTACGCCTAGAATTGTTTATTAGCGTTTATCGAAATAATTATGCATGTGGCTAATTGTTTTTACATATGTTAAATTGTTTAGTTATATGTTTATATTATTTGAGTGTGTTTAATTTTTATTAAAATGCTTTTTTGTTTATATAATTGTTTGACATGTTAGTAAGCAAAAAGGGTTTTTTATGAATAGAAAATTAAATGGACTAAATAATGTCGAAACTGATTTGTTATCTAAGCATTATTCTTGAACTTTTAATCGATTGATGCGACTGTACTAAATGGTTAGAACGGCTCACCCACTAGAACAAACTATAAAGGGGTTGTTTAAGAAGTGCGCACAGTCGCACTGAATGGATGTCTAAGGTTATGCTTTTGCGCTTACCTGGTCCTCTGCCCCCTGTGAGTTCGATTGGAGCTACCTAGTATAACCATTCTGTGTACGAAGCATCTTAGTGCAAAGTTGTAAGTTTCTCAACGCATCGATTAAAACTTTGTAGAATTTAATCTTAGCAATTAAAATACAAGTAAGTTTTTTCGAAAATTTTGTGTTATAAAGTTGTATGCATGCTTCTTTATACATAAGTTTTGATTACACGTCAAAAATTGTACCCTTTAAATTTAAGTTTATGCCATCTAATGATATGAAACACTTGAAGTTGTAATTTAGTTATGTGAGACCTTGATCTAGATTACAATAACAAGGTGAATTATTTTGTTGTGTGAGACCTCAGCTTTATGATTTGCAGTTTCTAAGTTAGACAACTTAATTAAGTTAGTTAGTGAGACCTATGACTTAAGGCATAAGATGGGATGAAACATGCTTACGTTTTGCATTAATTGTTTTGGCAAAATTGTAAATCCCATACTTTCTAGGAATTGCAAACTTGTTTGTCAATTATTGTTCTTCAACAATTACCTATTCTATACTTTCATCACTAGCAGATCAACTGATGCGGTGAAACTATGATAATGAGGGTCCTAGATTCAAGGAAAATTCTATGGTTAATATGAATATTGACCAAAGGGTATTTTATTTTCTTGAAAGATTTAATTATCGAAAATACTAAAATTGAATTTTGTTGATTCTTTTGATTGTATTAATGCAACATTAAACCGTAAACGTAGTTTGGGCTTTGGTAAATTGATCTAGTTCTGTTTTCAAACAAATGTTTGATCAAGAAAAATTTACTAAAAGACAAAAATAAACTCTTTTCCATGGAAGAAGAGTGAGACTCAATCCTATTCCTTTTCATGATTGAGAAAGGTATATTAGGAACATTAGAATTGTCTAAATTCTAATATATAACTCATAGCAACTTTAATAGTTAAGAAATTGCACACCATGTTTTCCTTAAGAGATTTTATTACTCTCTGTTGGTGATTGAATTCTTATATGACATTTTGGTCAACTAGAAAACATGTTTGACATTTTATGAGTTATTAAAATTAGAAGCTAGACTAATTACCGCAAAAATAGTAAAAGACAAACTAGTATAGTTTATCTAGTTGTTTTGCTTTGACCAATTAAAGGTGCTACACACCATTGTGGGGATAGTAGACCTATTAAGGAAGAAATTGCATGCTCAATTTTTCAAGTTAATAGTATGATGGATGATTCATCATCTATAGAGTAGAGTACACTCTTTTAGTACCTAAGTAATTGTTACGAATAGTCTTTGAAAGGAGTTACAACGTAATAGCACGCTATTTTCACTATTTAATAAAACACTTATGATGTTGTCAAATCCAGTGGGAGTATGGTGTATTACTGAATAAGACATTATTGTAACGTTGTCTAATTCAGTGGGAGTTACAAGATTTATTATCTTGGTAGTAACTCAGATTATTTCTAGATTTTCTTGAAATAATACATTACGTTCAAAAATATAGACATTCATATTCTCAAGGATAGTCATGAACGTTTCCTTGATAATTAAGTGCTCCTACATCTACTTGTAATGCTTATATATCTATGACACTATCATATTGCTCACATAAACAAACGAATGTCATGGTGTTTATCTGCTATATGGTGTTGTTCTATGCACAAGTAGGAGAAGTATTAATTGTGTGCAAAAGAACAAACACATACAAATATGATTAATGGATTCTCTTGATCTTAAGATAAGAGATTAACGTTCTAATAAGATTGACTTGTTTAGAACATGTGTCAAGATTATAACATAGACTACTTTTATGTCTTATGTCATTCAAAATATAGAAACACTTGAAGTTACATTTTAGTTTAAGTGAGATCTTGGCTAGTTTGTAATCTCAAGGTAAATCTCCACTTGTTGTGAGATCGAGTGTGGTTGCTTTTACAGTTTCTTAAGTTGGACACTTCTTGGAATGACATAAATAAATAAAGTAATACTATCTTAAATATTTATGTATTTTTAGAATGACATAAATAGATAGAGTAGTATATTAACTTGAAAATTAATTAATTGAAACCATGGTGTGGTGTTCATAATAACTTTAAATTATACATGGTTATGTGTTTCTGTATAAACTCACAAACATGAAGTCTTTTAAAGACTTATAATATAAAGTAAGATACTATAGCTGTTATGTTTTTTGACTTGGTCAAAGAATACTTATGTTATAAAACATGCAATTGGCTTGGATATTCTATTATACCATTAAGTTGACTTAGTTGGTAAATAGGTAGGCCAAAAGGAATATGTTTATCTTAAATATTGTTAGATTGTCTTACAATATTAATTCTAATGAAATACTGTATGTATATGGAATGTTCAGTTAGAAGAATCAAACTTTTGTCATATTGTTTGATTCAAGATAACTATATCCTCTTTTCTTCCAAAAGCTATCAAGGTTAGAAAATTGAGTATTGATTGGATATACTTAATAAAACTCAAACCTAGAAGATTAATAAGACACCATTTTAGTATGGAATGTGATGAATCACATTGAGTCTTATATTGAAGTTCTGATTTGTTAAAACTACTTATGGAGTAGGGTATTAACGAACAAGATTTACGAACTGTCAATGTGTTTTGCAATATCCCAAAAGAAAACAATTTGGTGTTGTTCTACTTGCTGAAGTATTTGTAGATAGTCTTTAAATTACAAAAGAAAGTGGGAGTTTTGTTTAGATCTTGAAAAGATTAAATTACAATTACAAAACACATAATCTTCTAAAATACACTAGTGAATATCATGATGAGGTCAAATATGATATACCTCAAGATGATGGAATTCTCATTCATAGATCCGCAATGATATCTCAGATATTTGATATGATGAGAAATATGAATTACAAGATCATGGTAAACATGTTAATCATAATGATATATTACTTAATATTGAATTGTGGTAAATTATTCATACTATGAATGTTAAGATGCTGTCCATAAAGATAATCAACTCTGGAACTTGGTTTATCTTAATAAAGATGAGTTTCTTCAAAGGAAGGAAAACCCTAGTGGTTTAAATCTTTGTGTAGAAATCATATGGACAAGATTGTACATGTGTTTAATTCATGACTTGTGACAAGATTATTAATCACACTTAAGCAATTAACTGTGGTTGAATATTCTTTCCTTGGCACATTAAATATATAATGATTATAATTGTCATACTTAATTTCATTTATATGAAATCTGACAATGAATATCAAAAACTCTTTGTTGTGTGATTACTTTTGCGAGGACGATAAGTAATACAAAGGAGTTTTATGAATTCACATAATCTTTGGAAATGTACAAAAGGCAAGAATCCATTAATTGATATATGCATGCATCTAGGAGATGATTCTTATGTTTAACTATTAAATCCAAGTTTTGGTTTAAAAATTAAAATAAGATAATTTCTAAGTATTCCTGAAAGCTAGTGGGAGTATTGTGTTTATTTTCTTTAAATCTTATATGTTGTGGGTAGTAACATTCCATCTAAGCTAAATGTTAAGTTTTAGTTTGGAATGGAACTTCACATGAAAGATTTAGAAAATAAGACATACAACCTTGGAATATATGTTTATTATTAATAAACATGTGCGGTTAAATAAATGAGTCTAATAGAACATGATATATAATTTGGGAAATGGATATGTAGAACATGAATTAAATCTTTGTTTGACATAAGGATTTTTCATGTACATCATGTTATTGTTGTATCATGCTTGAATGCAAGACGATTTGACAACATTGATATCTAATGAAGTTATTAGATAACTGGTGTAATAAATATTCTAATAGAATATGTTTGAATCTAGAATTACATTCCTCAGCCTGGAGTTGCTCTCAAAATTCTATGGATGAGCAATACAGCAATTGTTGCGAAATTGTCATAGCCAACAAACTTGAAAGTTTGGAAGGCATCAAACATTACACTGTAGATATTGAAGTTTAGGAAATTTTTAAAGAACATATTGTTGTTTACAATGATGCTGGTATAATTGAGATGGCACTCAATACTAGTCATTGGAGGATTTCATCCTTGTGGATGGCCATGTGAACTAGTTGTGCTCAACTAAGAGGATAATTGCATTATACAATAAAGAATAAGAATACTTTAAACTTTAAAATGTTTGAAAGGTTGATTGTCATAAATTAGTGGTTGAGGATGTCACACACTTTATGAAATATTATGTGGCAATATCAAGATATTTTGAATGCACACATACAAGAACTTCACTAGTTGAATTCTTGAAATAAGTATTCTCAAAATTCCAATAGATCAAAGTTAGTTGAAATTATGCCTTGTCAACAAGTATGATTGTCATTACTTGAGGCATAATTCATTAACAAGTATTATCATGCATTGATCTATTTAAGTATTTGGATAAGGGATGTTTTGAACAAATATTATTTAAATAAAATAAAATATTGGTTATGTTTATTTTCATTTTCTTAATATTATATCATATATTTGCATGTTTAATCCGTGAATAACTTATGTTATTCTAAAGGTCCGTTGTCAATCAATGATGTGGGAATGTCATTGAATTAAGACAAATATGAGTTTTGGTAGAATATACTTTTTAAGTATATTGATGCGTGGGACATACCAGATTCACATGATATTCAATGAATTGAATATAGGACTCATCTCAACTTTACATGATGATACTTTTGGATTTTTGTCATTAAGTATATCATGAAGTGTTTATCCTCAGACTTGATATACCAGATAACTGATATGAATGTAGTGCATTTGTGTAAGATAGTCTAACGCTATCCGTAACTGGTAGTTATAAGGGCTATTTTCGGAAGTGTTGCAAAATTCATGAGTTATGTTTGTAGTCAAGAGAATTTGTTCTTTTGAATTTGTTTCAACGCATAATACTATATTTGGGCCCCTCGTAGGATTGGCAAGATGTTTGTAAGGCCTTACCCAAGATCTATCTGGAATACGTTCAGATGATTTGGTAATCTTGTTCAATCAAATACAACGAGAAACAAAATATTAACTTATGAAATGACTTGATCCATATTCATAGTTAATGTAGTATTGGTAATAAAAGGATAAGTAAAAATGATGAATCATTAAATGGTTTTTTCCAGGAGACCATACTCGATTTGATCTGGGGGCATTGGCGTGTGAAAGCTAGACTAACCAATGTCATTACTATATTAAGTAATATCCAAGTGGGAGCTGAAAGGTTTATGGATAATTATTAATATATGTATGACCGGATTCGAACTCGAGACTTCGGGATTGCACACATTACGTATGAGAGTTGATGTTAATAATTAATATATAAAATGTTATTATTAATTATTATTCACAAAATAAAACATAACGATAGTTAAATATTTAACGAGGTTTGGTTAACGGTCGTTAAATGTAAACTAAGAGGACTAAGAATGAAATTAGTGGGCAAGAAAAGTCTAGAACCCCTCTTGGGTTGGGTGGCCGGTCGTGGCTTCTCAAAAGCCCAAGGGAGGCTTTTCTAGGTCACCAAGTTTTGAGAATGTATATATACAAACCCTTGTATTCATTATTCTCCTAACCTTGGATCACTTTGATAACCTAATTTCTCTCCTCCTTCTCTCTTTCTTGTGTGGCCGGTCTAACATCCCAAACCCCAAGGGTTTCGATTTGCTTAACACAAGATTAAGTATTTGGTTTTATTTGTGATTCAAGAAACTAGCTTTTCACATCAAATCGATAATAGTACGTGTGTACAAGAACGAAGGACAAGCACACTTGAGCTTGTAATCTTGGTGGTCGATTCTTTTGGGTCGAATTATATAAACCCTAATGCTAGGGTTTTGGTTTTGGTTCTTGTTCTAATCATCGTTTGATTCTTGAATTGCTAAAAGGTACGCACTTTCTCGTTCGGTTAATTACTTACATATATTATTCCTATTTACTTCCGCTGCATGCTTTGATGATGTTATTTGATTTTATATAATTGTTATGAGTATTAAATCCCAACAAAAAGATCGTGATTAAACATCACCAAAGGATCATGATTAAATTGACGGAAACATGTTTAATATTGCTGCTTAGTGAGATATTGAAAATAGTTATGGATGTACGATTTGTTATATATTTAATGTATAGTAATATTGGTTAAATTCACAAGTCGATCACTTATGTTAACCCAATACATGCTTGTACGCTGTTTCATCCACTTCTTTTCAATTCAATCTATTTTTACACCTATAGATTTATGATTTATTTTATATATAGTAGAAGATTAAATATACACTAATTTGTATCAAAACCAATAAGATTAAGTAATGTTATAAAGTGTTTTTTGTGGTCTTCTTCTAAAAGGGTCTTTCAAATAGCTTATTAAAAAATTATCAATTCCTGCTGCATCATATCCAACCAAGCAATTCAAGCATACTATCCATTTCAATATTTCTTTTCTGTAACTGTTACCAAGTGTACCAACTTTTTTTTTTCTTTTTTCCGAAATGTTTTGCTATTACCCTTAATAATAGTTAAGGACAAACATTGTCTCAAGTTGGGTTGTTTCCAATAAGGCAAGTATTTTCACGGGGCCAATTTTATGTGGATATTTCAAGAGTTAAGAAGAAAAAAAAGTTTGAAGGTCCTTTGTTATGACAAAGACATAAACTACACAAACTCCACAACAAACATCATTCGGCATGTATTATCATGAGCTAGCCCACCCATTCAGCTACCTGTCATGTGTTAGATATAGAGGAATTTGCAAAACTATGACCCAAAACGATACTTATTTATAACTTGATTAACTTTTATGCCATATTGTTAAAACTAGGACCAATTTTTAGATATTTAATGATTACCCTTTCCTCACATACAACACGCTCTTATACCATTCGTCCACAATGAATAAGCACCATGTAATTTAAATGTTCACACACTTTTCATTGTTCTTTTTACATATAATATATGAGTACTTTCTTTTTGTTTCCAATTTTTGTGTCTTAGATAGTTATCGTTATTCACTATTTATTTACGTCCAATTAAACTTCATCAACTAATATAATGAAGTTAGCCCGCCCATCTGGGCGGGCTATAAAGCTAGTGTTTATATATGATTGCGTATTATTAATAGCGCAAGCCAATTAACTATAAGTCAAAATCAACTCCACTCCATTATCAAACTTAACAAGGCTTATTATCAACATTTGATAATCCCGATTACATTCTCAAGCCACGCATGGCCTGGAAGAACCTCTCCGGCCGTGTACTAGACACAAATGAGACAACTATATCTCAATTGTCACTAACGGTTAAGATGTACTATATGACATATGACAACGAGACACGAGCAAGAAAATGGAGACGAGCACGACCTGATTCGAGCCAAGGAGAAGTTGCCACCTATCTTGCTTGTCTACTTGTCGGATGATCAACATGTGGCATGTCTACAGCCATTGATTATCCACATGCGATTTATTCTTAAACCCTAAATGCCTCTTTAGAAATAGAAGGCATCCTACACCAAAATAAGATATCATTCTATTTACACTCTTTACACTGTTTCATGTTGGAAAATTTAGTGCACTTGTGGGATTAGTTCACACCTTGTAATGGGTTAGGAGGTACGGAGTGTACACCCATAAGGTCCATGAACACCCTTACTCTAATAGTGGTTTGTATTGGTAGTGCTTGTGGAAAGTACTGATTGTGGTTTCCACTGAAGCAGTGGTGTTTCCACTGAAGTAGAGGTGTTTCCACTGAAGCAGTGGTGTTTCCACTGAAGCAGGGTTTCCACTGCTAGCACTATGAAAGTACTGCTTGTAACGGGCTTTGACCTACTCAAATGGCAGTTTCTACTGCATAATGACCACGTTTAATTGGTCATGTAACCACTAACGGCTATAATGTGGATAATTATGAGGCAATTAATGGGCCGATTAATACTCATAATTCCATTTGACTAGCTAAGAGTAATCTCCTACAAATAGGAGATCTGTTTATGCATGAAAAACACACAGAAAACGATTAACACTTATAAGCGCAAGGGTTATTGATTTGTGCCTAATTCAATAACATACATTTGGTCTTATCCCAAGTAGATATTCGTGTAACCCAGACATTAGGGTCGAATAGTTTACTTTTGAAAGTGATCACACGATTCCAAGTGATATCCGGTAACCACCTAGTGGTATTTGTTTCTGCTGAATTGGTACTTGTTTCTGCTGACATTGATTATCTAACCCTGTTCTGGGAGTTACACACCAACAATCAAAGTAAACTATTTTGTGATAATCAATGGCAACTGCTGCAATGAAACACATGGCTTCAAACTTTGCCAAGCTTGATAAGTTTGAAGGGGTGGACTTTAGGAGATGGCAGAAGAAGATGCACTTCTTGCTGTCAAGCATGAGTGCGGTGTATGTTCTAACCACACCTATTCCTGATGATGGGGATGATGCTACTGTGGAGCAGATCAGGAGGAGAAGCAAATGGGAGAATGATGACTATATATGCAAATGCTTAATTCTCAATGGTATGTCTGATTCTATGTTTGATATTTATCAGAACATTGAATCTTCCAAAGAACTGTGGGACTCCTTGGATGCCAAATATATGGTTGAGGATGCATCAAGTAAGAAGTTCCTTGTTAGTAATTTCACAAATCACAAAATGACTGATTCAAGACCAGTTATGGAACAATACAATGAACTTCTTGGTATACTTGGAAGGTTTACACAACATAATATGCACATGGATGAGTCTATTTCAGTCTCTTGTGTCATTGAAAAACTCCCTCCTTCTTGGAAAGATTTGAAGCATACCTTGAAACATAAGAAAGAGGAGTTAACTCTGGTTGAGTTGGGCAGTCATCTCCGCATTGAGGAATCTCTCAAGGTGCAGGATATTGACAAGCCAAAGAGTGGCAATGCTACTGGTGCGTCTGTTGTCAATATGGCGGAGCATAACAACTCCACTAGGTACAATGACAACAAAGGCAAACGCAAATATCATGATAACACAAGGGCAGATCCTAACAAGAAGGCAACACCTACTTGTTGGAAATGTGGCAAAACTGGTCACATTAAAGGATTGCAAGGGTGTTAAAGTTGGTGGCAAAACCAATGGATCAGGCACTAATGGTTCAAGGAGTGGTGGTTCTTTCAACTCACTAAAAGGCCAGAATATGGTTAATAAGTCTTTTCAGATTTATTATGTTACATATGTATCTGAATCTCATTATGTGCAGGATGATGATGTTGCGTGGTGGGTTGACTCTGGTGCAACAGTTCATGTGTGCAAAGATAGAAGTTGGTTCAAGACTTATGAGTCACTGAATGATGATTCTATTCTTCACATGGGAAATGAGTCAACAGCCTTGGTGCATGGTCATGGTTGTGTAGATCTTAAGTTTAGTTCTGGAAAGATTGTAACTTTGTTTAATGTTATTCATGTTCCTGATATAAGGAAGAACTTGGTTTCAAGTAGTGTTTTGAATAATCATGGATATAAACAAGTTATTGAATCTGATAAATTTGTCTTGTCTAAATGTGGTGTTTTTATAGGTTTTGGTTATTTATGTAATCAAATGTTCAGGCTTAATATTGCCACTGATAGTGTATTTATTGCCACTGATAGTGTTAATTCAGCCTTTGTGACTACCACTGACCTGACTGATTCTACCCTTTGGCATGCTAGACTTGGCCATGTACACTATAAGAGAATGCAAGATATGTCTAAGGATGGGTTAATCCCAGCATTTGACATAGACACTGAAAAGTGTAAAACTTGCATGTTGACCAAGATAACTAAGAAACCTTTTCAGGGTGTTAATCGAGAGACTAAGCTCTTGGAGCTAATACACAGTGACCTGTGTGATTTGCATGCCACTTCATCTTTGGGGAATAAGAAGTACTTTGTGACATTTATTGATGATGCTTCTAGGTTTTGTTATGTTTATTTGTTACATACTAAGGATGAAGCATTAGATAAATTCAAAGTGTTTAAAACTGAAGTTGAATTACAACTTGGGTCTTTGATCAAAAGATTAAAGACTGATAGGGGAGGTGAGTACATGGATACTCTGTAATTTCAGTTTGTTGGAATTATCCATGAAACGACTGCCCCTTATACTCCTCAGCAAAATGGTATTTCTGAAAGGAAAAACAGGGTGCTGAAGGAGATGGTTTATTCTATGTTGTCCTATTCAGGACTGAGTCAAGGGTTCTGGGGTGAAGCTATGTTAACAGCTTGCTATTTATTAAATAGGGTTCCCAACAAAAGGAACAAGGTTACCCCTTATGAACTCTGGACTAAAAGGAAACCCAACCTGAACTATATCAAGGTTTGGGGTTGTAGGGCTGTTGTAAGACTCCCTGATCCAAAGTTGAAAACTTTGGGTGAAAGAGGCATTGATTGCATCTTTGTTGGATATGCTGAGCATTCCAAGGCTTTTAGGTTCTATGTTATTGAACCTAATGAATATGTTTCAGTTAACTCCATAATTGAATCAAGAGATGCAAACTTTGATGAGAATAGATTCTCATAAGTCCCTAGACCAAGTATGAGGATTCCTAATGGAACTCATAACACTGGTGTATCAGAGGTCCCTGATGATGAACCATCAGTGGTCCCTGATGAGGTTGTGGTTCAACAACCTGAACCTGTGCTTAGAAAGAGCAAAAGGGTCAGGACTCCAAAGTCATTTGGACCTGAGTTTCAATTATACTTAATTGAAGGAACAAGGGATGAGGTCTCTGACCAATACTCCTATTGCTTCATTGTTGAGGATGATCCCAAGACATTTGAAGAAGCAATGAATTCCCAGGATATTGCATTCTGGAAAGAAGCAATCAATGATGAGATGGATTCCATCATGGGCAACAACACTTGGGTGTTGGTTGATCTACCACCTGGTTGCAAACCTTTGGGTTGCAAATGGATTTTCAAAAGGAAAATGAAGGTAGATGGAACTATTGAAAAGTTTAAGGCTAGACTAGTCATTCAGGGCTTTAAACAAAAGTCAGGGATAGACTATTTTGATACTTATGCCCCCTGTGGCTCGTATCAGTACCATAAGACTGCTGATTGCTTTGGCATCTATTCACAATCTGATTATTCATCAAATGGATGTGAAGACAACTTTCTTGAATGGTGAATTGGATGAGGAGGTTTATATAAACCAACCTCGGGGCTTCATCATGCCTGGCAATGAAAATAAGGTGTGTAAACTGATTAAGTCTCTTTATGGACTTAAGCAGGCACCTAAGAAATGGCATCAAAAGTTTGATGAAGTGGTTTTGTCTATTGGTTATGTTCTTAACCAAGCTGACAAATGTGTATATAGCAAATTTGATGAATCTGGTAAAGGAGTCATCATTTGTCTATATGTTGATGATATGTTGATATTTGGCACTGACCAAAATCAGGTTGACCTGAGAAAGGAATTTTTGTCATCAAGGTTCTCCATGAAGGACATGGGGGAGGCTGATGTTATCCTTGGTATAAGGATTAAACATGAAAGTAATAGAATTTCTATCTCTCAATCTCATTATATTGAGAAGGTGTTGAGGAAATTCAATTACTTTGATTGTACTCCTGTGAGTACACCCATGGATACTTGTGAGAAGTTGATGCCTAATAGTGGCAAAGCTGTATCTCAACTTGAGTATTCTAGGGTAATTGGCTGCCTGGTGTATGCCATGACTTGTACAAGGCCTGATATTGGTTTTGCAGTGGGAAAATTGAGCAGGTATACTAGTAATCCTAGTGCTCATCATTGGCAAGCAGTTCAAAGGGTACTGAAGTATTTGAAGAGAACTATGGATTATAGTCTCTCATATACTGGTTACCCATCAGTGATGGAAGGATACACTGATGCAAGTTGGATCAGTAACACTGAAGACAATTCGTCTACCAGTGGCTGGGTATTCCTACTTGGTGGAGGTGCAATTTCTTGGGCATCCAAGAAGCAAACTTGCATCACCAGTTCAACAATGGAATATGAATTTGTGGCTTTGGCAGCTGCTGGTAAAGAAGCTGAATGGTTGAAAAACTTGCTTCTTGAGATTCCATTGTGGCCTAAACCTATAGCACCTATTTCTATCCGTTGTGATAGTGCAGCTACATTGGCTAAGGATTATAGCCAAATGTACAATGGTAAGTCTAGACACTTAGGTGTCAGACATAGCATGATTCGTGAGCTTATCATGAATGGGGTGGTATCTATAGAGTTTGTTAGATCTCAACATAACTTAGCTGATCACTTGACGAAGGGATTAGCTAGAGACTTGGTTATAAAGTCTGCTAAAGGGATTGGTTTAAGTCCAACTTAGTCACTGAATGCTAGGACACCCAACTACCTCATAAGGAAACTTGGGAGCTGAGTTCAATGTGGAAAGCTGAACATTCAGTGGACTGGAGCACATGTTTTATTTACATCCCAAGGTTGTGCTCAGAACCTGCTGAAAGGAGGATGAAGTCTTTACTTCTTAATGGTTAATATTTTTTGAAAAAGTGCTTGGCAGGAGCATGAATAAAGATGAACCACCTATGTAAATGTTGAAGTTTTGTCGCTTCAGGGAGCTTTTGGACTTTTAGATTTTACAACATTTATGAATTTGGATATGGACACATGGCTTGTATAGTGTCAGGAGCTGATAAGTGTTTGAAAACTTGTGTGTATTTTATCTTCAGGTATTCAAATGGGTTGAAGGGTTCAATTCTTAGAACACCCTGATTCTCGAATATTTGAACGTGTAATTTATTAAGATGGAAATTCAATCCTCAGGACATTTTCGTTTATGTACATGTTTTGTTTAATGTTTGTTTTCATGCAAATGAAGTGAACTAAATTTGGGGAGGATTGTTGGAAAATTTAGTGCACTTGTGGGATTAGTTCACACCTTCTAATGGGTTAGGAGGTACGGAGTGTACACCCATAAGGTCCATGAACACCCTGACTCTAATAGTGGTTTGTATTGGTAGTGCTTGTGGAAAGTACTGATTGTGGTTTCCACTGAAGCAGTGGTGTTTCCACTGAAGTAGAGGTGTTTCCACTGAAGCAGTGGTGTTTCCACTGAAGCAGGGTTTCCACTGCTATCACTATGAAAGTACTAATGAAAGTACTGCTTGTAACGGGCTTTAACCTATTCAAGTGGCAGTTACAACTGCATAATGACCACGTTTAATTGGTCATGTAACCACCAATGGAGCATTAGTCCAATGGTTGGAGCACTTGTGCTTGAGTCAATTGACCCAGGTTCAAGTCCCATCCTTGGCATTTGCTTCATATAGGTACCCACCTCCGCAAAACCTATGGGCACACTGGAGAGACTTTGTGGAATAAGAGCTCAGGGGTCCGAGTCTTGGCTCGTGCTCACTCCAATTGGTGCCCCACTAGGCCAGGTGTGACACCCTAGGCAAATCCCACATCGGCTGTGGCCTGGAGAGATGCTGGGCTCATAAGATAACATTCGCCTTATAATGACACAACGCGTTTTGTGGTCTACTGCGGGTGGAGTTCTTAGGAACTGGCAGTTAAGCGTGCTCATGTGAGAGTAGTACTGGCTTGGGTGACCTGCCGGGAAGTCTTCAAATGAGGCCACAAAAACAAAGCCGTGATCCTGCGGGCAAAGCGGACAATATTGTGGTCAGATAAGGCGGGGTGTTACAAATGGTATCAGAGCCACTCCTGAGCCGTTCGGGATGGTGGGGCAAACCTCATCGAGGACGATGAGTCCCTAAGGGGGGGTGATTGTGACACCCTAGGCAAATCCCACATCGGCTGTGGCCTGGAGAGATGCTGGGCTCATAAGATAACATTCGCCTTATAATGACACAACGCGTTTTGTGGTCTACTGCGGGTGGAGTTCTAGGAAACTGGCAGTTAAGCGTGCTCATGTGAGAGTAGTACTGGCTTGGGTGACCTGCCGGGAAGTCTTCAAATGAGGCCACAAAAACAAAGCCGTGATCCTGCGGGCAAAGCGGACAATATTGTGGTCAGATAAGGCGGGGTGTTACACCAGGAGAGTTGCCGGAGCTATTCCTTGTAGGGTGGACAATGGCTGGTGCCAAAAGGCACCCGGGGTCAGGGTGTTCCCGCCAATCTACACCTTTTGTGGAATTGGTCATGTAACCACTAACGGCTATAATGGGGATAATTATGAGGCAATTAATGGGCCGATTAATACTCATAATTCCATTTGACTAGCTAAGAGTAATCTCCTATAAATAGGAGATCTGTTTATGCATGAAAAACACACAGAAAATGATTAACACTTATAAGCGCAAGGGTTATTGATTTGTGCCTAATTCAATAACATACATTTAGTCTTATCCCAAGTAGATATTCGTGTAACCCAGGCATTAGGGTCGAATAGTTTACTTTGGAAAGTGATCACACGATTCCAAGTCATATCCGGTAACCACCTAGTGGTATTTGTTTCTGCTGAATTGGTACTTGTTTATGCTGACATTGATTATCTAACCCTGTTCTGGGAGTTACACATCAACAACACAGTAAAATACACACTTACATGATTTTTTTGAGTGTTACCCAAACTCTTGATTCTTAATCATAACTTTTGGTCCTAATGTCCTAACCATTTTATAACCGAACAACACAACCATCTCAAACCCATTCTTGATCATGATTTACATACCATACGTATACAATATATATATCAACGAAAGTCGCCTACTAATGAAAGTGGGCGAATAACTAAAACTTTAGGGAGCAAAAAGTGAGTGAATACCCATGTGATAGTGTACCATGCCTGTAACATTAGTATGATGGGCGAGTGTGTATTATGCGGTTGTTTACAACTTACATTTTGGCTACAATAAGAAACGTATGTCCAAATTTTAGCTTCTTATTTGCAAGTCTAACATTGTAAGCAAGGTTGCAAAAATCGCGAATCGGTAGTCGGGGGTCGCAAATCGCGAATCGGTAGTCGGGCGGTCGACCCCCTGTAGCTTGTAATCGGTCTAGACGGGATTAACCGGTGATTAATCGGATTGACATTTTTGGCAAGTTTTGGGTATTTTCAGCGAGTTTTGGATATTTTCGGTAAAATTTTCCATAAAAATATCGTGTAATAAATATAAACATCGATTATAAGTGATTAAAACCACTTTATGGTAAGTTATGGGTATTTCCGACAATATTTGCAAGTTTGACCATCGTTGACAGTCGTTGACCGCCGTTGACCGATGACCAATTTACATAAATCGGAAAGGTTGGAAGCCCAGTAGTGCTTAGGCGACGATTAATCGGCCTTGTAGACTTTTTTTTGCTAACACTAATTGTAAGTATTATTTAAAACTCAATATCTTTACTATCTAAAATGGAAAAAGGGTCAAAGAGGAAATGTGAAAAGTTGAAAATTGAAATTGAAAGTCAAGGTTTTTTAAACCTTTTACTCAAAGTTATTACTCAAACTGAATTCGTGAATCAATATGGAATGTCTGAATTTTTCTAAAGTAAAATATATTGCAATGAATGTCTATAACTAACGCCTCTTATATATGACAATGATAGGCTGGACATTAAAATGCAAAGGTATGACATTAAAATGTCATACCTCACACCACATATAAACACACAAACCCTCATTCTCTTCCTTTCTCTCTTTCTAACACACATAGTCACACACTCCCAAAGGCTCACTTAGACAGCCGCCACCGCCATCGCCATAGACACCGCCGTCGAAACTCCCCTCTCCACCAAGAACCACCACGGCCGAGACCAACAACCACCAAATCCCCGCCGCCGGATCTATATCACAAACAGGTTTTTTGTTTTTAGTATTGAAGGTTTTTAATAGATTTATTTCTATGTTTGTAGATCTCGCCGGAATTTGTGTAGCCGCCGCCAGAATCTTAGGTTTGTCTATATAATATTTTTTTTATAAAGGTTATGTAAAGATTATTGTGTATATTGTTTCTATAAGGTTCCAAACGGTTTTTTGTAGATTTGAGTTTCTTATTTGTTTTGTAGGAATATTTTTAGCCTTGTCGTAATCTCTAGCTGTCATCGGAGATCTGGGTTGGTTTTAAAATTTGTTATTAAGCTTCTTGTGCAAATTTTGTTGTAATTATATTTGTATATTTTGTTGTATAATTTTATTTATTTTGTTGCTCTATAATTTTTTATCAAATTTCTTATATGTTTATTTGTAACATTGGTTTCGTATCATAATTTTGAATTGCATTGGGAATGGTTTTTCAAAAAGGTAGAAACCCCATGTGGCTTTTCAGAGTTTTGGGTCTCGAGACATGACTTTTGGCAAGTGCAAATGCATAAGATTATACTATGTCAATATGTGTATAATTTACAAGTAACGTAAGTTTGCAAAGTATGAAAACATCGTACAATGATAAATTATAATTAGATTTTTACATTCGCAAAATATAGAAAAACGAGTATGAAATTTGATTGCCTGTGTATTTAACTATTGTTGGAAAAATAAGACAACCACATATAAAAACCATTGTCATATCAAATGAATAAAAAAGCGTTAATTAGAGATGTCACAATGGGCGGGATAATAGGCCAAACAGTATCAGTTTCTAACGAGCGCTGGTTAAACTGGCAAAAATAATATTGGTCATACGGACACGTGACAAAATGAGAAGCTTAGAAAATTGAGTGTCGTTTAGAAAAGAAATATATTATCTTCATTGATCAACCACATAAAAACTATCGTAACTTTTTGACGTCAAGCAGGAATCTATACCTCAAATGTAGTGTATCAAGAAGTTTTACGCGACGAGTAACATGTGTTGTTAGTTAATATTTCATAATTGATGTAATGTTTTATTTTAAGTTTCATTAGATATTTTTATATGTCGTTTGATATATGTTAAGAATTTTTGCTAGAGTTGTTTTATCATATGTTACAATCGTTTGAAATTACATATTGATCATTTTTCACGTTCTATTTTGAACGTTATACAAAACACTTACCAAAATATCGCATATTGTTAATTGTCTGCCGCTAGAAACCGATGCCGCTAGGCACGGTTACTCGTCTAGTAAAACTAAATGCTTGTCCCAATCATTTAATCAAACCCCCAAATCAATTTTCTCTAATCAAGCCATAGTTTTTACTTCTAACTATATAACATGAATCATTAACAAACTGAACATCTTGTTATTAATTGTGTTACAAGTCGATTAACAGTTGTATTAAATGTAAAACAGAAGAGAACAATAGGTTTGCTCCGGTTTTTGTAGTTTCACACTTTTGATACTCATCATAACTGTCATCTTTCTTGTAGATAAGTACCAGGTTTCTTCTATAAACACAAAACAGAAATTTTGAAAATAAGCCGATCATATCATCGTGTTCGATCTGCAAAACAAGAGACTTATCATTCAGAGTTGCTAGGAGGCTTCTCCTTTGGATGCTTGGAGCCGTAATGATCCACAAGCTGGTTTTGATTTGCTAACTGCACCTGAAAACCCCAACGCATCAAGATAAAATAAGCCAAAAACTCAACAATGTAGAATCAATACCATATAAGCTTAAACAAGATTACTAGAACAATAACTTAACAGTTCAAGCACGACTGCAATATGATATTTACAATAATCAGAATCTAGTATTTAGGTATGCTTAACTGATTCTCATTGTGTGATTATTTACGGGTCAAATAATCAGTTTTTGAAAATAAGATAATTTAGATGTCATTTGACATGTAAACCCTTATAATATAAGAAATTTTGTTTCCAAACACATCTAACACCCGAATATCTTAATATCAAAACTTCAAACATCATAAGCACTACCAAATGATATGAGCGTGTTTGGGACTGTTCGTTTTTCTAAGTGCTTATTCCTTATAAGCAGCTTCCAATAGAGTTTTTAGAATTACTTACCTGGTTTAACACAATTGCCTAAAGCACATAAGAACTTATATATAAGCAATCCCAAACACAACCATCCGTTTTGCTATAGCTTTCATATGTAGATCAATTTCAAAAGTCAATCCCAAATACCCCTTAGCCATAAAAAACTTAAACAAGCAAACAATACACCCACAACATCATTAGGTTGGGTGAGAAGATATCCAACTAATTTTAATGCTGCCTATTCTTATACTAGTTCAAGAAAAAACTGGTACAGTTAGATGGCTTAACAAGAGGAAAAGAATTGTTAAAAGTATATACGAAGAATATGGTAAGAGTTGATGAATGAAGGGAATAAAGTGAAATGGAGCTCGATAGTATGGTTTTCTCACTACATATGAAGGCACACCTTTGTGCTTTGGATGGCAAATAAGCAAATGAACTGTGACTATGTTACAAAATGCCTGACTCACATGATCATCTCTTCTTTGGTTGTGAGTACTCCTTAAAGGTATGGACTGATTTGAAAGCATTGGAATGTTTGGATGGTTTGAACAACGACTGGAAGGATATTATTAATATCATGTGTAAACTCCCTTGTAACAAGAACATATGGAGCATTGTAATACTTTATATGGCAGGAAAGGAATTTAAGACACTTTCAAAATGTGCCCAGAGCTTGGGACGAACTGGTTCAAGTTATTATTAGAATGATTAAATTGAGATTGATGAGCTTTAGAGTAAAGAAAATCTGTAGATTTGAAAGCACGCAGTAACAGAATTATAGCAAGAGGCTCGACCCAAAAGGGTTTTATGTTCAGTTTACAATTGGGTTGAGGGTTAATTGGTTATTTCATTTCCGTTTGATGAACCTATCTAATGCTACAAGTGATTCTTCTAATCTTATATGTACATGTCTGCAGATGCAAAGATTATTGGTAACTTTCTTTGGCCGTGTAGACCAAAATATATGCTCAGGCGTTTCACATGTTCATGTCTGCCCTTCTTCAGATGTTTGCATACTTTTATTTTTACCATATTCTTTCGTGATCATCAACGTAGATTAGAGTTGGTGCTTTAATTAGAGGTGGAAATTTTGAACCATCTGATGGGTCTATTGCGCCAAAATAATGTTTCTATAGCTAATGTGGTCTATGACATCATGATAAAAAAAATATAAAACTAAGTTTGGAGAGAAGGGTTTATGTAATTATCTCCTAATGTTAATGGTATTTGCAGCTGTTTGATCGCTCACGATTATTATATGGAGAGTTAGCTACATTTGTATTGCGAATCTTGGGTGGTAGAATATAGGAAGGAAATGATGGAACAACTAAGGAACGGCAATCATCTGTATGCATGAAATCATGGGAGTACGAGTGAGAGTTGTGATGCTGATTGGCTGTATAGATAAGGTATTCTCTTTGGAGATGCTCTTTTGCGTGAAATAGTTGTTCTTTTTATCTCTCTAGTCTATGTAGTAGTATTTGTTAGACTATCAATTAGTGAAGCATGCTATCAAACAGTGTCAATTAGCATGCTGTGAAACAGTGACTTGTCTCCTGTGTAATCTTATATATGTACTCGTTCAGTAATCAATAAACAACAACAATCATTCAATATTATACTATCTTACATGGTATCAGAGATAGTGGACTAATAATTATTGTGTTTTGTAATGGTGGGATCCAACAATTATTGTGTTTATTATCCAAAAAAAAAAAAAAAAAAAAAAAAAAAAAAAAAAAAAGGTTGGATCTTTATGTTTTTCTATGGAAAAACACGTCCCGTTTGTTCGGAAGATTCTTTGGGGGTTGAAGTTTTAGAACCAACTTTCTTTTTATCATCTTTATGTTGCGTAAAAAAAAAAATTGTTTGTTTGTTAGTCGACTGTTCGTACGGCTATGTTACCAGTCGAATAAAGTTGATCGTTGGTACCAGTCCCTAATGTTGACCGTTGGTACAAAAAAGATTACCAGTCAACTTGGCTTGTTGGCCCAATGTAGGAGACCGTTGGTACCAGTCGACTAAAATCGATCGTTGGTACGGTTTTGTTACGAGTCGACTATAGTTATGCCTTTATTATATTAATTGTTTTGTTTTTCTTTTCTAGTCCAGTCCGAGCTTTCGCGATTTCACCGCTCGGACTGCGGGGAGTGTTAGACTATCAATTAGTGAAGCATGCTCTCAAACAGTGTCAATTAGCATGCTGTGAAACAGTGGCTTGCCTCCTGTGTAATCTTATATATGTACTCTTTCAGTAATCAATAAACAACAACAATCATTCAATATTATACTATCTTACAGTATTGTATTGGAAAGTGTTGCCCCTAAAAGAGAATTAAGAATGTAACATGAGAATCACGTTGTGCCATTACAAGAATCATATGTATGTAAAAAACTAAAAATTACTACTATTATGTATGTAAAAATGCATTTTTCCAATTATGTATGTAAAATTTACTCAGACGTATAATAGCAAATTCTTCCGTGGCAACGCACGAGTTTACTAATCCTTGTTTACTTCAAAGCCTTGTTTGTGCAACTGAGATACAAACTGCATTTCACATTACCTGTAGGTTTCTATTCACATAATAACACTTTTTATTGTTTTTAGTTTTATAACACAATTACATAAAAACTCATCTTCGTAATTTGGACCTCCTTCATGTGTAGCTTGATAAACTTATAGAGTATGACGTAGCTTTTTATATTCGTTGTTTGTACTTTTGACAACCCAATATTATGTTTGTTTCACTTTCTACAAGTAAATCCTATTTGATTTTCATTTTATACTCATGTGAATATCTTGATCTCACCAAGCAATGAATCTTGGTCTCCATGTAATACGCGGTCAAACGTTAGTTCCATATCACTTGCACATGTTTAAAAATCATTTTATCGACAAATAATATTTTTTTTAGCGACAATGACAAGATTTGTCATTCACAAACAATTTTCGTAAAATACGAATAAAAAAGGCATAGGCCAATAATAGAGGAAATTTCTAATATGGACTCTTTGAAAACCGTTTTACCAATTAAGACTCTAAAGATATGTGTTACAAAATCCTACATATCGAGCAAATAAAGTATGCTCGTTGCAGTACTTGCTCGCCATGCCATGTTTAACAGTTGATGCATTTATTTTTTTAACTACCTAATCAGTCATAACTTCTATATATTTAAATTCACTTCCTTGAAACTAACTACTCTATATGAAGTAGTTAAAATTATATATTTTTGCATATAAAAATAAAAAAGAGGTAAAAAAGGTAAATATAGGAAGAAGCATTCAAAAGTATAAGTGAAATATTAAAGAGGGAACATGTGGCCATATTGTCAGAATGTCAGCTAGAAACCATGTCATGCATCCAAAATTTGGAAAAGAATGTGGCGAGCAACACATTTCACTCGTTGTTTTGTACGTTTTTTTTGTTTGTAATGAGCAAACGGTTATAAAAAAAAAAAATAGAAAAAAAATAAAAAAAAAATAACGTAGACCAAATAAAAGCATACAAAGATTTGAGATTAAGTTCAAATTCGTTGTCAACACCATATATGAGAGATACCTCAAGCCTGCACATCATTCGTACTTCTTCGCACTAGCTCCATGGACAGTGGTCTCTGGAACAAACGTCAACAACAAAAGGTTTCTAAGGCTACCTTTAGTGATATCAATGTGTTTTTTTAATACGATCACTATAAATAAATAAATAAAATTATATGAGACTTGGTTATTAGTTAGTAACATTTGTCCGTCTTAATAATTTTTATTTAGTCATATATATAATCAATAGTAATTTTTTACATACAAAAAACATACGATCACTCTTTTCACATTTATGTAAAAAAAAATTACACTCGACTGCCTTTCAATTGAAATCAACACAACTGAACTGGGAGATTTTAATTGAAATTTTAATCCATGAGATTTATTTGTACCTTTTTATCTTTATTCCTCACCTTTGGAACTACAAACAGAGCTGGGACCCTCCTCAGTTGAGACTAATCGTTGATTGTGCTTTTGTTTTTTCAGTAACTCCACGGCCTGTAAAAGAAATAAGTTAGCAAACAATATTAATTTATCAAACTATTGATCACTCGATAAAATAATTTAAATTTCAAAGGCAATTAATTATGTGTTTTCGTACCTTTCTTAACCTTGATGTTTCGAATGAAATTAACGCAAAGGGCTGTAAAAGAAATAAGTTAGCAAACAATATTTATTTATCAAACTATTGATCACTCGTTAAGATAATTTAAATTTCAAAGGCAATTAATTATGTGTTTTCGTACCTCTCTGTCTTTCGCCAACGTTTCGTCTATTGTAGAACCATTTGCTGTTGTAAAATTGACCTGCTGGAGGTTGGGTGTATCATGGGTTCCATAACCCCATTTCTCCATTTTTTCACATCCATAGACCCACACCTCCACCAAAGAACGATATTTGATTGTAGCATTCCCAGGGTAGAAGCTCGTGAGATTCAACAAATTTATGAGGTGAATCTCGGCAAGGCGAGAGAACACAATGTTTTTAGCTGTTACAACCGTATCAATTTCACATGTACTTGTTTCCTCATCCCCGTCCGAGATCACTTCCTTCAAACTCTCGCAGCACGAAATTATTAGCCATTGCATATTGACAAGCCCTTGTGCTACACTAACTGTGAATAGCTTTTCTAACTTGTGACAACCATGAATATGACATCTCACCAGGTTGTTAAGGCTTATATACTGATCTGGACAATTCCATATCACTTTCATACTACTCAACCTAGTTAACCATAGTTCTTCCACTTCCGAAAGAAACCTTGTATTTTCTTTCACCCTTTCATGGGTTTCAGATGGATGAAAATTCTGCATCTCATCCAAGACCCTTGAGTCCACCAAACACAATAGATTGTCACAATAATCTAAGTAAATGTTCTTCAAACCTAAACCCTCACTAGACATTATAGGCATTAGATTATCAAGATTATTTATCCACGCAAAAACTACATCAGTGCATAACTCAACTAATTTTCTAACATGCATCAAGT
Source organism: Chrysanthemum seticuspe (assembly GCA_019973895.1). Lineage (NCBI taxonomy): Eukaryota > Viridiplantae > Streptophyta > Magnoliopsida > Asterales > Asteraceae > Chrysanthemum > Chrysanthemum seticuspe. The sequence continues at coordinate 33,754,954 of BPTQ01000001.1, forward strand.
TTGAGATATTAAGATAAGGTGTGTCTCCTAGAATCAAACTTCTCTTACCTGCTGGGTCGTTGTTATAATAACCACTTTCTTCACCAATATGAAAGGAAAATCTTTTCAATCTCTTCATATAATCACCTTTGGGGAAATGACAAATATTTGGGACATATAAGTTTAGAACTGTGAGCTTTGACAGTTTACCTATCTCCTCAAGACTTTTATAATTCCCCTCTTTCACCGGATAGTATCTTATACTCAACTCTTCCAACCAATGAAGCTTTAATAGTACACCTGGTGCAATATGAGATAAACGACACTGTGCAGCATCAAACAACCTTAAATTGACTAAGTTTCCAATCTCTTGAGGAATTTTTGTAATTCCAGTTTCACAGAGAATTAGAATTTCAAGTTGTTTCAGCTCCCCAAGTATCGAAATATTATGTAGAGCTCTATTTCTACCAAGATTAAGCATACGTAATCTTGTGAGTTGATTAAGTGACTTTGGGAGAGACCTGATGTTATTATTCTCAAAATCTATAACTTTAGCTTCTTTCATGGCTTGGGTGAATTCATCAGAAATTTCTGACAATCTACGATTTCCTTGTATGAGGAAAATCTTAAGGAGTGGAATATCAAGCTCATAACCAGCTGGAAGCTTACAGATATCATTAAACATGAGTGAGATACCAATGTATCTTTCCAGACTTCCTCTTCTTGGTTCCCATTCTTTCAGATTTTTCCCAGCCTCCACCAAAAATTTGTTATCATCTTTGGAAGCAATTAGCAACGCCACTTCACGAACAACGTCGTGCATTTTGGTTGTAGATTCATCATTCCCATCCAATAACAAGCAAGAGGATTTGAGGATCTTGACCGCACCTTCAACTTTCTTTCTTGCAGCCTCCAAGCTACTGAGGTCTGTAAAAATTTGCAAGCCCACACAATAATACGCCAAACTTTCTAATGGGATGTTAAAGTCTTCTGAGAACAAACTGCATAGTAAGAAGACTGATTTTACTTGTCCGCTTTCGAGATAGTCATAGCTTAGCTTCAAACGAGCAAATTCTACCCTTAAAGCTCGACCAGTATCCGAAGTTTCATCTTTCGCTATGTTAATAAGTGCTTCTTCCCATTCTATGAAGTTGTCTTTGTCTTTCAACGCTTTTCCTACAGCTTGAAGGATTAGTGGCAATCCACCGCATCCATCAACAACCTTCTTCGCAACTTGTTTCAATGCCTCAGTTTCTACTCTTTCACCAACCACGCGTTTGAAAAGAGCCCATCCTTCTTCCAATGGCAAAGATGTTACGCATATTATAGTCTGAGCATTCATTGCAGTACACACACTACTGCTCCTGGACGTCAACAAAATCTTACAACTTGGGAAAGTTTTTCCACATGGAATGCCCACTTCATGCAGCTTCAATTCCGACCACACATCATCCATGATTATAAGAACCTTTTCACCTTTATCAATTCGTTTTGCTGCAATTTCAACCTGTGTTTTAATGCTTGCAGCATCGACACGTTGTGAGACAGTTACAAATACAACAAGAGCAAATAGGTGTTTCACTCTTGCAGCAACTTCAGTGGCTAGTGTAGTCTTTCCTACACCTCCCATGCCATAGATTCCAGTGATCTGAATATTTTCATCTAAGACAGATCGAGTGATCTTTTCGAGTAGTGACTTATGGGTATCAAGATCATCAATATTCTCCCTTGGACAGAGCTCCAAGATTCCAAGCGAAGGAGTAGGAATGGAGACATCACCTTCATAGGCAGCCCCATCTTTTTGGTGTTGCTCAAGGGAAGGAACCTTGTTTATCGCTTCCTTACCATAGTGATAGAGGATGTTCAAGTTGACACATATCCGCAAGTTGAAGCACGTCTTCTTGGCATCAGCTTCTTCTTGAAGAAATTCTTCTGTCTTGGTTATGTGAGCATCCGCCTCATCAACCCACCTTTCCACACCAGGTAGGAGTCGATCTCCTTTATCATTAGCTGATTTTTGTTTTAGTTCAACCGTCTCCTTCATATTCTTGAGCTTTTCAACTTCCCTCCTTAACTTCTCAACATTTTCCTTGGAACTCCACATGTAACCGATCTCTTTTTTAACCTTAGCTAACAATGAGTCCGCTACTTTACCAACAAGAGAACTAGCGAGTTGTTCTGCCATTTATTTTTCACTGGTTCGTATGTAAAGTTAGTTCAAATGGAAATTTATAACGAATAATGAAATTTGTAAATAGAACAATATGATGATCCAAGAATTTAGGAGAACATAGTATAATTTATAAAAGAAAAAGCAATCTGTAAATAGATTCGTTAACCCCGTCCTTGACAACTTTTAAAAGAAAAAAGCAAATAAATTATTGATGCCGAGACGTCAATAATTAATTTGGTTTTTCTTTTAAAAATTGTGAAGAAATCAATAATTTATTTGCTTTTTCTTTCAAAAGTTGTCATATGCGTCAAGAGTGGGGTTAACAAATCTAATTATAGATTTTTGTTTTACCCGAAGCACTAAAAGAGATCCGCGAAAAGAGACCCATAGAACTCATGACTTCGCACTAGGTTTGTGGTCAACTAAGCTAAGCTAGTTGGTTAAGTCTATTTACTGATTGCTTTTTCTTTTATAAATTCTACCATGTTCTCCTAAATTCTTCGTTTGTGTCTTCAAATGCAGTATTACTTGGGAATTTTCCAATAGAGAACGTGGAAATGAATTATAATTTACCAGTTATCTAATATGTAAAAGTAAGATAAAACTGTAAAAACTACACTAGATTGTTGCTTCAATTTGCCTAGAAAATAATTTATAGATGTCAAAACCATATCAACAACAAGGTTTGCATTACTTGGCTTTTTCTTAATCATGTATCTGTGTATATTTTGTTACTTTTCGTCCAATTGATTTCATTTCAAGTTTCAGCTACTCATTTCAATTTGCATGTCTGATTTCATTTTGTAAATTCGCATTTCATTTAGAACAAAAACTTATATCACAAAAAACGTTAAAAACAAAACATTAATAATCTATTAATAAATAAAATAGCTAAATTAAAATATGGAATGCCCATATTTGTTAAATAAATATCGGATAAGGGAGGAAAAAGAAAAGAAAGAAAAGCCAACTTTTTTTTAACAGTTTATGTTTGATTTATTCTTACAAATACCACACCTTTCATAATTATATCCTTAACCTTGAAAATCAGATTAATGAGCTTTTATAAAATGTGATTATGAAATTTAGTGTTTGGATTTGATTATGTTGTATGATAACGCAATAATCAGATAAACAGTTTTTTTAGCGTTTGGCAAATCAGATTACTCAATGATCTAATGGATAAAATGACGAAAGTAGACATTTCTATTTATTAATGTGTAGTATAAATTTTACTTGTAACCGCGTGTTAAACTTGACCAAAATCATATTATAATTACAATTTTTTTTTTAAGACAACAATGTTTTTTACACAATATTTTTGTTAAAAGAATTTTTTTGTTATTGAAGACATATTCGTTTAACGGGCTTTTTTTTTTCAATCATAAAAAAGCATAATTAAGAGTGATTATGTTTAACTTTAATTGAGTGGGTTTACTTGCTTTTTTTTTAACATAAAGAGAGAACTTTAAGCTATTTAATTGTTAACTTTAGGCTATTAAATTACAATAAAAAAAATACTTTTCATATATGATTAATCCCTTTCATCCAAATACATCAGTGAAGATATAGCGGGTAGCTAAAAAGTAATATTTGAGGGGCCCAAAAAACATCAACGAGATATAGTGGGTAGCAAAAGTGATTTTTGAGGGGTACTTTGTAATTTTCCAAAAGAATGTGAATATATGCACTTGCTTTTTCCAAAATGCGTTTTGAGTGGTTGTAATAGTAGATAATCAATTATTGACTTTTCTTATCTAAACACTAGTGATATGATTATAGCATTTTCGAAACGAAATAATCAATAATTTGCAAACAAACGCAATTCCAAACACCCCTCTAACTATTGAGTGTTCAATGCGCACCACCAAAACAAAACATGTTTTTCCCCCTTCTTTTGTTAATAATTGTTTTTGACATTTTACTGACAAATTTATTGGACTTCACTCACTACCACATAGATACAAATCGGGTAAAACTCTTCATTTGCAAGAGGTTGACGTAATCACTTAATATTTGTTTGCACATAATAGTAAGTGAACTTAAACCTCCCTCACTTTAGTTAATAGTCAAAAGTCTTTTGTCACTAGTTGAACCTTAAGTTAGGATAGTCAATTTATAACTAAGGTAACGTAAAATGATGAAAAATGTATTCAACTTTCATTTAGTTCGATAAGGGTTTCTTTTACATTTTAACGTCAACATGTTGGCACGTGTTATCATATTATTGGATAATCTTGGAAAAGTTACGATTATCATAAAAAAGTTAAAATTTAATTCTTTTTTCATCATTTGAATAATATATATTTTAAGTAGAAATTTGTTCATAATTCAATACCTTTTTTTAGTAAAATCCCCCCTTTTCTTTCTTACGAAAAATCACCCAACCAATACAACTATGGTGTAAGTTTTGGTGCAAAACCATATATATACAAGTTAGGGAAGGAATCCAGTAAGAAGAAAAACTAAAATGAGAAGAATAAAAAGAATTTGTGGCCACAAAATTCAAATTAGAGTGAGATTTTTAAATGGAGATGCATCAATATTTGTAGGTATATCTGAAATGTTTAATTGTAGTTTCTTCTTATCATTCTCATTTTAATTTTTTTTCTTATTTGATCATAACTCATACAAGTTATACTAAATTTGGTGCAACTCGAAATTCTTGCACCAAATGTTATTTTAACATTTTTGCTAAATAACTTTAGTTTTAGTTTACATTCAAAATTTACAAGATATATATCAATAAAAAGGTATCGCTACCTTGATCTGATAATTATTTAAGTTTTACTATCTCATAGTCGTATTTGCTTTTAGTTTTATACTATAAAACTTAGTTTAATCTCGAGAAGGGTGTTGATTTCTATACCATTTGATTTGGTACATACAGCATCATGCGTGTAATTGAGTATTATATAACTTGTACAAAATGTTTATATATGATTGTGTATTATTAATGGCGCAAGCCCATTAATTATAAGTCAAAGTCAACTCCATTATCAAACTTAACAAGGCTTATTATCAGCATTTAATAAGTCCGGCTAAATTCTCAGGCCGCGCATGGACTGGAAGAATCTCTCAGGTTGTGTACTAGACACGAATGAGACAATTGTCACTAACGGTTAAGATGTACTTTCTCACATATGACAACGAGACACGAGCAAGAAGATAGAGACGAGCACGACTTAATACGAGCCGGGAAGCTGCCACCTATCTTGCTTGTCTACTTGTCGGATGATCAACATGTGGCATGTCTACAGCCATTGATCATCCACATGCGGTTTATTCTTAAACCCTAAGTGCCACTCTAGAAATAGAAGGCATCCTACACCAAAAAAAGGAGATCATTCTCTCTACACTCTTTCACAGAGTAAAATATACACTTACATGGTTAGTTTGAATGTTACACAATAGTCACTTATATCCTCATTTTCATGCCAGCGTCACATCATCATTCAACACATGACCACTATCATCGTCTTTCAGCTTCAATGGTCATATCCATTATAAATAATAACTTTATACAAACATAAAAAAATAGAAAAAAAAATGACAGTCGCTTGTGTGCAAATAATAATGGGATTGGGGTGGTCACAGTGTGTCGAAAACTAGAAGGGGGGGGGGGTTGAATAGTTTTACCAATTTAAAACTTTCTTTTAAATATTTAGATCGACTTATGTCAATCTATTTGGTTGTTTATGTTGGACATTGATAGATAGATATATAAACGTGTAATGAAAGATAAAGAGTAAGAAGCACATCACCACGACACAAGTATTTATAGTGGTTCGGCTACAAGGACACCTTCCTTGCCTTACTCCACTCCCCGAGTCACCTACTCGAGAGTTCGTAAGCACTACACCAATCTCCTTATGGCGGAGAAGCCTTCACAGCGTCGCTTAACCTTTTTCCGGTACAAAGCTAAATACCGAGTTCTTTCACACCAAGGCGAACCACACCTAACACAACGTCGCCTACCCTTTATACGGTGCTAGGCTAACCACCGAGTTCTTTCACACCTTAGGAGAACTAATCTTATCACAATGTCGCCTACCCTTTATTAGGTACTAGGCTAAGCACCTAGTTCCATTAGTATGGAGGAACTACTACCCTTCACAACACAACACCTAATATCAAGGAGATCTACTCCTTGTTACAACATCATCAAGGATATCACCATCCTTGGAAATAAACAACTACTTATATGTATAACGATGCACCTCATCGATTATACGACCTAAGCATTCTTCCCAAATGCGACTTGATTTGATTCATCGGCATCCTTCACTAATGCCTTTGACACAACGCTTGTCACCCTTCACTAATGCCTTCGTCTTGACACCTTTAGCATTCTTCACTAATGCTTTGACACGGATGATGAAAACCTTTCACTAATGCTTTCATCTTGACACTTTCGGCATTCTTCACTAATGCCTTCAACCCAACATCTATGGAGAAAGGAAGAACTATCAACAAGAGAACCTTCGTTGTCTTGATGACGATGAAGCATGGCAACTCATGGACTTGAGCTTGCACGTATTCAAGAAGTGGTGATCTTTCCTTTAAGAGGAACCTAGAAGATCACACAAAAAACAAAAGACAAACTACATAGATCACTTGGATCTGAGGTTAGAGGGTTAGAATAATTGGGGGAAGTATGTGTGTAAAGTGATGCATAGAAAGGAAGAAATGGCTTTCTATTTATAGAGAAAATTCTCTACTCTTCCCCGGATCCCACGGATCCCTTCCACTTGAGATCCGGCTAGCACAAAGCTAGGGATCCATGGAACGCCCCTCTTTACCCATTGGTATTTTTGGTTATGGGTCATGGGTCATGGGTTATGGGTTGATCCATGGTTTTCTTTCTAGATACAATGTACCTTAAGGATACATTGAACTTGGTTAAGTGGTATATATAAAACCATGGGTTATGGATCAATACCATTTGCTAGTTTTTACCCATTTTAGTATTTACATGTTTTTACCTATTTTAGTATTTACATGCTTTTACCCATTTTAGTATACTTAGTTTAAGCATGTGCTAACCCAATATGTAAACATTAGTTGTTGTACATATATATATCTAAATCATAAAATCACTTAAACTTGTTATAGTGTTTTATGTGAAAGCGTAAGTGTGTTAGGAAACTATTAACTCAAACTATTTACGTACTTTATTTGTTTCGTGAAAATGATTTTACGTTTGTTATCGACAAAACATTAGAAGATGGTAAAATATAAATAAACGTTTTTACGGCTTATTTGTATTAACACAGTGGTCGTCACGCGTGACAATGGAGGTGGGGGTGATGGCTCACCCTCCATTGAGACTAGCCTAACTTCACCTAATCTTTTATATAATAAAGGAATTACATCATTTCGGAGTGTTTTTGTCAATTCATTCTTATTGAAAAAACAATTAGGTCAATAGGAGAGCTTGATTTTGCCATGTAAGTAAAATTGTGTGACGTGATTGGTTAATAAAAGTCAAAATTAAATTGATTTTGGTCAACTTTTTATTAATTTTGTGGAGAAATTTGGTTGAGAAGAAAAACACATAAAAACAAATGTGTCAAATTTATGAAAACAAAAACTTTAAGAAAAAACTTTAGTGGTTAAATTTTTAAAAATTGTATAGAGTTAAGTGTAACATTATAAGTTTCCATATTTTTTAATAACTTTGGAAATTAAACAAATACTCCCTTATACTTTATACCCCCTATACTTTATAATTTAAAAATACAATATATATATATATATATATATATATATATATATATATATATATATATATATATATATATAGGGTATGGTTAAAATGAAAAGATGTTTAAAATGAAAAGAATGGGAAGCCATCTCCACCATTGGATCAGATTTGACCAGATTTGACTAGATCAAAAAGTGCGGTGGCATGATGGTAAATTATGCAAACTTTAGGGGCAATTGTATAATAGTGTAATTTACACTACTGGTGTTTCATTTCAGTTCGGGACCATTTTTTTCATATCAAAAAAAGAAAAACCTCTCTCTAAAAAACCACACAGTGGTTCACACACAAACCCTAATTATTTCATTCCAAAATCTTAATTCATCATCAACGACTCAACCTGCTGCGTCAATGATTGTTACTGGATCAATTTGTTATAGTTTCAATCCACCATTCAAAAATTTTACTGCATCAATGATGGTGAGGATGAATCTCCTAGATCTTTCACCGCCTCGTAAGTAGATTTTCTAATCATATTTTCTTACTGCATCAGTTTCTTGATTTCGTTATACTAAAATCATGTTTTTCTTTATAAATTTAACAACTACAAAGAGTAATAGAGTCATTGATCTTGTTTTTAAAAGTATAAAAAATGAACTTTTAAATCTGTTGAAAGGTGTATGTTTGTGTATGCTTATGCATGTTTTCTGCTAGATCTGGAACAAAATGTAGCAAAAAACAAATAAAAACGTGTTTAAGAAAGTTGCGTACAATGTGTTTGAAAAAATGTCTCAACTAGACTTTATAACTGTGATGCGCTAAGCTTACAATGTGATGCAGTTGTTTTGAATGTTGATGCAGTTGTATTTCATATTGTAATGCATGCAGTAGGTTATTATTTATGAGATCCACTTGATTTTGTACTATGATGCAGTAAGTGTTTAGTTTTCGTGTATTAGGATGTACTAGGTTAAGCTAAGGTTGCGTTATGTGCACAAATCTGTTTGTATGTTTGGTTTTTTGTGTGATGCACTTGAACATGGGACTATGATGCAGTAGGTTTTTTTTGTGTGTTTGGGTGATATCGATGCAACTGGAATTTGAACTGAGATGCAGTAGGTATTCAGTTATCGCGTTTAAAGATGAAATAGGCTATACGTAGGTTGTTTTAGTGTATAATTTTTTTTGTATGCTTGGTTGTATATGTGATGCACGGGAATTTGAACTGAGATGCAGTTGGTGTTCATTTGTGGCATATAAGGATGTTTTAGATTAAAGGAAAGTTGCGTTATGTGCATAAACGTCTTGTATGTTTGGTTGTTTTCCTGATGCACTCGTATTTGAATTGAGATGCATTAGGTGTCGAGTTCGGATGTATAAGGATGAATTAGGCTAAGCGTAGGTTGCGTTATATGCATAAGTGTGTGTGTATGGTTTACTGCATGTCTGGCGCACTTGATTTTGTATCGTGGTGCAGTAAGTGTTGAGTTGTCATGTATAAGGATGAATTAGGCTAAGTGTAGGTTGCATTATGTGCGTAAATATATTTATATTTTTGGTTGTTTGCATGACGCCATGACGCACTTGAATATGAACTGTGATGCAGTAGGTTTTAAGTTTTCGCGTATAAGGAAGAATTAGGTTAAAGGTAGGTTGCGTTATGTGTATAATATGTGTTTGTATGCTTGGTTGTTTGTCTGATGCACTTGATTTTATACAAATCTTAAATTTATTTTATTGAAATTGTTTTTATTTACTCGATTAAGCAACTAGAAAAAGTATTAGACTAATTGCGGCAAGTTATGTGTGATGCAGTGGATGTTATAAAGTGATAATATAGTGTCCTTATTGAGTTATTTAATAGTAGATTAGTTAAGGCGCGTTTGTTTCTTAACCTTTGAAAATTTTGTATATGTGTGTGTGTCTGGATGTGTGATGCAGTAGCTGTTATAAAGAGATGCAGTTGTGTCATGTATGAGTCATTTAATTGTAGATTAGGTTAGGCGCATTGTCTTTAAAATGATGAAAAGTGTTTATGTGTGTAACTGAATTACTGATGCAGTAGATGTTAGAAAGTGATGCACTAGTGTCATGTATGAGTTATTTAATAGCATATTAGTTTAGGCGCATTTGTTTTTTAAGCGTTGAAAAGTGTTTACATATGTGTTTGAATGTGTGATGTAGTAAATGATATAAAGTGATGCAGTAGTGTCATGTATGAGTCATTTAAAAGCAGGTTCGTTAGGCGCGATGTTTTTAAAATGATGAATATAATTTATGTGTGTGACTGAATGTATGATGCAGTAAATGTTACAAAGTGATGCAATATTGTAGTATATGAGTAATTTAATACCAGATCAGGTTAGGCGCGTTTGTTTTTTAAGCGTTGAAAAGTGTTTATGTCTGTGTCTGAATGTGTGATGCAATAAATGTTATATAGTGATGCAGTAGTGTCATGTATGGGTCATATAATAGCCGATTTAGTTAGGCGCGTTTGTTTTTTAAGCGTCGAAAAGTGTTTATGTGTGTATGAATGTGTGATGTAGTAGTGTCCTGTATGAGTCATTTAATACCATATTAGGTTAGGCGCGTTTGTTTTTTAAGCGTTGAAAAGTGTTTATGTGTATGTCTGAATGTGTGATGCAGTAAATGTTATAAAGTGATGAAGTGGTGTCATGTATGAGTCATTTAATACCAGATTAGGTTAGGCGCGTTTGTTTTTTAAGCATTGAAAAGTGTTTATGTGTGTGTCTGAATGTGTGATGCAGTAAATGTTATAAAGTGATGCAATATTGTCTTGTATGAGTCATTTAATAGGCGCGTTTGTTTTTTAAGTGTTGAAAAGTGTTTACGTCGGAGATCCTGTAGATTCGTGGGCAAAAATAAATGAACGTGTACTCACGCTTCTCGAGTATTAAGTACTTTTAATAACTGAACAAATTTAGTTTAAATTGTATTGGATGCTTAAAATTTTTGGTTCTAATACTTTGAATTACGAGTTTTTAATATCAAGTATGGTACCTATTACTGATGACAAAGTTTGATTAATATATATTTCTGCTGATTTTTCTGCATCATAGTGTAAAAAACTAGTGCATCACAATGATATAATTATACTGCATCACAATGATATAATCTACTGAATTAAAGTAATGTGCATCACATTGTATAAATCTATTGAATCAAAATTATATAAATTCATTGCATCATAATTTATAAAATATACTGCATCAATATGTATAAATCTACTGTATCTGAATGTATATAATTGGTGCACAATAGTTTATCATTTTACTGCATCACAATGTATAATTCTACCGCATCACAGTCTAAAAGACTACTGCATAACAATGAAATATTTGTTATTACAGATAGGAGGTCCTACCTGCAAAAACAAAGCATTAAGAATACCAGTGCATTAAAGGTATAAGCGACTGCATCAGCTTTAATTATCTACTTGAAATAAAAGGTACCTTTGTAATCCATATAGTGGTTTCATTAACTACATCAAAACATACCTTTGTAAATTGGTGTAAATTAGCCGTGTCTCCATAAGCAATAAGATGAGAAAGAACTTAAACTTCTACTGTTAAATTTTTAATAGTTTATTGCATCACACTTAAATTTCTACTGCATCACAGTTTATGTTTGCTGCATCAAAATTTTATTTTTTGGCTACATCACAATTTTTTTCTGCATCACAGTTTAATTTCTACTGCATCACAGCCTATGTTTGCTAAAAAATTTATTTTTTAGCTAGTACATTAGCCTATTTTTTTCTTGTCTAACTTGGAATTTTGCAGGAAGAGTTGAAATCAATAGAAAAATTACAACCTACTTCCTTTTGCATTAAAGAGTAAAGTGTATCACTTTTTTTTCTTACAACACTTATGTGTTTTACCACCCAACTAACTTAGAGGCACTTGATTGGCAGGGTTGCTGATTATGTGGGCTAGAACCATTGATCACTTTGTAAGACCGCATCAACCATGTAAACTGTTGTTCCATGTTATGAGATTATCAGCGCCTTCTACATTTATATTTTTTGGAACCAGGAGTAAGAAGACTCGCAAAACTTGTGGTTTCTGGAAGTGGCTATGGTATTTACGTTTCATCATCTTATTTTCTTATGCAATTTTACTTCAACATGCTGCTGTGGAAGTAGTTGCAAGCCACGACGCCCTTAAAACGGTTTTTTGACACTTGCTTTTTGTAGTGGAAGTAGTTGCTTCAACATGTCATGGATATGCTGTTGTTGCTACTGCAGTGGCTGTTCCCTTAAAACGGCTGGCTGATGTGGTTCCTGCTCCACGCCTGAAGTTGTTCTTGCTCGCTACCAAAGTGTGTTTGTACTTGCAAGCCAAAATACCCTCCATGTTTAAAAGAATGTCTGCCCCAAATGCGATTGTAGTTGCTATCCAAAATGCGCGGATTGCAGTAGCAGCTGCAAATGTTGTTTCTCATGTTGGTCAACCAAGTGCTCATGTCCTAAACTTCCAAAATGTTCTAGTTGTAGTTGTTGTAGCTTAAACTGATTTTGTTCTTCTTGTCAAAGTTGCTAATGTATCTAGTAAATAAATATAATGAATGATGACAAGTTTGTTTTTTTGAAGCAGAACTCTTTAATTGCATTCTTTACTTGGGCATAAAAAAAAACACCTACTTCTATTACATTAGATTTTTAAGCACAAGAAACAGAGGCCATATTTGGTTTTGAGGTTTCTATGTGCAGATCATCATATAAGTCGTGACCACCCAAAAGCAACATGCTCCTAACTTGATTTTCGGCGTTTTTCCAAGTGATAAACCCAAAGGCGTCACCAATACCACCCTTCTCGAAGACAAATGTAACTCTGTACCTCATCTTATCTCCTACATTCTTGAAAACAAGTTGTTTTGGTTTCACACTAACTTGAACTCCTTTTGGTGCTTCTGCTGTAACACCGTAAACAGACCCAGCAGGGCCAACATTCATTAGCTATCGGGTGTATCTCACTACTCTTGACTTCCCAAAAAGAACTGAGAATGACGGGTAGTCCAATCGCCCTGGGTCACCTGATCATTTGGAGCAAGTCACGTTTGCACGGTTGACGACCGCTTGTATTTGCCTGATATCATAGCTTAAGGAGCATACGAAGGTAATGTAATCTTCTGCTGTGATATCATACACAAGTCCTGGAGAGATGACTTTGTGTGGTTTGACATGACCAGCTCCATGAGCCCAAGGGGTTGAAAGTTGACCTCCAGCTGCCTCACGTAGTGGTGATTTGGTGTTGTCAAGTGTGTAAGCAGTGGTCATGAGAGCAGACATAATAGCGTTGGGGCTCCATGTTGGGTGTGCGACCTTTGGCTGTGCAGCTAATCCATTGATATGTGGGCACGACATAGATGTACCTAAACAACATAAACCCATAAAAAATTAAACCAGATAAACACCTTCATAGGGTCTAAGCATAGATTATTTGGTCAAAGTCATCAGGGAAAAAAGGGTGTTTAGATCCACTTTTTTTCATGGCAACAGGTTATGTCACCTTAAAAAACATTGCTAGTGAAATGCTCAGATTTGGTCTGCAAACAAGCTGAGATTATTCTAGACACGACACTAACTAGACAATACCATCTTAGCCTAAGCTCGTACTTGATTCAATACCTCAATGCGCCTTTCATACCACTAACTCAAGCTCACTTAAAAGTCAAATCAAAAACTTGAATAGCTCAAAAGTATTAAAGAGAAACAATGCTCTAGTTAGCAGACTTCATAATAGTTCATTCGAGTGTAAATAACTAGCCTAGTTGGCACACTAACTGCAGTCCTCAATAACTTGTTTATGAATATTGGTCAAGACATTAAATGCTTAATGTAACATGCTTTTACCAGATTTTTTTGACAAAATTAAGCTAAAGCTCAATTCATACTAGCTCATATCTAGAATTTTTTATGACGTTATTAAAGTATGCCAGCTAAATAGGCATGAGTGACCCACTCAAAGTGTGACAATTGAATATAATGTATGAGGCATTTTTGTCTCTTTTACACTCTACTCCATCATATCATGTGCACACATTCACTCCTTAAGATCCAATGCTTTGACACGAATACATTATTTTGTCACTTTGCATCAAGTTTTATGCCTAAATGCTCATGACTAATCATAAACTACATTATCATTAGCACTATATTACACATTTGTGTTATGAATCTAGTCTTTGCAATTGTAATTTTTAGCAAGAAGTTCATCACAAGGTGTATGAACAACTGGTGCATCACAGTACGACACTACTGCATCACGGTATGAAACTAGTGCATCATAGTTGTAAAGTATCATATAGACATTTTATCAAACACTTGGTGTGCAGGTTTCACATACACACTTTTCATCTAGTTTTTTGCTCAAATACATACGGAATGAATGTTTTAAATCAACTAAATTCAATAGCAATCAACAAAAACATATTAACTAATTAAAATTAAATATTCGAATTAAAATAAAGTAAATTAACAAAAAAAAAGAAAAAAAGATTATGATCTTACAATCATTATTCTTTACCCATTATTAGTTCATGATAAAACTCATTATTCGTTGAATATGAACATTTGATCGACATCTCAACATCACAGTGGAGAAGATGGTGGATATCATGGTGGAGACACGTGGTGGAGAAGACGGTGGAGGAGGTGGTTAGCCGGTGGAGAACAATACACTGGAGTGTGTATGTGTGAAACACCATCTGAAATTGACAAATGAGAAGGATTAGAAAAAATAAAAACTTTATATATCCTAGTGGTAAAATGACGAGAATACCCATGACAGTTATAAAATAAAGGAAGGAGTGAGAGGGGACACTTGTCGCATTGTGGTGGCTTCTCATTCTTTTCATTTTAAACATCTTTTCATAATAACCCAAACCTATATATATATATATATATATATATATATATATATATATATATACTAGCTTCATAACCCGCCCAATGGGCGGGTGCGCTTCATAAAATCGTTTTTCAAAAATATTTAAACTGAAAGCTAAAAAATGAACTGTGATAAAATTCCATTCGAGACTTTCGTCAAATACTTTATGCAAAATAAAATGTTTGATCACAAACACTATTGATGACGTATAGTCTATATCCGGGTCACGAACCCGACTAAAGTCCAACACTAACTTAGTCCGATACGAACTGGGCTAAGCCGATTAGATGTTTGGGCTCACGAAGGCCCAAGCCCAAAGCTATTCATAGAATAGATATCGGATATCTCCTAATTATGGAGATTATCATTCTCAACCGACTTAGGCGGGATACCTCGAAGGTTGAGGAACACGGAACAACCAAGGATTCCGTGTGTATATAAAGGGAATCCCATCCCTCGTTAAAGGTACGATCTACAAACCCTAACTCTCCTTTAACCCTAAATCGATTACTTACTCTCACGCCGGAGGATAATCGTGGGAGACAATCCCACGATAAGCCTAACGGTGTTTTCTGTCTCTTAGTGCGCAGGTCTCGAGCAACAATCAACAATTGGTACGAGAGCCGGAGCCTCAAACAAGGAACGCCCAACTTTTGTATCAAAAAGTGGCGCCATCCGTGGGACCATTCACTAAGAACAAAGAACTAGAATGACGAAGCATGGAAGTCAGCGATCGCAAACAGACCTCACGGGAAAAAAGACGCACAGCGGATCAACTCCTAAGCAGACTTCTGGGACAACCAGTGATGCTAAAAATCAGGGATCAGGCCAGGACTCGGTCTTCCCTCTGGTGGAACCGCGCTCGGGGACAACCCAGGCAACCACCACCACCACCAGTGCTAGAGATCCACTGCTCACTCCTTTTACTCCACTCCAATCGGTGCTAGAAGCTAACTTCACAAAAGCACCCAACGCACCCGATAAGAACAAGGGCATATTGATGGAAATAGATACCCCTGTCCTAGAGGGGGTCGTACCGGAATTAGAGCCAAGTAGTTTTGTCTCTCAAAACTACGAAGCCTTAGCTATTCTCATGCAAGAGGAAGCAAAGAAAATGTCAGGTCGGAGTCTGCATGCTCGACTCGACTTTGGCCCGGAGTTTGAGACATCCCCACCGCGTCGTCAGAAGGAGAAGCGCGGGAGGGATAGTCACCGACCCCCAGTGTTCAACATAATCGGAAGGAGAGTCGAGGAAGATGATACATCTGACTCACAGCATGTGGAAGAAAGTGAGGAGGATGAAAGGCGCACCAATGTCCACGCCAGACTTGGTAGTCGCAGAGTCCAGGACAGACTTGGGCGACGATGCTCCCCAAGTAAAAGTCCTTCAAGCACAAATTCTGAGGACAGTCGGCGCAAGCGCCGAAGGAGGGAAGATTCATCCTCTGATAATTCCTCGGACAACGAGGATAGCGAGACTGGACACTGGAAGTCCAGAAGGAAATACCGTGACCAAGAGGAGGAAGACATGTCTCTCCCGTGGCGTCGTCAGAAGGTGGATGCGTTCACTAGACGCATCAGTGATTTCTCAGAAAAAAAGAAGAGGCGCATGCCTGCTAATGTCAAAACCTATGACGGAACAGGTGACCCTGACGATCACCTAAAAATTTTCGAATCAGCCGCAACTATTGAGAACTGGCCACAAGCAGTATGGTGCCACATGTTTAATTCCACACTAGTGGGAAGCACGCGGAACTGGTTCAACAAGCTTCCACGCAGAAGCATCAATGGTTTTGAAGAATTGAGAAAGGCGTTCCGCCTAATTTTAACTCAACAGAAAAAGTGTGCGAAAAACCCCATTGAACTCGCTAGGGTCAAACAGCGCCACTAGAGGATGACTCGACCGTGAAGACCACCGGGCGTTTTTTCCTTGAGGAGCTCGCGCCATCCCCTCCATGCGTCCTCTTGCGTTTCAGCCCGAACTCTTGCTCTTACTCTTCTTCAATAGGCGGCGCCACTGCTACGGGTGGTGGCTGCGCTACAGGGGAGGGCACTCTAGGGCTTGGCACGCTCTGTAGCGGTGTCGCCTCCACTGCGACCGACGAACTTGTCCCTGTCTCCCCTACCTTCATCTCCATGGTACGCCCTGCGGTACCCTCCAGTATTGGCTCTTCTCCTTCTTTCAATGGTCGTATCCCTGTCTTCACCTCAACTGGCTTCTCTAGGTGCACAACGGTAAACAGATCCATCTCTGCGCAATACAAGACAACAAATAACACAGGTTATATAATGCGCGGAAAACAGAAGAAGGTTCTTACATTAACTACAAAAGGGGGATGCGGAGGAACGAGTACCCACCCTGGCCATTGGCGCCTAAGAAGATTGGGATCTCATCTTCGGGACCAAAATAATTACGGCTGATGCCCATATGCACCAAAAATTCCTCAGGATAGGAACTAATGGGGATGCGGTTAGCATTTATCAATTCCGCATCCTCAGCGATATATGATCCAGGCAGGGGGCACTCATCCTTCTCCAACGTACCCCGGGTATAAAAATTATAAGGCCACGGAAACACAATGTCGTCTACCCAGAAAAATGAATCCCTCCAATTTCTAAGCGCGTCTAGTTTCTCAGTATAACACTGGAATTTCCCAGTGCGCTTAGCAAAGGATACCCATCCATGTGACCATGTTGTGTGATAGAATGCGCGGAATAAGTGGATGGTTGGGTTCACCGCCAGTAAACGGCAGTTCACCTCAATATTGGTAATCTTAGCCGCACCGATGCAATGCAACTGGGATATGTGCAGATTGTAATAGTTTAATACATCGCACAGAAAGCGGGACAGGGGCACACGTTGATTCGCGAATTCGAAAAAACGTGTATATACCCCCACTTTACTTTCGGGGAAGTCCGCAATAGATGCTCGCGCACCCGGAACAACCGGATGCACATCAAGGGGTATAAAGTAACCCGAGGTGAATTCTAAAAGGTCGCTCTCGGTAAGGTTGGAAGTGAAGTCAGACAATTGTTTGACCATGGTGTTTTTTGAGAAAGCGCACGCGTGGCTACCTTTGAAATAGGTTGGTTTCTGGATTGCAACTGCAAGTTCTCTTGAACAATGGCGGATTGAGTTTTCTTTTTACTGTGAGAAACACAATGAAAATGAAACGATGGTTATATACTTTTCCTCATCCATGCGATGAGTGACACGTGGACCCCACTTGCACTAACTGTGTGGCCGAGATGACTTGATGGGACGCTCTTGCAGTTACTTTCCCCCGACTTACGAGGCGCCCATTTTTTAATCCCATGTCTAGATACAATGTACCGGTGAGTATATTTTTATGGCTTCTTGGCTACGCTTCGAAGTTTTTTCACTGACTACGGTTATTAGTCTAGCATCCGCAGATAGTCACTGCGCATACTAGACTGGGGGGACATGATGACGTATAGTCTATATCCGGGTCACGAACCCGACTAAAGTCCAACACTAACTTAGTCCGGTACGAACTGGGCTAAGCCGATTAGATGTTTGGGCTCACGAAGGCCCAGGCCCAAAGCTATTCATATAATAGTTATCGGATATCTCCTAATTATGGAGATTATCATTCCCAACCGACTTAGGTGGGATACGCCGAAGGTTGAGGAATACGGAACCAACAAGGATTCCGTGTGTATATAAAGGGAATCCCATCCCTCGTTAAAGGTACGATCTACAAACCCTAACTCTCCTTTAACCCTAAATCGATTACTTACTCTCACGCCGGAGGATAATCGTGGGAGACAATCCCACGATAAGCCTAACGGTGTTTTCTGTCTCTTAGTGCGCAGGTCTCGAGCAACAATCAGCAATTGGTACGAGAGCCGGAGCCCCAAACAAGGAACGCCCAACTTTTGTATCAACAACTATAGTATTCATCACTGTTCTTGATCCGGAAAGAGTAATGGTCATCATTATTAGCCATGCACCAACAAAACACTATAATATTGAGTGGGTGTGCAACAACTAAAAAATGAAGCATAGATTGTCTAATCAGTTTATACTTTATAGTTTTGGCATTGTGTAACATTTGTTCAGGAATATGAACGGGAGGATATGATATTACCGAAACATTACTTGGTTGCTCTTCACTTCCTTTATACCATCTAAGGGCATAACATGTTGTACAAACATCAAAAAGGAATATTAGAGCGTATTTAATGTTCTGCAAGACTCACTGCAACATAAACGGGTCAAACATTCACTATTTTTTCTCAAACTACCCAATTAAAAATAGCAATACTAAAAGGTGTAGGGATCAAGCAGGTTAAAACTCGCGAAAAGTCTATTTCTAATTCATATAACCTCGTAACTTGTTTTATTAGAAGATCACAATTATTGATGTAAAGATATTGCTTTTGTAATCATAAATAAAAGGCTCATTACTTAATAAATATGTTAAAAATAGTTACAAAAAGGTTTTAGTAGGTTGATCCAACCACATCCCGTTTCTAACCTACTCACCTCGACCATCTTTCAACTCTGATTCTAACCATAAAAAAGAGTAAACAGGAATTAGGTTATAATTTGTTGCCTTTTCGGACCATAATAAGAAGGATCATGGTAAATCTTAACAGCTTCTGGTGGTAACCATGGTGAATCATGTGGAGCCATACTTCTGACATGTTTACCTTCCTTTGAGTCACGAAAATCGTGAGCCTGCTCCTGTTATATGGAAGCAGTCAAAAATGATAAAACTTGCTCGTGTGTGTTGTATCTAACTGAACTACCACAAACATCATTCCACATATTATTCACCACGTGCAAAAGAATTTCCACATAATATAACTGATGTAAACAGGAAACATATAAATTTAAAGGTACCTTATTCAGCCTTTGGAGTTCACAAATGTTCATCATTCTACTAAATCCTCTTCTATTGCTTCCTGAATTATAGTAGCAGCTACCGCTTTTGTTATATCACGTATGCTGGTAGAACAAAACAGTTAGAAGTAAATCTTTGATACCAAATTTTGCTAATTCATTGAAATAATATTTTTTAAATGTATACACACCTTTAATCCAGTAAATTTAGCCGTTTCCTTCTCTAGAATTCAGTGTTCTGCATTGTGATAAGGATGACACTTGCTATAGGCTTTTATTTTGTTTCTTCCAAGTTTACATATTTTTCGGTTTCAGCAACAACTTCTTGAGTCTCTCTACAAACAATTGTAATACATAAGTTATATCAAAGTTCGCTAAAAATAGTAACATTTCCAAAATGATAAGTTTCCCCAGTTGCCACGACCTGCCCTTTCACTCTTATAATTATTTTCGTGATCAAATAATTAAAATGACACTAAATTTAGTAAACTACAGGGATAAAACTCATTTATGCACAAATAACTAATATGACAATAATTTTAGTTAAGTACAAATATTTTATTTATTGTTGATTGAGCTAACTTAATGATATGAAGAAGAACTAACCCATGGCTGATTCCATTACGTCGATCAAACACCCTCATTGGGCATTTACCTTCTGTGGCATCTCCATTGTTATAGTCAGCTCGCTTGGGACAAAGCCACCATGTCTGTTAGTGGGCTTCTCTGAGTCTCCATTTTCCAGATGTTGTCTCCATCCTACACCAGAAAAATCCATTGTGATTTTCATTGGTATTATCGTTATCAAGAGAATCACGATTGAAAAGATGTCCAACATGACCAACTCTCTCTACCAAAGCGTCGTCCTCCATGCTGACCATAAGTCTTAGTCTCGTGTATGATAAGCAAAAAAATCCAACTGAAATAACTACTTTGTAAATTTTGAACAATGAGAAAAAACATAAAACAATATAGGTGCGTAAAAATGAAAAATATCAAGAAAACTGATTCATTCGCCAAACATTTTTTAGTAGTTTGCTTTTATTGAACATAGACTTTAAAGATAGTGTTACCATGATAACAAACAGTATTCGTTTTCCCAACAACTTTTTGTATTTTGCTTTAATTGAACATAGACATTAAAGATAGTGTTATCATGATAACAAACAGTAAAGATAAAATCTCGAACCTGTTACACAAGTGTACCAGATTCAATACAAACATGAAACACCTTTTAGGAAATCATTGCACGTAGCTTTTTATGCTCCAGAAGATAATTCCAGCATATGTCTTATAACACCAGGTGGTTTTGCTCTCTAAATGCCATGAACACGGCTCATTCATAGCACTCTGCATAGACCATCTATCTGGTTCACGTGAATAAGGTTTTCTCGACTTGGCAGACACACCCTTTCTTTGCTATCCAAATAGAATATAAAGCTGTAAAATCTGTAACCAAACAACCCTTTCTTTGTTTATCCAAACAACATATAAATGGTGTAAAAATCCGCATTTAAAAAGCTGTAAAAATCAGTATATATAAGCTGTAAAAATCAGCATTCAAAAGCTATAAAAATAAGCATTTGTAAGATGTAAAAAGTAGAATATAAACTTGTAACTTGCAAGCTAGTGTGCAGCGAATGAGAAAGAATAAGTAAATCAGGTACATGCCCTCCTTACTTGAACTCTGATATGCATGTCGAGTTCAGGTAATAGGAATGAGGGACTGAGTTCATTTTGTTTCTCATGTGATATGTCCTTGAACCTTTATCATAAGTTAAAAAAAAAAGTTTAAAAACAATGTTTGATCACATACCCTAGTAATATAGCAGCTATCATTTTAAAGGAGCAAAATGATATAATCTGGAGCCCTAAGTCTTACTTTAGTTGCTTTTTGAATAATGGGTTCCCTTTCATAGTTTTATTGTTAATAGGCTATTGTTATTTCATCCAATGAATCGGCATTGGAAATATACCCATTTTCAAACACACCTTTATGTGGCTCGCTCGTCTGGCCTTGATATTTAATATCCACAACATAATAAGATTATTAAGGCCACTCGCGACAGACGACTCGTACCAACGTTCACCCGTACCAAGGTTCACCCGTTGTGACACTTAATAGTATTTGACGGTAAAAGAATAATATGTCATTAGTTAGTTGATCTTTAGCAAAGAATGGGTTACTAAAACTTTGTAAGATAAATTAGAAAGTGACCTCCCTACGTCTCTAGGCTTGTTCAACACTTCTAAATGATGGAGCTACTCCAACCGTTGTTCCCAGTTATCGAGCTATGTCCATCTGCACATATGTAGCAACAATATTAGTCATAGTGTTGTACTAATAAATCCAAAAACACTCAACAGGTTACGAGTAAAAAAATTACATTCAGTACTTTCGTCAAATACTTTATGCAATTTCATCAAATGCAAAACTACTATCGAAAACAACGTGTTTCCAAAATAAAATTCCATTCGGGACTCGATATTATACACCCTGAAACCTACTTTCTCGATTTATAGAAACCTATACTTAAACAAATTACTCCCTACGTTTGTACCTTGTTGCTGACTGTAGGGCTTCAAAGTTGGATTGTCGTCTTAGGTTAGCTGCAACGCAATCAGAAAGTAGGTTTCAGGGTGTATAATATCGAGTCAATATTGATTTCACAAATAAAATTAACAATCAAAATCCATAAATTTATACAAAACTAATTTCAATTGATCATACACAAAAACTAATCGGCTAAGCTAATCTGATTTAATCAGACAAAAAGATTAAAATAAGAACTACCTTAACATAGGTTGATCAAAAAGATACCTCCGATCAGTGGATGATAGTACTAGATTTTTGTGCGTGGTTTTTGAATCCCACTAATTAGGGTTAAATTTAGGGTTTTGGTTTTAGTTATGATCGTGGGTTTAATTTGATGATCGTGATTTGTTTGTGATTGAGAAAAGATTGAAACAATATCATAAAAATGGTACAGATTAGGTGAGTACATATTTTGAATTAGTATGCGTCTGGATAATTGAAGGTATTTGATTTTGGAAATGCCGAATGAAAAGGGCGAGGAATAATGATAGATCCGAATGAGTAGGGTTTCGGTTATGTTTATTTGGTAGGATTGAAGATGGCAATGTTTTAGAATGAATACCAATTTGAATAGAAGAGTTTGTTCCACAAATTATGGATTGGCTTACTGGGTGAGGCGCTTTTCTTTCGACTCAAAGACCTGAGTTCGAATCTTGCATGCTACACATTTTTTTTATTATGTAACCGGATGTAGTGCCATGGTGGCCTTTCCACCTCATCATAGGATGCGCCATGTCAACATTAAAATGCCTAGTAAGCATTAATGATGTGGCATGCTTATATATATATATATATATATATATATATATATATATATATATATATATATATATATATATATATATATTATATATATATATATATATATATATATATATATATATATGGTAGGGTTAAAATGAAAAGTTTCTTATAATGAAAAGAATGAGAAGGCATGTGGAGGTGACATGTGTCACCTTTGCCACATCACCATGCCATGTGTCACCCCCACCCCCCCCCCCCCCCCCCGCAAAAAAAATTTTTTCCCGCCAAAAAATTCCCGCCAAAAATTTATTACTGCATTACAGTTATAAAAATACTGCATCACAATCATGATTATGATGCAGTAATTTTATAACCGTGATGCAGTAACTTATAACCTTAACGCACTAATAAGTTTTGGTGCATCTTTATTATAAGTTACTGCATCATTCCACAAAAGGTGTAGATTGGCGGGAACACCCTGACCCCGGGTGAATTTTGGCACCAGCCATTGTCCACCCCACAAGGAATAGCTCCGGCAACTCTCCTGGCCTAGTGGGGCACCAACTGGAGTGAGCCCGAGCCAAAACTCGGACCCCTAAGCTCTTATTCCACAAAGTCTCTCCAGTGTGCCCATAGGTTTTGCGGAGGTGGGTACCTATATGAAGCAAATGCCAAGGATGAGACTTGAACTTGGGTCAATTTACTCAAGCACAAGTGCTCCAACCATTGGACTAATGCTCCATTGGTAAGTTACTGCATCATAGTTAATAGTTCAGTGCATCAACTATGATGCACTAAAATCAAGGTTATAACCTTAAATGCACTAAAATCATGATTGTGATGCAGTAACAGAGTAACTTTATAATTGTAATGTAGTAATTTATAACCTTAATGCACTAAAATCATAATTGTGACGCAGTAACTTATAACCTTAATGCACTAATAAGTTTTGGTGCATCTTTATTATAAGTTACTGCATCATAGTTAATAGTTAAATGCATCAACTATGATGCACTAAAATCAATGTTATAACATTAATGCACTAAAATCATGATTGTGATGCAGTAACTTTATAACTGTGATGCAGTAACTTATAACCTTGATGCACTAAATTCATAATTGTGAGGCAGTAAAAAAATTTGGCGGGAAATTTTTGGCGGGAAAAAAAAAATTTTGGCGGGAAATTTTTTTTTCGGGGGGGGGGGGGGTGGGGTATGGTGATGTGGCATGATGATGTGGCAAAGGTGACACATGTCACCTCAACATGCCTTCTCATTCTTTTCATTATAAGAAACTTTTCATAATAACCCAAACATATATATATATATATATATATATATATATATATATATATATATATATATAATCTAGATCAAATAAGATCAAACTTAAAGTTCTTAAAATGAGATCCAACTAAAATTTGACAAGTGACACTCTCCTTACAACAAAAATAATTTTTTTATTAGCTACAACTAAAATTGTTAAAGTTTCGATAGATTTCTATTTAAAATTTACGAAACCTAGTTGATACACTTTGATTAGAAGCGTAATGTGTATCAGGTTTTTATATGTGTATCAAGTTTTGAAATATTTATTAGTGTAATGTGTATCAAGTGTATCACTAATCCAAACTCATATATCAT
The DNA here is from genome assembly GCA_019973895.1 of Chrysanthemum seticuspe. Classification (NCBI taxonomy): domain Eukaryota; kingdom Viridiplantae; phylum Streptophyta; class Magnoliopsida; order Asterales; family Asteraceae; genus Chrysanthemum; species Chrysanthemum seticuspe. Next base: position 33,779,577 of record BPTQ01000001.1, read on the forward strand.
TTGATTATTAGTTGCTAAAATGTTAATTTGTATTAAAATATTATTTTTTTGTGTATTATTGCTAAAATTGTTATTTATAAATGTTTTAGTGGCTTTTTAGACTTGATCTTATTTTTACAACTTTAAGCTTGATCTCACATTAACCCTCCCCTATATATATATATATATATATATATATATATATATATATATATATATATATATATATATATATATATATATATATATATATATATATATATATATATAAAGTGCGGTTCTAAAGAAAAGTGTAATTAGAGAGAAAAGTGAGTAAAAAAGTTATAGGGTCTATTTTGAAACATCTCAAACTTCAGGGGTAAGTTTTGAAAACCACCCCCACCCACCACCCCCCCACCCCACCCCCCCCCACCCACCCACCCACCCCTCCCCCCCCCCCCCCCGCAAAAAAAAAATTTTTTTTCCCGCCAAAAAAAAATTTTTTTTGGGCAATTTTTTTTTTTTCCCGCTAAAAATTTATAACTGTGATGCACATTTTTTTTCTGGTGCATCTCAGTTATAAAAATTGGTGCATCATAGTTATAACTACTTTTTTTTTAACTGTGATTCACCAAAATAAAAAGGTGCATCAGATCGCATATGTTATTAACTTATTCCATAAAAAGTTTTGAATTAGAACCTTCAACCTTTGTGTATAAAAGAGAGATTTTTCAAATGATTCAACACGTTTATTTTATTAATCACATGGTTAATATACAATGAAATCAATTATCCTAACATGTTTCAGAGTTATTTTGTTTTACTTTTCATCAATTCACGATGGTTAATATGCACTGGCGTTATCGCAATGACAAAGCATGTTATAACAAAGAGATGTGGCACTACCATGGCTACCATCCGTCCCTGGTTGTACAACTAATGCCCCTTATAAAGTATAGTACACTAAGTTATTGCAATGTTATAGGAGCATATTAGGTAATGATCGTTGGGTGCATATCGGTTATAAAAATTGGTGCATCATAGTTATAACTACTTTTTTTTAATTGTGATTCACCAATATAAACAGGTGCATCAATCGCATATGATTAACTTATTACAGAAAACTTTGAATTAAAACCCTCAACCTTTTTGTATAAAAAGAGAGATTTTTAACTGATTCAACACGCTTATTTTATTAATCATGTGGTTAATATACAATGAAATCAACTATCCTAACATGTTTCAGAGTCATTTTATTAATCACATGGTTAACATACTTTTCATCAATTCACGATTGTTAATATGCACTTGTGTTATCCCAATGACAAAGCATGCGGCGCTACCGTGGCTACCATGGATCCGTCTCTGGGTGTACACCTAATGCCCCTTAAAAAGCATAGTATACTAAGTTATTGCAATGTTATTGAAGCATATTAGGTAATAATAATTGGGTGCATCTCGGTTATAAAATCTGGTGCATCATAGTTATAACTAATTTTTATAACTGTGATGCACCAAAATAAAAAGGTGAATCAGTGTTATAAAATTTTGGCCAAAAAAAAAATTTTTTTTGTTGGCCCCCAGAAAAAAAAATTTTTTGGCGGGAAAAAAAAATTTTTTCGAGGGGGGGGGGGCGGGGGGGGGGGGGGTAGGGTGCGAATTTACAAAAGTTCCTTAAAGAATGAAGGAAAATACAATTAGGTCCCTGTAGTTTGGTGTAAAAAAAGGGAGGGAAGAGGGGGTGATCCAATGGTTGAGATTACTTTTCTCACTTTTCTCTTGAGATCAACTTTTTAAATGATCCAATCTCTCTCTCTCTCTCTCTCTCTCTCTCTATATATATATATATATATATATATATATATATATATATATATATATATATATATATATATATATATATATATATATATATATATATATATATGTTCTTTTAAACTCCAACATATAAAATATATAAATGATTATAAATATCATTTTTTTACTATATATGTTTACTAAGGACTCATTTATTTCATATTAAAAGTATGACAAATGTGGACACGAATTTGAATATTAAATACGGCTAAATTATTGAAAACGAGAATATAATTATCAAATTGTAAGAATGAGCTACTGTAATATAAATGAAAAAAAAAACATGATTGTACTTATATTAACTACTCAAGTAATTTTTATTTATTTATATAAGGATATGTAGAAAAACAATTTTAAAAAACTTTAAGAAGTATATTTTAACTTTATCAACGTTTATTATGTGCAACTAAACTCGCATCTTGTGTAAATCATAATATCAATAGTGAAATTTAGATAGGAACATCAGCATCTATATCAGCTAAATATAGTTGAATCTTGAATTATCTAACAAAACTTTTTACAAAATTTGATTATACAAAATTTTAATGGATATTAATGGATAATGAAAAACTCATGCATAAGTATATAATTATTTTTAAAGACACAATATTCAGCATTGATATAAAATAATTTTTTTATCAAAACTCTGCACGCGTGCATAGGTATTATTACTTAAACGGGCAACATGTGAATGTCACATCTGAGGTCCTATGTGAACCAAACCTGAAAAAGATTCTTTCTTTCGTCGGTGCAAGTAAATAAGTAATAATGAAAATAAGGCTAAACACAATGGCAACCTAGTTTACCTGTGCCACATTAACTTTCTCTCTCCGACGACCTAGTTGCTACAGTGGTGACCTGAGATTTTTTTATTTATTTTATTTTCAAATATTTTTAAAAACAAAATTAAACTTCATTAATAAAAATACTTAACATTACAACAATAATTAAAAACTTAAACTAATAAAACGTAAACGTTACAATACTTATTAAAAACTGCAACTTAATAATCTAAGTTGTAACGTTCTTTGATTGCTGCCTTAAGTTGTTGAAGTTCTTGTAGTTGTCGTGCGGGCATATGTGTGTCAAGGGGTGTGTTGTAGAAAATTAAATCTTGCGTCCAGTTTGATTGTGCTGTCAATGCAAGCTGCTGACGTTGGAGCTCAAGTTTCTCCCTTTTGAACTCCTCGGCTCGCCTTACCCTTGTCTCTGCAAGCTCCAACTCTTTTTGCTTCAACTTTATGTATTCCTCTTCCATATTCTTGTTTTTTTTCCTTACTTGAACTTTTGAACTTGAAAAAGTTCTTGGCCATATTAGTAATAAATGATGTTGGTGGCTCGTGTGCTTTCTTCTTGGCTGCGTCACGACCTTTTGGTCGTGATTCTCGAGTCTCTTCTTCTTCAAAATCATCCACGTCTTGGGGATTAAAAGGACCTTTTGTTGACCCCGAGGTGGTTTCCGAAGTCTTGGATTTCTTCCGACTAGTCGTGGTGAAAGCAGGCATCTCAACAGTTTTCCAAGCAGAATGCCCTCTAAAAACTTTCCAACACTCCTTCAATGTAAACTCATGCTTGTGAAGCACACGATATTCGTTACAAGCCTTTTCATAGTCGTCTTGGTCATTCTCACCGCTTCCGTGATTATTCTTGATATTATCCATAATTGCACAAAAGAAACCAACCCTAGAACGAATCTTACCCTTCCATTTGGTCGTTATGGAGTCGTGGGTTCTTGTTGAACCAGTTTCATTTTCAAAGTACGCTATTACCTCATCCCAAAACCCACTCCGGTTGATAGCGTTCCCTCTTTCCGAATTTTCCGACACATGTATCCAAGCTCTACAAAGCGCGACCTCTTCCGTTTTTGTCCATGCTTTGACCTTTTCGGTTGCAACATTCTTGCCCTTCTCCTTTGTAGCCCGTTTTGAACCCTTCTTTGATTTGACGGGTGACGTCTCTTCGACATCGTCTTCAATACGAATAGAACCATGGTATGAACCGTGCCCCGAACCTTGTCCCATCGAAGCATCTTGAGTCGGGTATTCTTGAGACGTGTAGTTTTGAGGAGGAGGGAATTCCATAAAATGCTCAAAATTCATATCAAGATTAACACCATAAAGCGGTGAAAACGATTGATTAGGTTGGGAAGATTGGGAGAAATCCATGTTAGGATGATATGACGACCCGCTTGGTGCTTGGTTTCGATTGATACTCGGACGACCCGGTGGGAAATATGGACGATTGACGTAAAAAGGGTTTTGATTGTGGTTGGGTTGTGGTAGTCGTGTTTCATAATCAAAACCGGGTGCTTGAAAACGAATACCCCGATTTTGTGGTGGTGTTACACCGGTTAATTCAAACGGTGGATCCGGTGAGAAATTCAAGTTCGGAGAATTTTGAGGAAGTCGGGATCGTCGGTTTTTTGATATAGGAGTTTTTCTTTGTGACATGATGAATATTGATGAGAAGTTGTTTGAATTGTGTTTGAAATTGTGTGTTTAAAAATGTGTTTGAGGTTGATATTTATAATGTTGTAAAAGTGGTAAAGTTTTTTTTTTTTTTTTTTTTTTTTTTTTTCTTTTTTTTTTTACAAACGGTTCGAATTTAAAAGTGGTATAAACGTGGCTTTCATACTTGGTTGCCTCCTCAACCGACTTCACTCCTCTCCCCTCAACCGATCAACCCACAATGGGGCAACCGGCCTTAACCGACTAGTCGACCGGTCATGACAACCGACCATTGCACTTAGCCTAAGATGACAACAGTGTCACATGGTCCCAAATGCTTCTTTCTTTGATGATTTCACTCAAATATTTCCTGCTTTGCCCAATTTAGCTATATTTTTATTTTATTTTCTTTATATGTCCCAATCATTTAATCAACCCCAAATCAAATTTCTTTAATCAAGCCATAGTTTTTACTTCTATCTATCTATTCTACATATAATAGATGAATGAATCTCTCTCCTCATGGTCTTAAAATTAAGACTTACAAAATACAATACCTATTGTACAATATACAATGCACTATTAATGAGCTTTCTCATCAATCTTAATTTTAAGACTTACAAGTCTTAAAGCTTAATGTACAAAATAGAAAGCACTATTAATGTGGTCAAGATAATTATTAAATCAATAAAGTTTCAAAATGCATAATAAATTGCAATGTTCAAAAAATATTTTTAAATCGCAAGAGTGTCTCGAGAACCAACATATACATCTTTTAGAATTTTGTTGATAAAACTTACCTTAAAAACTATATTTTATAAAAATTAGACAATTTTTTCAAAGCAAATTATGCAAAGGTGCAAAATGCTAATTGCTAATTATATATTAATATTTATTATATATATTTGTATAATAATATTTATACTCTTTAAAGTAACCCACATAACTTTTTAAATATTTATTTTTTCTTTATCTTTATAAGTACTATTTTACTTGTATTATCCATCTATGTGGGACAAATATGACAAAAATTGTTTTTAGAGAACTGAATTTTCTTAGTATAATGTAAGTGATTTTTAAAATTCGCTATGGTGTTATTATTTAATGATAACTTACGACTACGAGCCATTGTAAACTACTTTAACCTACACTTACCAACTCAATATTGTCAAAAATCACGTGGATAATCTAAAGTTTTTATATAAAAAATATTGTTATTGCGTAAAATTATTAAAAACTTAAATTGTCGCCTTTCGTATATCTATTGTATAGTGAAATATAGAACTGAAAAAAATCGTTGTATATTTTAATTGCATGGTACCCGCCGCTGCAACGCGCGGGTACCCTACTATATAACATGAATCATTAACAAACTGAACATCTTGTTATTAATTGTGTTACAAGTCGATTAACAGTTGTATTGAATGTAAAACAGGCGAGAACAAGAGGTTTGCACCAGTTTTTGTAGCTTCACACTTTTGATACTCATCATAATCGTCATCTTTCTTGTCGACAAGTACCAGGTTTCTATAAACACAAAACATAAATTTTGAAAATAAGCCGATCATATCATTGTGTTCTGCAAAACAAGAGACTTATCATTCAGAGTTGCTAGGAGTCTTCTCCTTTGGATGCTTGGAGCCGTAATGATCCACAAGCTGGTTTTGATTTGCTAACTGCACCTGAAAACCCCAACGCATTGAGATAATATAAGCCAAAAACTTCAACAATGTAGAACCATATCATAATTAAACAAGAGTACTAGAATAATAACTCAACAGTTCATACAGGACTGCAATATGATACTTACATTAATCAGAATCTAGTGTTTAGGTATGCTTAACTGATTCTCATTGTGTGATTATTTACGCAAATAATCAGTTTTTGAAAATATGATAACATAGATGTCATTTGACATGTAAATCCTTATAATAAGAGAAATTGTTTTTCCAAAGACATCAACACCCGAATATCTTAATATCATAACTTCAAACATCATAAGCATTACCAAACGATCATCTCATCTCTTCTTTGGTTGTGAGTACTCCTTAAAGGTATGGACTGATTTGAAAGCATTGGAATGTTTGGATGGTTTGAACAACGACTGGAAGGATATTATTAATATCATGTGTAAACTCCCTTGTAACAAGAACATATGGAGCATTGTAATACTTTATATGGGAGGAAAGGAATTTAAGACACTTTCAAAATGTGCACAGAGCTTGGGACTAACTGGTTCAAGTTATTATTAGAATGATTAGACTGAGATTGATGAGCTTTAAAGTAAAGAAAATCTGAAGATTTGAAAACAGTAGCAAAATTATGGCAAGAGGCTCGACCCAAAAGGGTATGTGGACGTCTTTAAAGAGGCTCGACCCAAAAGGGTTTTATGTTCGGTTTACAATTGGCTTGAGGGTTAATTGGTTATTTCATTCTGGTTTGATGAACCTATCTAATGCTACAAGTGATTCTTCTAATCTTATATGTACATGTCTGCAGATGCAAAGATTATTTGTAACTTTCTTTGGCCGTGTAGACCAAAATATACGCTCAGGCGTTTCACATGTTCATGTCTGCCCTTCTTCAGATGTTTGCATGCTTTTATTTTAACCATATTCTTGATGGGTCTATTGGGCCAAATAATGTTTCTATAGCTAATATGGTCTATGACATCATGATAAAAAAAAAACATATTAAAACCAAGAGTTTGGAGAGAAGGGTTTATGTACATATCTCCTAATGTTAATGGTATTTGCAGTTGTTTGATCACGCTTATTATATGGAGAGTTAGCTAGATTTGCATCGCGAATCTTGGGTGGTAGAAAAAAGGAAGGAAAGGATGGAACAACTAAGGAACGTCAATCATCTGTATGCATGAAATCATGGGAGTATGAGTGAGAGTTGTGATGCTGATTGGCTGTATAGATAAGGTATTCTCTTTGGAGATGCTCTTTTGCGTGAAATAGTTGTTCTTTTTATCTCTCTATATATGTAGTAGTATTGTATTGGAAAGTGTTGCCCCTAAAAGAGAATTAAGAATGTAACATGAGAATCACGTTGTGCCATTACAAGAATCATATGTATGTAAAAAACTAAAAATTACTATTATTTATGTAAAAATGCATTTTTCCAGTTATGTATGTTAAATTTACTCAGACGTATAATAGCAAATTCTTCCGTGGCAACGCACGAGTTTACTAATCCTTGTTTACTTCAAAGCCTTGTTTGTGCAACTGAGATACAAACTGCATTTCACATTACCTGTAGGTTTCTATTCACATAAACAGTTGCACATAATAACACTTTTTATTGTTTTTAGTTTTATAACTCAATTACATAAAAACTCATCTTCGTAATTTGGACCTCCTTCATGTGTAGCTTGATAAACTTATAGAGTATGACGTAGCTTTTTCTATTCGTTGTTTGTACCTTTTGACAACCCAGTACATCCCATTTGATTTTAACTTTATACTCATGTGAATATCTTGATCTCACCAAGCAATGAATCTTGGTCGCCATGTAATACGCGGTCAAACATTAGTCCCATATCACTTGTACATGTTTAAAAATCATTTTATCGACAAATAATTTTTTTAAGCGACAATGACAAGATTTGTCATTCACAAACGATTTTCGTAAAATACGAATAAAAAAGGCATAGGCCAATAATAGAGGAAATTTCTAATATGGACTCTTTGAAAACCGTTTTACCAATTAAGACTAAAAATATGTGTTACAAAATCCTACGTATCGAGCAAATAAAGTATGCTCGTTGCAGTACTTGCTCGCCATGCCATGTTTAACAGTTGATGTATTTATTTTTTTAACTACCTAATCAGTCATAACTTCTATATATTTAAATTCACTTCTTTGAAACTAACTACTCTATATGAAGTAGTTAAAATTATATATTTTTGCATATAAAAATAAAAAAGAGGTAAAAAAGGTAAATATAGGAAGAAGCATTCAAAAGTATAAGTGAAATATTAAAGAGGGAAGATGTGGCCATATTGTCAGAATGTCAGCTAGAAACCATGTCATGCATCCAAAATTTGGAAAAGAATGTGGCGAGCAACACATTTCACTCGTTGTTTTGTACGTTTTTTTGCTTGTAATGAGCAAACTATTGTGACGAGCAAATTTATTTGTTCGGAATGTAGAGATCGGTAATGTGGATCAATAATGTCGGTTATGGATATTTGGTTATATAGGAGTAGAGTTTGGTAATTGTTTTCCAATAATACTATTTGTTACATACGAATCATCATAGGCTAGCTAGTAGCATTTATTCAACAACTTACATATTACATAAAGAAAAATTCACCAAGTGGTAAGCTTTTTGTTTTTATTGTTACATTCCAACTTATATTTAGATAGATAAAAAAAAAAAAAAAAAAAAAAAAAAAAAAAAAAAAAGCTTAGACCAAATAAAAGCATACAAAGATTTGAGATTAAGTTCAAATTCGTTGTCAACACCATATATGATAGATACCTCAAGCCTGCACATCATTCGTACTTCTTCGCACTAGCTCCATGGACAGTGGTGGTCTCTGGAACAAACGTCAACAACAAAAGGTTTCTAAGACTACCTTTAGTGATATCAATGAGTTTTTTTAATACGATCACTATAAATAAATAAATAAAATTATATGAGACTTGGTTATTAGTAGTTAGTAACATTTGTCCATCTTGATAATTTTTATTTAGTCATATATATAATTAATAGTAATTTTTACATACAAAAAACATACGATCACTCTTTTCACATTTATGTAAAAAAAAAATTACACTCGACCGCCTTTCAATTGAAATCAACACAACTGAACTGGGAGATTTTAATTGAAATTTTAATCATCAGATTTATTCATACCTTTTTATCTTTATTCCACACCATTCTGAACCTTTTTCCTACCAATGAAATTCCCCCCACAACGGGCTGTAAAAGAAATAAGTTAGCAAACAATATTTATTTATCAAACTATTGATCACTCGTTAAGATAATTTAAATTTCAAAGGCAATTAATTATGTGTTTTCGTACCTCTCTGTATTTCGCCAATATTTCGTCTACTGTAGAACCATTTACTTTTATACGATTGACCCACTGGAGGTTGGGTGTATCATGGGTTCCATAACCCCATTTCTCCATTTTATCACAATCAGATATCCACACGCTCACCAAAGAAGGGTATTTGATTGTAGCATTCCTAGGGTAGAAGCTCGTGAGATTCGACATATCTTCAAGGTAAATCTTGGAAAGGCGAGGGAACACAATGTTTTTAGCCTGTTCGACCATATCAATTTCACTTGTACTTGTTTTCTCATCCCCGTCTGAGATTACTTCCTTCAAACTTTCACAATGCTCAATTTTTAGCGTTTGCATATTGACAAGCCCTTGCGCTACACTAACGGTGAATAGCTTTTCTAACTTTTTACAACTATCAATTCTAAGTGTCACCAGGTTGTGAAGGCTTATATATTGATCTGGACAATTCCATATCTCTTTGAAACTACTCAAGCCAATTAACCCTAGTTGTTCCACTTCCGAAAGAAACCTTGTATTTTCATGGGTTTCAGATGGATGAAAATTCTGCATCTCATCCAAAACCCTTGAGTCCACCAAACACAATAGATTTTCACAAAAAGTTAAATCAATGTTCTTCAAACCTAAAGCCTCACTAGACATCATAGGCATAAAATTATGAAGATTATCTATCGACGAAAAAACTACACCATCGCATACCTCAATCAATTTTCTAACATGCATCAAGTTTGAGATATCAAGATGGCCAAGCGTGTCTAGAACCAAACTTCTATTGCCTGCTGGTTTGTTGTCAAAACTATCATCTTTACCAATTCGAAAGGAAAATCTTTTCAATCTCTTCAGATAATCACCTATGGGGAAAAGACAAATATGTGGGACATATAAATTTAGAACTGTGAGCTTTGACAGTTTACCTATCTCCACAAGACTGTTATAATTCCCCTCTTCCACCGGATAGTATCCAATACTCAACTCTTCCAGCCAGCGAAGCTTTGGTAGTACACCTGGTTCAATATGAGATAGGTCAGGACACCGTGCAGCATCAAACAACCTTAATTTCTCTAACTTTCCAATCTCTCGAGGAATTTTTTTAATTCCAGTCTCATTGAGAATTAGAATTTCAAGGTCTTTTAGCTCCCCAAGTATAGAAACATCATGCAAATAAGGATTTGAACCAAGATTGAGCATACGTAATCTTGTGAGTTGATTCAGTGATTTTGGGAGAGACCAGATGTTATTATCCTCAAAATCTATTACTTTAGCTTCTTTCATGGCTTGGGTGAATTCATCAGAAATTTCTGACAACTCATTATTTCCTTGTATGAGGAAAATTTTAAGGAGTGGAATATCAAGCTCATAACCGGCTGGAAGCTTACAGATATCATTAAACATGAGTGAGATACCTGTGTAGCTTTCCAGAATTTCACTTCTTGGTTCCCATTCCGCCATTTGTTTCCCAGCCTCCACCAAAAAATTGTTATCATCTTTGGAAGCAATTAGCAACGCCACTTCACGAACAACGTCGTGCATTTTGGTTGTAGATTCATCGTTCCCATCCAATAACAAGCAAGAGGATTTGAGGATCTTGACCGCACCTTCAACTTTCTTTCTTGCAGCCTCCAAGCTACTAAAGTCTGTAAAAATTTGCAAGCCCACACAATAATACGCCAAACTTTCTAATGGGATGTTAAAGTCTTCTGAGAACAAACTGCAAAGTAAGAAGACTGATTTTACTTGTCCGCTTTCGAGATAGTCATAGCTTAGCTTCAAACGAGCAAATTCTACCCTTAAAGCTCGACCAGTATCCGAAGTTTCATCTTTCGCTATAATATCAAGTGCTTCTTCCCATTCTATGAAGTTGTGTTTGTCTTTTAAAGCTTTTCCTACAGCTTGAAGGATTAGTGGCAATCCACCACATCCTTCAACAATCTTCCTCGCAACTTGATTCAATTTGGCATCGGTTTCTACTCTTTCACCAACCACGCGTTTGAAAAGAACCCAAGCTTCTTCCACTGGCAAAGAATTTACGTATATTATAGTCTGAGCATTCATTGCAGTACACACACTACTGCTCCTGGACGTTAACAAAATCTTACAACTTGGGAAAGTTTTTCCACATGGAATGCCCACTTCATGTAGCTTCACTTCCGTCCACATGTCATCTAGGATTATAAGAACCTTTTCACCTTTATCTATTCGTTTCGCTGCAATTTCAACTTGCTTTTTTATGCTTGCAGCATCCACAGGTTGTGAAACAGTTACAAATTCAACATGAGCAAATAAGTCTTTCACTCTTGCAGCAACTTCAGTGGCTAGTGTAGTCTTTCCTACACCTCCTATGCCATAGATTCCAGTGATTTGTGTGCTTTCATCTTTGACTGATTCAATGATCTTTTCAAGAACTGACTTATGGGTATCAAGATCATCAATATTCTCCCTTGGATAGAGCTCCAAGATTCCGGGTGGAGCAGTAGGAACGGAGATCTCACCTTCAAAGACCGCACCATCTATTTGGTGTTTTTCAACGATAGGAACCTTGTTTATCGCCTTCTTACCGTAGTGACGCAGGGTTTTGAGGTTGACACACATTGGCAAGTTGAAGCACGTCTTCTTGGCAATAGCTTCTTCTTGAAGAAATTCTTCCATTGTGGATATGTGAGCAAGCGCCTCCTCAACCCACTGTTCCACACCAGGTAGGAGTATATTACCATTATCAACAGCTAGTTTTATTTTTAGTTCAACCCTCTCCTTCATATTCTTGAGCTTTCCAACTTCACTCCTTAACTTCTCAACATTTTCTTTGCAGTTCCACATGTAACCGATCTCTTTTTTAACCTTAGTAAACAATGAGTCCACTACTTCTTCACCAACCTTAGTACCAGTAGCAATCGCTATTTCTGCCATTCTAGATTTCTTTTTTCCTTTTTTTCAATGTATGCACTAAACTTCAACCAAATGATTCAGAACAACAAAAGGATTCTTAATGTAACAGATTATACAGATTTGGAAAATCTCAACAGGTTTGATTATGAGCAAAAGGTTTGGGTGGTTGTATGAAAGAGAGATTGAAATAAACCTTGTGTGATGATTGATTGCTATCTCAAGTCTAACACACTTGAATATTTAAAAGCAATCAACCTTTCATGTATTGTCACAAGCAGTCCTTACACTTCTATAATCTCCAAACTATCATTATAAATCTTGAAATCTTGCAAAACATATACAGTACCATATAAAAAAAAGCTACAATTGTTTTCAAGTTTCAACGAATTATTTACGAATGTGTCTATTTATTAATAATATAAGGTACTCAGTGTTATTACCTTTTTTTACTTCATCATTAAAATATATAACTTAATTATATATGCTCGTAAAATGGTTTGAAGTTCCAGTTCATAAATGGCGATAATTAATTTATAATGACTATTTAAAATAACTTCATAAGCACCATATATGTCATAAGAAGAAAATTTTGGCTTGCTCAGATATATAGACTTAGGGTGTGGTTGTTTGATTAAGATGTTTCGCATTTGAATCTGACTATCACATCTTACTGGTAAGATATGGTTATAATATCTGAATCTGAATAAAAAAGTGTTGTTTGTTTTTTATAATTGTTTGAATGAGTTTAATTTTTTTTTAAGTATATGTTAAATTATTGCAAATAAATTAATAAGGAGATAGTGTAAACTTGAAACAAAACATTTTTATCATAGATTTAACACAATTATAAATCATTAAATAAATTATCTTAATACATATCCAAAATTTAACATAATAAAAACTATTACATAAATCGTTTTAGAATAAAACATAAACTTAACGCAATGAAACAACAATTAAGTAACTTAACCAACACCAAATAATTTAAAACCTAGCTTTGCATAATTTGAAGATGAATTGGTTAAAGGGTTTTGAAGATGAATGAGTTGAAGGGGTGTTAATAAGAGGTAGTAAGAGCTTTTCGTCACCTCTTACCGAGTTAGACATATTAGCTCTTACCATGTCTGACTGGTGATGAAAAAACAAATAAGTAAAACGTCTGCCCACCTCTTAATTACTGGTAAGAGTAAAAGGGCTACTAAGATTTTTTTTTTTAAAAAAACAAACACGCCTTATATTAACAGTACCAAATATTTCATGAGATGCATTAAATGTTTGACAAAATATTTTGTTTATGGGACCCGATGGACATGGTGTACGCGCTTTAGGAGCCTTTTAATTACAACATTTAGAGCATTTACAAACGTAACGCCATAACGGCGTTGAAGACCATATTAACGGCGTTAAGCCGTTATTCCCATTGGACCTCCGGCGTTATTGCAGCGTTAGTCCCTGCCTGTTAGTGGAATAACGCCCGTTTTTTTTTTTTTTTTTTTTTTTTTTTTTTTTTTTTTTTTTTTTTTTTTTATGCCCTTAAATGAGGGGTTGTTTTTGTAAATTGTTGGGAGTGTTATTGATGTTATTGGGATGTTATTGTTGTGGGTGTTTTTTGGGGATGTTAAGGTGAAATGTTAAAGCTGATGTGGCGCTGACGTGGACGGTGTTATTGGTGTTATTGTGTTACAATTGTGCATGCTCTTATAGGTGGTTAATTCTCACGTGGCATGGCCCATATATGGGGTTAGGTTAATTGACTAAATTCAATAATTTGATCCAAACTTTTTATTTATTTATTTATTTATTATTATTTTTTTTTTCACTTTTAGATTATTAAAAAAGGAGTTATTAACATGTAATGTTTTCGTTCAAAGTTGTTAACTTCTTGATCTTGATGTTATGAACTTATGACATTATGATACGATGAAGCAAAAAAGGATTCGCTTAAATTACAAGATAAAAAAGCTACAATTGTATAGAATTTAGACAGCAAGATGTTAATCATATACCTTTATATTTGATATATAATAGTTTGTAGTTTTGTATAATATTATAACGCATATTACAAAAACTAACCCACGTTTACACATTAAGCTTTCACATTTACAATGTGTTTTTACATACAATATATCTAAATTTTAATTATTTTAGGCATATTGTATATAGTATCTAATATTAATAACGAGTGTTGGAAAACCCGCGCGATGCAGCGGGATTGCTTTTGTAGACGTGAATTTGGAACTGGTGAATGACCGAAAAATTTGTTTGGACCGGCTTTGCAAATACAATTAAAAACTTAGGGACTATTTTCGCGGCTACAAAGGACTTACTTTGTAAAGACACTTAAACCTTAGGGACTATTTTTGCCAAATTTCTATAGATAGGTACTAATTCTACAGGACTTACTTTGTAATGACACTTAGACCTTAGGGACTATTTTTGCCAAATTGCTAAAGATAGCAATTAATGCTCAAGGACTTACTTTGCAACGACACTTGAACCTCAGGGGCTATTTTTGCCAAGTTGGCAAATATTGCATTTAATGCACATTGCATTTAATGCACCTACTTTGCAAAACTTGTTTTGTTTGCAAAAGTTGTACGCTGAATAGTATATATATACAATATAATTGGTTAAGAATAACTTTATATATCTTGACATAGTAAATTATGTATGGATCCACTAGTTATAATGCCCGTGCACGCACGTGGTTTTGTTCTAAATTTTTTTAGTTATAGATTTTATCTATTAAATAACAAATAGCTTATTTTTTTTGTTTTTGGTTATAACTTTGGTTTATAATTATGTTGGACGCATGTGGTAAGATATCATATATACTTTTTGCATAGATATGCACATGTTTATCTATCAAGTTCAGCCACCGCATGTTTTGTTTGTGGATCAAGAATTTAGATAAACTCATAGTTTAATCTTATATTGAATTATTATGTGAAACACATATTCACCTTTTTGTGAATGCTTATGTATCATAGTTAAAAAGTATATTCTTTAATAAGGAAGAAAAGAATCAGCAATTTTGAAAAGATGTTATTGATGCATTAATTTAGTTTTCTAAATATTTAACACATAAATTGTTAATGATTATACTTAAGGAAGAAAATAAAGGATTGGCCCAACCCAATACAACTTATTTTGACCCGTATAACAATTTAAGCATCCACACATTACCTAACCTGTGTGGCTTGGCCATTTTTCCAACACTAATGATCCTAAATCCTAGTGCTAACATGCAGTAAGATTTTCTCCCAGCTTGATTCAGAACCAATACTCTTTCAAGAAATTTGACGCGTCATTACGTTAATTTTGTGGAAGACCAGGAAGCACACACCGTCAACTAAATTAATGAATTACTAAAACAATAACAAAATAAGTCTAAGAAACCATATTTCATCGTAAAATACAAAAAATATAAAGTCGTATATGCTCATATTGCATAACTGACTCGTTTACCATATTTTTACAGCTATGCGCAACTTGAGAAGCTAGAAGGTTCTTCTTTTTCCTCGCCACAATATATATCCTTGTTTTAGCAATACCTCTTATTCAAGAAACATGTACAGAACTATGTGACTATAAACGGGGGCTTACCTCGATTTCATTAGATAAATTTTATGTAACCCAATTTTTTATGCTTACATTGAAGTTTTGTAGCCTTATTTGTTTTGATTATGAAAGAAAGTTGACTACATGGTAGGCAACACGTTTAGAAACTGATAGATTGACACTCATAAAAATTCTTCTTCATACGTTATCAAAAGTTAATGGAAAATTCCTTAAAACAACAAAAAGTTTATGAAAGAGGTTCATGAGATAAAATGAGAAGTTTTTTGTTTTTTTTTTGTTTTTTGTTTTTTTTTTTCTTCTTCTTCTTCTTAAAAGAAATGGAACTTACCAAGCATAGCAATGGAACTTACCAAGCAAGCATAGTACCCGCCCATCGTGTGATATGCAACAACTTATGAGTTTTACTAGTCTCGAAGTATGACATCCACCATCCTATCAATTTTTATAAGTTCAGTTGCAGCCTCCAGGTCAGGTCCCTACATGGCTACATCCACAAACATCTAACGTAAAAATTTAGAGAAATTTTTCATTTTTGCAACAAAAATAGTGTTTCTTTACATAAAGTTCTTCCTTACAGAATTGTCACATTCTTGACCAGTCAGTATATTAAAAGCGGATCCTAGTTATACAACCATAAATAAAGACGCAATAGCGGGTCTCGTTTAGTTGATCTAAATATAAATATAGACAGTACCCACAAAAATAATTTCGAAAACCTTGATTAAGTTTGATAATCCTCAAGTTTTCGTTCGGACAGTTGAACTATTGTCTGGCAACATCATTCTTCAAAGTATAATCCGTAGGTCCTCATTTAACTCATATATCCTAAGTCCCTTACTCGATGATAACAAAACAAACACATGCATTCACTATTAAATCACACAATCTAACAAACATACCATCCTTATCTCTGAATCTTTTCATTCCTATAAACAAAAACAATAAAAAAATTCAACGAAAGTCTATTATTAAATTAAAAAAAGAAAAAATAAATAAAGAAAAACTAATTTAAAAAATTAAGGATGGGTCATAGGAACACCAAAACTAATTGCGTTATAAAAGAACATAATTTTCAAAATTAATGACGGGTCATAAAAAGGCCTTATGCAACACAAACACGTTTAAACGTCTGCAAACACAAACACGTTTAATCAGTTACAAACACAAAAAAATAAATGCTTTCTTTTAAACGCCGGTAAACATATATTTAAACGTTTACCAAAGATGAAGCTTGATTATGCCTTAATCTTCTTTGCTACAAAAGATGATCACTAGAATGAAATGGAACTGAGTTAGATGTAATGAGAGAATGTATGTGTTTTATGCTACTGAGGGATGAGAAAACAACTTGGTTTGGCTTGCTATTTATAGGCCAATTGTTCAGCAAGACCACGGACTGGACGGAACCAAAAAAAGGGTTCCGCCTTTGTTATTTTTTGGTTTCACCAGTCTGACAGTAAAGATCACAAAAAATCTTTCCAAGATCACCCAAATCTCTCCAAGATTATGCAAGATATGATGAGTGAGTATCTAAACAAAATATTCTATGAAATCTCCTAAAGATTTCCAATGTGATGCAAGCCATGATGTAATATGTTGTTTTCTATTTTTAGAATTAATATGTTACATATGTAATGTTATGTTTAAGAAACTAAACATAATTGTTCTAAAATTGTTGATGCACATTATAGTATAAAAGGATATCAATGTTACTTGATACATAGCAATGAGAATGATAAGGGATGCGTGGATATTTGTTTGTGTATTTCTATTCGATTGTATTTTGTATGTCGTTGTGTTGGGGAATACCTAGTTGTTCCTTGGTGTTGTGAGGTCTGCGTAATAGTGGGTGATGTACAATGTGTTTTATTTGGATGTGGTCAGGTGTATCCGTGTTCTTATATTTATTCTTATAAGTTCATAGTTTTCAGAGGTTTTTTATTGTCTTTGGAGTTCTAGGTTTTATTAAGGATCTGTTCTTATGTCTGAATTCATGTTTCAGTTTGCAGTTGCTTTGTTGTCATGGAATTTCGACGGCAGCCACATGAGTTAATAGTACAATGCAGCTGCAGTACCGGTGCAGTTCCTTTTTTAAAATATAAGAAAAAACTATTTCGAAAAAATAAGTTCTTGTGGTTTGCGATTCATATAGTATTTGGGAGTAGGCAAGAATATTTGTCAACTGATTATTGATAGGTTGGTTTTTTTGTTTTTAGGGTATCCTATAAATGGGAGCTTTACACATTAATGTTGAGGTGAGGACGTTGGAAGAATCGATGTAAAGGTTTTTCTATAATACTTGTAGGAGGTTTTCTGTTATGTTATTTGCGCGTATTGATAGTCCATCTCTAGAAGCCAAGGGAACAAGTTGGCTGTTTGACGATCTGTTTACTGACATTCTGCATCCATAGTGTGGAGAGATTCCACCCCCTTGATTGATGTTGTAAGTTTTTATTCCTATTGGTATTACTTTATTGTGTTATGTAAGGGATGCCATTTTTTTAAACCATTTGCCTATTGTTATTACTCTTTGGCATTATTTATAAGTTATCATGTTTGACGTTAACTTATTGCTGGTTTCACATTTATGCTATAACCAATAATTTTGACCAAATATACTTCATGCTTTCACCGATGCTTTACTTGGTTTTGACTAAGTTTTGGTGTGTTTTGTAGTGGCAATGGATAGTTGGAGAACAAACTCTAATTATCATAATAGAAAATTATTTTGGTATGATTTTTAACCTTTGTTAATATTTTGATAATTATTTTATGTCGGTTATATAATATATTAATAAATTTTAAGCAGTTAAAAATACCATTAAACAACTTTAAAAGATTCTTGGTGACCATGAATAATGGAAAGCAGGAATGCAATATCGTGAGAAAGAAAGTTAGAGCATAGGTAGCTGTGAATGATACTGAGAAACAGAAGTTTGATTGTGTGAAGAAATAAACGATATTTGAATGAAAATATCATACGTAGCTGTGAATGATACTAAGAAAAGAAAGCTTGATGGTGTGAAGAAAATAAATGATATTTGGATGGAAAGATTGTAACTGCCGATGAACTGCAGACGTTCTTTCTTTACGGTTATTGAGGAAGATAATGTTGTGTTGGACAGCTGGTCGAGCTAGAAAGGTATGATACGTTGGTGAGACCACTAATATGTCAGTTGTGCTTTCTATTAGTGCGGATAGTAGGTATGAGTGACATGTTGAGTGGGTTGACTAACGTATCATACTTCTGTAGCTCAACCATCTTTTTGAAGTTACCATTGATAAAAAAAGTTCTTTGTGTTGTGTTTATATGTAATCGATGTCTACTTTTATTTGTAATCAAGCGAAATCAAATTTTGTAAGTTTGTGTTGTATTTATATGCAATGAATGTCTACTTATAGTTGTTATCAACTGAAACCAAAATTTAGATGTGTTATTTTATAGAATTTGGTTGAGCCGATCTTAATTTAGAAAGAAAAAAATGTTACAGACAACTCGGAGCAACGCACAAGTTGAGATCCTTGTTAGTAACATTTGTCGTTCATGATAATTTTTATTTAGTCATATAATCACTTAATGATAAACTATTTATATAAATCTAGAATTGTATAAAAATAGCATGTGGAAAACTAGAAGGGGGGTGTTGAATAGTTTTTACCGATTAAAACTTCGTTTTAAACTATTTAGATCGACTTACGTCAATCTATTTGGTATGTGTGTTGGATATTGATAGATAAGCATATAAGTAAGTAATGCAAAAGATAAAGAGTAAAGAAACACAAAACCACAACACGAGTATTTATAGAGGTTCGGATAAAAGGACACCTTCCTTGCCCTACTCCACTCCCCAAGTACCCCACTCGAGAGTTTGTAAGCACTACACAACACAAGCTCCTTAATGTGGCGGAGAAGCCTTCACAACGTCGCATACTCTTTATCCGATACAAGGCTAGACACCGAGTTCTTCCACGAGGTAGAACCAAACCTATCACAACGTCGCCTACACTTTATCCGGCACAAGGCTAGATACCAAGTTCCATTACAAAGGAGGAACTACTACCCAACACTACACCACAACACAACTACCCAAAGGAGACACATTCCTTGTTACAACACTAGAAGGATATCAACATCCTTTAACCCAAACTATATAACTTGTACATCGATGCACCATATCAATTATACACTTTAAGCACCATTCACTAATGCCTTCAACACGACCCTTTGGCACTTTTCACTAATGCCTTCAACACAACACCTCTATGGAGGGAGAGAAGAACTATCAACAAGATCACTTCAGTGGTCTTCATGATGACGAAGCTTAGCAACTCATGGACTTGAGTTTGCACGTCTTCAAGAGGTGGTGATCTCGCCTTTAAGAGGAACCTAGAGAATCACACAAACATAAAAATACATAGAATGATCCTTTTGATCAGTGGTTAGTGAGGTTAGAATACTGGGAGAAAGTATATCAAGAAGTGGTAGTGAGCAAGAGAGAAATGGCTCACTATTTATAGACAAAACATGTCTACTGTCCCACAGTTCTGACGGATCCCTCACCAGAGGGATCCGGCTAGTGCAAATCCTGGGATCCGGCTACTGGGTCAGTTTAGTCCAGATTTTGGGTTGCAAACCGGGTTATGGGGTATGGGTTATGGGTTATGGGTTATGGGTATTGGATTATGAATACCCAACAAGATGCAATGAACCTAGTCATTGGGTTATGGATCTTGGGTCATGGGTCATAGATCATGGATAATATCCAACATGACTTCATGCATGATGTCATGTAATGGGTCATGGGTTATGGATCATGCTCCATGGGTATGGGTTATGGACTTTGGTTTTTACCTAGCTAACAACATTCATTGTACCTAGTCAATGGATCATGAGTCATGGGTCATGGGTTATGGACAATGGTTTTTACCCATTACTTACCCATTACAACATATACAAAGTACATATACATTTCTATAAAATGTAAACACGAATTGCTTGTTACACATATATATTTCTATAAGATGTAAACAATATTCCTTGTCAGTGTTTATATAAAAATGTCTTTAGTTATATATAACTTATTTACTAAACATGTTTGGATGGTTTTAATATGTTTAGTAGAAGTGTGTTAGTAAACTATTGGCTCAAACCTTTTACGTATTTTATTTATTTCGTTAAAATGATTTTACGTTTGTTATCGACAAAACATTAGAAGATCGTAAAATATAAATAAACGTTTTTATGGTTTATTTGTATAACATAGCATACGATTACTCTTTTCACATTATCTATACTATTATATAAAACATTTAATATGTGGGTCTCAACAAAAATTAGGATAAGGATGTGCTGTCTTGACCGTCTATCTCATTATTTACAAATGGTATGGAATCACATCCTAGAGTGACATGTGTCACTCACAATTAAAATCCACGTTTATTTTCATAATTGAAAGAGTAAATCATCGCTAAATTTTTGGCGAATTTGCCTGTTTCATCCCAAACATTTCGAAACTGCAAAGACCGTCCCTATGGCAAAACATTTGGGACGATGCATGCCCCAAGGGTTTGCTACAGGGACAGTCTTTGCAGTTTCGAAATGTTTAGGATGAAACATCTAAATTCGCCAAACTTTAGGGATGATTTATGCAATTTAATCTAATTGAAATATCTTACTATTTATTTTTTTATGATATAATTTCACAATATTTTTAAAAATTTTTTGGTCTTTAATTCAATATCCATTTTGATATACTTTCAGGATTTTTTTTTGGTGGGTTATTTATTTTGATTTAATTTTTACAACTTTAACCTTAATTTGAATCGATACAAACTTGATTCTTCAAAATTCTCTACTTATAGAGGGAGTGTTTGACGATTAAGAAAATTTGATGATGTCAATATGGCATTACGAGAAAACTACGGAAAACCCAAACATACACATACATTAAACGCATAGACATTCGGAGTATTATGTAACAACTTCAATAAATGGGTAAAGAATTGCGGGAAGAGTTGAGTTAGGAATTTAAAATATAACTATATTTATCGCCGACGCTATGTGCGGATATCCAACTAAATTAAAAATAAATTTGGCCACTTGATTGAGTTATGGGTCCTAATATCATCTTTCACAGTGTATAGAGGAGGTTGAAACGTTGACAACTTTACCCATACCTACGGTAGAGAGGCCGCTTTTGATTTTACTAAAGGTAAAAAAAGACCTCTAACTTTACAAAGGGTGAAGATCGAATCATTGACCTTTATCCCCAGCTGCAAAAATGAGGACCACTTGATCGGAAGTCGTAAACAGTTTGAGAGCTTAACCGCACACACAAAATAGAAGCTAGCTAGTATCAAAATTAAGTTGACTAAAGGCAATCATTAATTGCCAAATCAACTAGGGAAATAGCTGACCAACATGATTGCATTTCTAATTAAAATTTTATTATGAGATTTATTCGTATCTTTTTATCTTCATGCATTTCTAATTAAAACATGATTGAATCTAAGCCTTAAACAGCGTCATCAATTTCCATTAATTGTAACGCTTGTTATAAAAAAAAAGACTCACAAACGCCAAGGTCATATGTAATGCTTGTTATAAAATAATGTGGTCGCAAGTTCTCCATACGAAGGAATATAGAGCAAGAGTGGGGAAAAAACCCAAAAAACAAACCAAAACCCATGAACACAGAAAGACTAAACACCACAAAAAAAGCCCGATTGGTTTTGGTTTTAAATAACAGAAATGCTGAACTTTCGGTTTGGTTGTAATTAAATTTAACGAAAACGACAACAATCTCCCAGATGCTTATCCTTTGTAAAGTTAGAAAATTTGAAATCTATAGATGATGATGAACAAAAACATTTGAGTAATGATACTTTTGGAATATTAGTCTTCTTTTAATGGTTTTTTAAGATGGCAGTTGATAGCCTCATTGTCGTGTAGTTTCATTAGCGGGCAACGGGATTACTAATTTATGCAAGCATTGGGTGGATTCATACACATGAGAACGACTTTGCAATTTAAAACCAGTTTCTTAAACCACCTACTTTATTTTTTATACTTTCTCCTTGACAAAATCACTATAAGGGTTTTAGCCAAACCCACAAACCAAGACCCATGAACACAGAAAGACTAAACATCACAAAAAAAAACCCAATTTGTTTTGGTTTTGGATAACTGAAACCCGAACTTTCGGTCTGGTTGTAACTTTAGCGAAAACGACAACAAAATTCCAAGATGCTTATCCTGTATAGAGTGGAAATTTTGAAATCAATAGTTGATGAATAAAAACATTTGAGTAATCATACTTTTGGAATATTAGTCTTCTTTTAATGGTTTTTTAAGATGGCAGTTGATAGCCTCATACTATTTTATGCAAGTATTAGATGGATTCATACTTTCATACATATGAAAACAACTTTGTAATAAAAAAGTATAAAACCAATTTCTTAAACCACCTACTTTATTTTTTATACTTTCTTCTTGACAAAATCACTTTCAGAGTTTTGGCCAAACCCACACACCACTCTTCATAATCTTATTTATTTATTTATTTATTTATTTATTTATTTTTTATAAACACCACTCTTCATAATTGAAAAATAGGTACTTTTGTCATTTTAGAGAGTAGAAACCCCACAAGTTTAGAAAAATGAAACTCCACATGATCTTCGAGATCTACAAAGTTAACTGGTAATATGTTGTTTATTACCAAGATGCATGCTCCAAAGGAAGGTTGGGGGTATAAATGTCACGTTATGTGTTAATGTATTTTGTAAAACTGGATCAATGCCATATCACTGCAACAAAACCAGGTAAATGCAATGGTCAAATTTCGTTGCAAATAGTTTTTTGCAACGGATTTTCAATGTTGCTCTCTATGCAATTGATACTGCAACCACCAAAAAATGTTTGTAACAGATAATTAAAAAAAAAAAAAAAATGCATTAAAAGCATTGTACATTTTAATACTTGCATTTTGGGTATATATGAAATTAATCATTAAAGTAGGGTGACATAAATTAATCAAAAAAAAAAAAAAAAAAAATTGATGAAATTGTATATTTGTTTTTTGCAACAAATTTGCAAACTGTTAGTACAATTTGTGCGATGGGTTACGGATGATTCGAACGTAGTTTGCTGGACTGGCCCAACAAACCTTTAGTGGGTTGATCTTGTACTAATCCAAGTAATCTGAATGAAATCCCTGTACAAGAAAGGTAAACCGTTAGTCTTACCGTGGAGACGGACCCCACGATTAGACTCTGGCGTGAGAGTAAGTATACATTCTTGAGAGGGAAAGTATAAGTATGTGTGTGTAATTATGAGAGAGAAAGTTGTTCTACCATGTATGGGGATTAGAGCCCCTTTTAGAGGCGAGGTTTGACGTTGGGGCTTCCTGGATTATCGCATATAGTGGTTAGTTGCCGGAGCCGGACCCTTGACGGACAAGGGTTCCGTGTTATTCGCGGATGCGGACGTGAGAGGCCTAACGGTTGAAGGTTCAGCCTGTTATGCACCTTGCACGCATTCCAAGGCTTGGGCCGTAGCCAATTTAGTCATTGGGCTTACTGTTGGCCCAGGGTATGTGGTTATTGGACCTGAGTCCAGGATTTGCAGTCCTTGGGCCTGAGCCTAGAGTGGGCGTAGAGTATGTTTTGGGCTTAGTAGGCCTGTTATACATACTATAAGTTATCAAGTCCCCCCAGTCTGGTATATTCATTGCGTGCGGATATTGTCGCATGCGGTGGATGTCACTAGACTTAGGTTGACTAGGGATTTCGTCATGCGTTTTTTCTTTTCCGGAGATACTTTTTTCTACCCTTAGGGGCTGCTATACCATCCGGTCCCCCCAGTCTAGTATATGCACTGCGTGCGGATATTGTCGCGCGCGGTGGTTTACTTAGACTACGTCTCGCGGGTTGATTGTTCTTCCGCATTCTCCAAGCGTTCCTTTGACGCTTCCTTTCCTTGGGAAGTGTTGTTTTAAAACGTGGACGTTTTTACGGTTTTTCGTGTTCTGGTTGATTTGACTCCGTGGGCCCTTAGTCTTCTACCATCCTTATCCGCGTAGCTTTGATTTTAATCGTTAGATTAGATTGTTTTTGGACGTGTGTCCTTTCTTAATGTTTTCTAGTTTAATCGTCATTTCGCTTGTATAAATACCCCGTATGTTGGCTTTAGCCATTTTTATTTTTACTGCTCTTCTGTTGCGAACGCTATCCTTCGATCTGGTTTTACTTTTGGTGTATCTGTTTTCCACGTTCCGCAGTCAGGTTAGGTTCTTGATTCCCTTTTTCTTTTTCCGTTATGGGTACTTTTTCTTCTACCAAGTCTAAATTATCCCGGAAGGCGCTTGATCGTTTCTGTATTGATTATTCGATTCCGAGCTTTGCTCTTCCAAAATTGCCTGATCCTGAAAAAAGTATTCATGAAGCACCGAATGGAAAGATCGGTGTCTACACCCGTTTCATTGAATTTGCTAATTTCTGCCTTCCTTTGTCCTCTTTCCTTGTTTCGATTCTTGACTACTATCGCATTCATATCTCACAGCTTTCCGTTATTGGTGCTGCTAAGGTTTCTCAATTTGAAATTCTTTGTTTTGCACTTGGTATTGAACCCTTAATTGGTTTGTTTAGGTGTTTATATGTCTTGTCTCGCAGCCATGGCTGGCTTTCTTTTAGTAAAGGTGCTGATAGCTTTGGTGTTTGATATACCAAGCCCCTTGATTGTCTTAAAAGTTGGAACGACCACTTTTTCTGGATTGACTCATTTGCTTGTCCTTCTATTCATCCTTTTTTCATTAGCGGACGTCTTCCTAAGGATGCCACTCCTAGGGATACTAAATTTAATGCTGAACACGTTGCCTCCCTTGTGACCAATGCTTCTTCTTTTGTTAAGTTTTTGGAACCTTTCCTTTGTTTGGTTGGGTTGAGCCGTAATTACACTTTGGGCAATGACTTTTATCCCGTGTTTTATGATCAGGAGAATCGAAGTGGGTATACCATATCTGTGTTTTTCTCTTTTATTACTTTATCTTGAAGGCAAGGAGGATGATGAAGTTCCTTTGCTAAAATCGACCGAAGGTCGTACTGTCTCTCTCGTTCCTCCTTCCTCTGGTGAAGTTGAGCGTGTAGCTGCTTGTTCTGGAATTATAGTTTCTCAATCATCCGGCGGTGTTGTTCCACGACCTGATTATTCAGGTTCTGATATTAGTTTTGACAGTGGGATGGCTTCTGGTTATGGCAGGAAGAGGAGGAAAGTTGGTATCAACCTCGTTCATCCCCCTAAAAAGGCAAGGAGCAACTTTAACGATTCTAGTAGGGCCTCTACGGGTGGTAAGTCTTCAGAGTCTATTAAGAAGTTGCTAGCTCAAAGTTTGCAATCTCTTGAATATTGTTTAAATGCTTTGCCCACTCATTCTTCTTCTTCTTCTTCTCCTTTACTATCAATTACTCCCCTTTATGAAGCTGGGATTCCCACTGAATGGTTTTGGTTTGTTCCATCCTGATGGTTCTCCTTTCAGGTTTGTTTGTTTATGCTTTTATTTTTCTTTATTCTTTTGTCGCTTCTTCCTTTTATTTACTTGTTCTTTACTTGCTTATTCGTAGTTCTCCTACGCATGTTATGACGGATGCCGTCATTACTGCTGCTTATTATATTGGGAAGGGGAAGGGTCAAGTTAATGTTCCTTCCTCCCTTCCAGGTGGCCTTTCTCTGGTTGGTAGTGTTTATCCGATTCTTGATGACCTTTCAGGTCTTGATGTCCCGGTTGAGGATATTCGGACCGTTGATGACCCGGACTCTAGTTCTTTATCTAGTGTTCATATTCCTAGGTGGAATGTTGCCAAGAGTTCCCTTCTTGATGATGTTGATGAGTGTCGTTCTATGGTGAACGAATTTGCTCCTCCTGCCTTCTTTTCCTCTATCCGTGATATGAGGTATGAGCGCCTCCTAGGTGAGTTCAATGTTGCCATGGCGCTACAATTGAGCTTTAGTTCTGAAGTCCGTCAGCGTTTAGTGTATAACGCTATGGAGCGGAAACGCTTATTGTCTTTGTTGGTGAGTAAGGACGAGGAAATTTCAACTCTGAAGTCTAAGGTTGCCAATGCTATTTCTTCCCAGGCATCGTCTGCTACTGCGTCCCTGGAAGCTTCTGCTGCTGAGCTTTCGTCCCTAAAGGACCAAAATTCTGTGTTTGAGGGAGAGCGAAATTCTCTTCGAGCTGAAGTAGCCTCACTTCAATCATCCCTTGATGCCAAGGATTCTGAGTCATCCACTTTGAGAGCTGAGATTATTGTTCTTAAGTCTCAGAATTCTAGTCTTTTCGGGCAGGTGTGCATCCGTGTCCCCTCTTCTCCATTTATTAAAAAAAAAAAAAAAAAAAAAAAAAAAAAAAAAAAAAAAAAAAAAAAACTTTGCTTTGTTTGTAGGTACGGCCTTTGGAAGAGTCATGTTCTGAGCTCCGCAGTCGAGCTCCATCCTTTGCTGCTTTAGAGGAGGAATTTTGTAAGATTCAGGATGCTAAGGTGGCCGGGCTTATGCGGAAAGTGGATTCGGCATTGCTGACTTGTATGCCCTGGCTAGTAATCTTGATGAGGAGTTTTATCCTCTATTCTTTACACTATTATCTTGCCGTCGTTGGTTATTGACGAATGGTATGAGTCTCGTTGTGTTTAAGTGCTTAAACTCTCCAGAGTATACTGCGGCAATGGCAAAGGTTATTGAGCATGCCGTTGATAAGGGCATGCAAGAAGGCTTAGCTGCGGGTATTATTCATGGTAAGGAGAAAAGAGAGCTTGAGGAGCTTGTTGCATATAATCCTTCCGCAGAAGATCATTATGTTTCTGCTGTGAGAGCCGTTGAGAATGTGGAGTTTTCTTTGCTTGTCGTGCTTAAGTCTAGCAAGAATGCCGGTATTGCTGAAGTTATGGATCTTCTCCTTGTTGATGAGCCTTCCGCGAATGCTCCCATGATTGCGGGGTTGCAGCCGGATCTTGAACAACTCATTGTTCCTATTTATGATAAGGGTAGTAATGTTATTGTTGGCAACAACGCTTTGTCTTGCTCTTTGGAGGTTGTTCAAAGTTGGGTTGATCAGGTTAGGAAACGCCTTGATGGTTATCGGTTGTCCATTGCCGACGTTTACAATTCATCCATTGATCCTTTATCTGCTCGCAACGTAATGGGTGTGGAAACATTTTCAGCTGGTGGTCTGGCCTCTGTTTGTACTACTTCTGTGCCGGTTGCGCCTCCTCCTATTAGTACTTCAGATGTTTCCGCAGTACCCCTTTCTGTTGAAGATTATGAGGTTGGTGGGTCTAACACCCTTGCTGAAGTTGCAAATGACCCATCTTCTGGAGTAAGCGAGGTCTCCACTGTACTGTCAGCAAGTACTACCGCTTTAGTGCAGATTTAGTTGATGTTTTTTTTGTAATCATCTGAGCAATGCTTGTGTTTGTTTCGTGATACTTGCGATGATTGTTTTCAGCCTTTTTCCTTTTGTTTTGTATATTAAGCTGCAACTTTTCTTTATATTCGAGTTTTTGATGCCTTCGGTGCATGTTATCTTCCACTTTTATTTGCTATTTTAACGTTATACGGATATGCACGTTTTGTAATAGTCTTTTGCGCACATACTCTTTTTGTTTGTGCAGTGCTATTTTTAACGTTATACGGATATGCACGTTTGTAATAGTCTTTTGCGCACATACTCTTATTGTTTGTGCGGTGCTAATTTTAACGTTATACGGATATGCACATTTGTAATAGTCTTTGGATAATTTTGGGCTATCCTCCCAGTACTGGGTTTGCAATACCTCTTACGCACTTTGGTGATTAAGCTGTTCACCAGTTGTGTTATTCGTGATAACCTTATGCTATTCGGAAATAACATATTTTTGGGCCGTACCCAATTTGTGTGCTTGCGCGTCTTATGCACTTGATAAAGATAAACACATTTTAAAGAATAAAATAATGAAGGTAGCTAATCTTCATCATTTTTTTTATTTTTTAATTATTGATCTTATTTTTTAAATACATTACAGAAATAGGTAAATTCGAATACATTTTATACTTCCCTGCTATCAACTTTACTCTTTTATTTCCGTGGCTATGCAAGCCATGCTTCTCTTTTGAGTTCTGCTAATGGCAAACATTGTTTCCTTTGGGAGATTTCTTGTATTACGGAAATTTGTTTTGATTATCATCCGCATGCAGTTCTTCTTGCTTTGTTGGTGTGGATAACGTCTTTACGAGTATCCGTTCTTTCTTCGTGGGCTAGAATCCTCTCCGTGTATGCTACTTTCTCCTCTGAGACCTCGTGTCACTCTCTTTTGACGATGATCTCGGAGGAGCTACCAGGCTATTACCTTTCGTCCTTCAGAAAGTTCCGTGTTTTTGAAAGTGTAGCATGTGAAAGTAGCTTATATATATATATATATATATATATATATATATATATATATATATATATATATATATATATATATATATATATATATATATATATATATATATATATATATATATCTCGGCCCTTGCAAGCTGGTCATTTTTAGCTTGCGCTCGGTCTGTCTGACCAGATTCACTTTGGTCGGTAGACATGTGCTTGCCTGAGAGCCGGGGTGCAACAACGATAGAATGTATGCGTAGTCTGCATCCTTTGTTACTTGTCGTTGTAAGGGAAGCTTCCTAATAATTAGGGGCTTCTTGATATAGCTCCTTGCCCCTAGCGTTCCTTCTTATCCTTCCCTGAGGACCCATCCCTTTTCACACTCCACCATTCCCGCCCCTACCATTTCAGTTACCACGTGCCTCCTTGACCCGGCCGTCTTCGCAGTTGACCCGTGAGCACCTGTTCGATCTTATTTCCCAACAGCTACTGGGAGTCTAATCGACAGTAGTGCTCCGGTCATGAGTGCCACAACTCCAATTGGCAAGGAACTTGGAAACGCCGTAGGAGGAGGTTCGAATGACGGGGCGTCGTGGTGTTTTGTGGTGGTGGGTGATTAGCTGTCATTTTAGAACGACTAAGGGTTATTAGTAGTCATTTAAGAACATGTTAGTGTACTCTCTGTATTCTCCTTCGTTTTTCCCTTGTGATGGTGATAAGGGTTTAGGTTATTCATGTTTTCACTGCCACTATCTTGTCGATGCGTTGCCATGGGAACAAACTTCTTCAGACTTTTCATTTTAGGAATGTTTGACTTTGGAGGACTGCAATTATTGCTTTTGCTTTTCTTGTGTCTTCCTTTTTTACTTCGCGTATTTATAGCAAAGATTTTACTGTTTTCCATGCACTGGCATTTGTCTTTTTCTACCAGTTGGTAGGTTATTACATGCCTAGGTTCGTAGCCTGGGTGTATATTTCTGCTTTATTTGACGTGATATTCCTTGGGAAGGAACGCGTATCTGTACTTGCAGATTTCTTCCTTTCTAGTTATCTGGATAAGGTTTATCCTTTTACCTCCGCACTTGCCTTTTTTGTTATCTATTATCTCCCTTTTCATGACTTTTTTTTATCATGTCCACTGCTACTTCCTCCGTACTTCTCTAGTGTGTTATCCCTTCCAGGGTTAACTTGTTACGGGTTGCGGTTTTCTGTTTCCTTCTAGTCTCTGGGAGTTGCTTCCGCAGTGTGTTTTCCTTCGCATTCATAGCATGTTTCCATCCTTGATGTTACTTCTTGCTAGGCATATATATAAATATATCATATTTATTTATTTATATATATTATTTATTATTATTTTTTTACGTGCCATTCCGTTTATTCTTGCTATTCGTCAGCTTCTATCATCGGCTCTTTCCCTTTTGCTTCTCTTTGCTTCTTCAAATGCAAACATTCTTCCATTGTATGCCTTGCTTTCCCATGGAATTCGCAGAACTTTCCATCGACTTTCCCTTTGATAACCGTTTCTAAGGGCGGGCCTGGGGACTTGGCTCTTCTTGTCGCTGGTATCTCCTCGGGCGGCCTTATCAATCTACGAAAACCTTGTTGCCTTTCCTCGACTCTTGATTTATTCTTATGCTCCTTCCTAAAATATTGTCGATGCTTGACTGTTGCTTGTTCCTTTGGTCTTTGTATCCATGGTCTTTTCCTATCACGTCTTCCCACAGCTGCTTCCCCCCTAAGAAAGGAAGTAGTTGTGTTCATTACTTCGGCCATTGACTTCAGGACTGTATCGTGTAGCCGCTTGATCAGTTCTGGGTCAGTAATAGCGTGCATGAATCCCAAAATTTTCATAATTTCTGGGGATCCTTTTACGTTCCTTGTCTCTTCCTTGAATCGTTGTACGAAATCTTCTTTTAGTTCTCCATCCTTTTGCTTGATGTGATGAATCTCCACAGGGTCTTTGATACATTTCTTTTGTTGCAGGAAGTTAGTCAAGAAAACCTTTTTTAGCTTGTCGTAGCTATCTATTGATTCGGGCGGAAGGTCATCAAACCAGACCCTAGCGGATCTGGTAAGTGTGGAGTTAAACACGTGACACCATATTGACATGGCCCATCGTTCCACCTTTGCTGCTGCTTGGAAGATTTTTAGGTGATCCTCAGGGTCTCCTCTTCCATCGTATGTTTTCACGTTGGTTGGCATCCGCGTCTTCACTGGAATTTCGAAGTAGCAGATACGCGGGGTGAACGGATCAGTTTCCTTGTAGACCCAGGGTCTGGACAGGTCACAGTCATAATCATTTGTCTTTCGCTTCTTGACTTTGGATCCGAGGCCTTCGCTTCCGTGAGATTCATCGTTTAAATAGTTATTCGCCTTCCGCGACCGAGTTTTTCGGTTTCATGATCTCCCATCCCTGCTCCTATAGACCACGGTTGAGGACCCTTGAAGTTGCTCCTCTCTTTCTTTCCGGTACCCTCGAGTACTTGTTGCCTACGGCCTTTGGGACAAATGGAAACACTTCCCTTCCTATCTCCGAGCCGGTGGAACACACTTTGGCGCAACCTTTTGAACACCGTTTCTCTTGCGTCCCCCTTCCTTTTGGATGACCTGGATCGGGTATGTCCTTGGCCGCCATCTTTTTGAGTGTTCCCCCGCTTTGCTATCTCAAGCTGTTTTCGCAGGTCTTCACCTGACGTTTCCGCTCTGTGGTGATGCTGGGTTTCACGATAATCCTTCCGAATTTCTGCTACCTTGGCTCTTTCTTCACGTTTTTTGGCTTTCTCCGTCACAATAGGCCAGATCTTATCGAAATGCTTATCACAATACCTCCGGAGGACTGCGTCGGACACAGGTCCCTCAAGGTCCGTTGAGACTGCGTGATCTTCTCTTTTGACCATACTCTGCAACGTGGACACGAAGGCAGGAGTTGGTCCACATCTGGTGCTCATGGTGAGTATTTTCTGGAACGCAGTTGTGTACAGGTCCCACAGATGCATGGCGCCAACTTGTTAGTACAATTTGTGCGATGGGTTACGGATGATTTGGACGTAGTTTGCTGGACTTACGGATGATTTGGACGTAGTTTGCTGGACTGGGCCAACAAACCTTTAGTGGGTTGATCTTGTACTAATCCAAGTAATCTGAATGAAATCCTTGCACAAGAAAGGTAAACTGTTAGTCTTACCGTGGGGACGGACCCCACGATTAGACTCCGGCATGAGAGTAAGTATACATTCTTGAGAGGGAATGTAGAAGTATGTGTGTGTAATTATGAGAGAGAAAGTTGTTCTACCTTGTATGGGGATTAGAGCCCCTTTTATAGGCGAGGTTTGCCGCTGGGGCTTCCTGGATTATCGCATATAGTGGTTAGTTGCCGGAGCCGGACCCTTGACGGACAAGGGTTCCGTGTTATTCGCGGATGCGGACATGAGAGGCCTAACGGTTGAAGGTTCAGCCCTTTATGCACCTTGCACGCATTCCAAGGTCTGGGTCGTAGCCAATTTAGTCATTGGGCTTACTGTTGGCCCAGGGTCTGTGGTTATTGGACCTGAGTCCAGGATTTGCAGTCCTTGGGCCTGAGCCTAGAGTGGGCATAGAGTATGTTTTGGGCTTAGTAGGCCTGTTATACATACTATATGTCATCACAAACATTATCTATATGGTTGTAAACCGGTAGGTAATCCATTGAAAGCCATTGTTGTTACTCTCAACCCCTAAGTTTTTATCATAAACCATGTATTCGTAATAATTATTTAATCGATTTTTTTTGGTAAAGTGTTTTCCCGGTAAATGTATTATTAAAAATAACGTTTAAATACATAAGATGTAGGTGAAATTTCATGTTCGGCCCGTTAAACAGGCGAAAACAAACGTATCATTTGTGCTTCAAACTAAACTTATCACAAAAATGACAAACCAAGCTTATAAACTAATATGAGGAACACAATCACTAATTAAATTACATTTAACTCACAGCGATACCAAATATAACCTAACATCTAAAGCGAACTCAAAACTAAAACTGTTGTTGGATAAGCTAGCAAATATAAAAAATAGTAATTAATACTCCCTTCGTCCCAATTTATTTGTTAACTTTTGACTTTTTTTTGTCTTTTTTGTTTAACTTTAACCTTAATGTTTTTTGTTTGTGTCATATAATATTTGATGAAAAATTACACCAATGAAAATACATTTAAAATACAATCCATTCATATATTTTGCACCAAGTATTATATAATACAAAATAAAATAGTTCAGGTCAAACTTGTGAAAAGAATACTTCAAAAGTCAAAAGTGGACAAATAAATTGGGACAGTGGGAGTACTATAATAAACTAATACAATACCTCGTGTTAGAAAATTTGATTTTATTGAAACTCAAAAGAAATTCGAAGAATTAAAGTTTTTTAATATTAAGGCCGAGGCGATGAGGCTCAAATAAGTAATTTTTCGTATCATAATTTTTATTATTTATCGTATCGTAGTTTTTAATATACATTTTTTATAATATTTATAGTATCGTACTTTTTAGTTTTTATGTATTTGTAGTATTTAGTTTTTATATATTTATCGTCTTCATATCGTATATTCAATACATTGTATTTGAATTTTAGTTTATAATGTGTTCGTATAAAATAAAATAAAAAAGAAATGTGTGTTTGCACCAATAAGGGTTATTGGTTTTTTTTTGCTAAAGATGGTGTTTTAGCTATTAATGTGTTACTGAGGAAGTGATGAGATGACACACCAATAAATGCTATTGGTAAACGCTACACATACCACTCTAAATAGAGAGTGGATGTACCTTTTCAGACAGGACAACCCATGAAACACCTCTCTTCATACTTTTCAGTTTCTAGTTGTATTGTTCGATATTTGCTTCATCATATTATTCTTTCAAATTTATCTCTTATGCCAAAGAACTAGCCTCGAGGCCCGTTTGAGGAGCGGCTAGCTTCAAAAATTATTTAAGAGATGATAAAGCAGTAAAATGCTTGAGACAATAAAGATAAACGAATATAATATTAAAACTAAAAATAAGGTTATGTTGTTAATAACTGTAAGAAAAGTACACATACTTTATTGTCGAGAAAAAGAGGGAAAACAATATCTTATAATCAATGAAGAACTTCTTTATAGACAACGTTGCTTGTAGAATTGTTGTAGTTGTCATCTTTGTCACAACACAACACTTTTAGACCTTTATGGGTTTTTACCCTTCAAACGGCCACATACAGTTGTTCATGTGAAAAAACATGTCGCTCCAAATAGAGTACAACCTTAGACAAAGTTTAACCTTGACATTTGCTTATTTTCATGGCAAAACAAACTGAAATGAGGAAGTGTGTCCCATTAACACCTATATTCATTACCTCATAATACATGCATGACAAAGTTCAAAAAAAGTTTACTACTAATCTTAGACTATAATAACAGGACAAATACATATTACGAGTACAAAATTGAAACATGCATCCATAAACTTTATATCTTTACTATCTAAAATGGAAAAATGGTCAAAGGGGAAAAATGAGAAGTTGAAAATTGAATATTGAAAGTCAAGTTTTTTAAACAAACCTTTTCAAATGTCAAATATGTCAAACGCTTTTCAAACTTAGGCGACTTGCATGGAAAATATTTTTTGGCAAATATTATTTGGTTCTTATCTAGCACGATCTCATCCCAGTTTAGAAGATTTTCCTGTTAGGACAATATGCGTTTCATGAATAGTTATAAGGTTTCATATTAGATAAGAAATAAATATCATTGACAAATCTCTAAACGCTTTTGTGATTGCTTACCCGCCAAAGTTCTAATGTCAAAGGAGACTAATGGAATCCGGCCATTAGCGCCATTGTCCGCGGAATCAACACCGGCTGAGTATACCGGGAAAACTTGGTCACCAATACATGAATGCATTGCAATGACATTGTGGCTAGGCACTCTTCATTTTATCGCTTTTATTGTCGTGGCGTCGTTCCTATTGCTTCCTCTATACAGATTCTTCATGTACGTAAACAATTGTTAGTTTTTTGTATGCGTAAAAAACCATATATGATTCATTTTTTAATCTTTGTTTTGTAATGTTTATTTTGTTTAGGGTATTGGGAATGCTTGTGGTGCTTATATTCATCCCAGTTAATGACAACAACAAATGGGGCTTATTTTTAGCCAGGTTATGTAATTATATCCCTTTAATTTGTGCTAAAATTCATGCTGTTTTGAAATATAATGGCATAACATGCACATGCAGTTTAAGATCATAGAAAACAAGTTTACAATAATGTCAACTTCGCATTTGAGCATCATAAAAGTTAAATGTAGTATAATTGATGAAAAAAGTGACATATAGCTAATATTTCTCATCAATTTCAGGTACATATTTAAGAATGTGGCTGGATATTTTCCTGTTGCTGTATATGTTGAGGATATCAAAGCTTTTAATCCTAATCTAGCTTACGGTAAGTAATTCTATTAGTAGTCTGTTTTTATATGAACTTGGTTATGAATCTAAACGGCATGTGTAATTGCTCAACGTGAGCGGATTGCCTCCTCATTACTTGCGTTTGAAAATTGGATGCCCGATTATTCTTTTAAGGAATCTCTATCCGGCAAATAGATTATGTAATGGCACGAGGTTGATATGCAAACGTTTTGATCCTAATGTCATCAATGCTGAGATTGCTGTGGGACAGCACGCTGGAGTTAGAGTGCTCTTGCCAACATCTCCTTTTGCTCCATCTGAAGACGACATGTTCCATTTCAAACTAAAGAAAAGACAATTCCCCGTGCGCCTTAGCTTTGCGATGACTATTAATAAAGCTCAGGGCCAAACAATTCTAAATGTGAGTGTTTATTTTCCAGATTCTGTTTTCTCTCATGGTCAGCTTTATGTGACATTGTCTAGAGGGATATCTCGTAGAACAACAAAGGTAATGGTTAAAACAGTCAAAGAGTTCTGTCAAGCAGGAATCTATACCTCAAATGTCGTGTATCAAGAAGTTTTACGCGACGAGTAACATGTGTTGTTAGTTAATATTTCATAATTGATGTAATGTTTTGTTTTAAGTTTCATTAAATATTTTTATACGTCGTTTGATATATGTTAACAGTTTTTTTCTAGAGTTGAATTATCACATGTTACAACCGTTTGTAATTACA
Source organism: Chrysanthemum seticuspe (assembly GCA_019973895.1). Lineage (NCBI taxonomy): Eukaryota > Viridiplantae > Streptophyta > Magnoliopsida > Asterales > Asteraceae > Chrysanthemum > Chrysanthemum seticuspe. The sequence goes on from BPTQ01000001.1 coordinate 33,815,909, forward strand.
TTTTGATCCTTTTACGTTATATTTTGAACGTTATACAAAACATTTACCACAATGCATATCGTTAATTGTCTGCCGTTAGAAACCGATGCCGCTAGGCGCGGGTACTCGCCTAGTATATATATATAGAATTATATTCAAGTGGTATACACTTTAAAATGAAATACAATAGGAACCAATAAAAATGTGACAAGTAGAATAAAAAGGTTCAAATTAAATTGAAATGATAAATTAAATTAAAAGGGTATTATGGGTATTTTGTTCATCCTAATTTTTTGGAAAACCCTGAAATAATTCTTCTCCCTCAACCCAAATAAACCAACCGTCCCTTTATTATTCATTTATATGAAATCGCCATCTGCTACCTTAAACAATTCTTCTCCCTAACCAAAAATAAAACATCCGTCCCTTTATTCCATTTATTTTGAAACAACGATCTGCTACCTCTTCTTCGCCAACCGACATTTTCTTCGATGTCACAAATCCTTCCGATCCTTCATTTAGCCGCCACTATCATGGGATGTTTGCGTTAGATAATATACGCAGTTCTCGCAACCGACAAAGCTGTAGCAAATTTTTCTTTTTCACGTTAGCTACCAGCCTTGTTTCTAACGATGACTACCAGCTTTAAGCCTTCGTGGACATGAAACGACCACCACCATGAGGCCTTCGTTTTCTAGCGACGACGATCATAATGTACCGGTTGGGTTTTTAGATCCGATTTTTAATGGTGTATCTGGCAATCCAACATTCTCTCCATTGTATCAGTCATATATATTCGTGTATTTAGTTCGTAATCATGTATTATGCGCCAATAGCATCCTTATAAAAGGCCATGATGACAACACTTGCAAGTGACTGTAATTAGTTTCAATCAATAGTTGGGTTAAGACTACTATAGTTATAAGATGTAGCTCACTGTTTGAATCTACAATACGTATTTTGCCTAAAAAAAACATCATTGGTGTCTATCATGTCTCTTTTTTCGGTTTGAGTGACGAAACTTCGTCACCGCGACTATGTTTTTCAGATTCATGTATATAATCGGTGCGCCATGTGTATCACATTTGCTCATGTCTAACCGACGACTACAACCACTGTTGTCGCTAAAACAGTTTCTATGTATCACATTTATATCTACGTATCGGTGGTCCTAAATTTGTGTATCCGATGACTAGAACCATTAGTGTCGAAAAACATGTAAAAACTTACCTATTAATTAAGCATAGGTAATGATCTTGTAGGATACAGTTGAAGCTTTTTTGCATTGGTTTTTTGGGGATCTCTTGCCGTAGTCACGGTACTTCAACCTACTCGAAATATGGGTGTTGAACCTCTTGCGTTCGAATTCGGTTTGATATCGGAATCTGGGATTTTTTGTTATCCAAGAGTGTTACTCGTATCACCAGTTTTTTTTTTGGTGCAAAAGGTGAATTATATTAGCTTCCAAACTATACAACATAACAATAACAATTCAAGATTTGGACAAACCCAAATCATAAGCAAAACAAACAAAACAGCCAGACTAAAATCTGTTATAACTAGACAGAAGCCATGTCTAAGGACTCCAGCCTGCTCCATTCCAGCATCTATCTTGTTCCATCAACTCAGGAACCCATCAAAAACTTCAATTCACCTTAAATGCACCTACCATCTAGCTACATTTCCATCTCTCTATTCTACTATACCACTCATCCTTCCACCACAGTAGCCATAGCAGAAATAGAGGATGGCTTCACTAGGAACCATAACCCATCCATGGGGGGATCTTCCAAAACAACCAACATTTCCTTCTCTTAGGAAGGCTTCAGTTGCTTGGAAACACTCTCCCTCCATGATGACCACCCTTTCCTCCTATGGGAATGTAAAGTATGGACCATGAAGTGTCATCTTTCACCACTCTCAATTCCATACTACTTACATCCCCCTCCAAGACCATTTACCCTTCACAAAGAAAGCCCTACTTTATGGTACATCCTTACTAGAGATAGACCTCCTACTTATTCCAACAAAGCTTACTGATTTCCTCCCTAGGCCAAATCAGAAAAGACTAAGAGACTAAAGTAGGTACAGTTACTCAGTTAGGACTCCAAGATACTAGGTACTTTGCAATTGCAATGGTCTGATATCAGACATTTAGCAAACATTAGATATATAAGCAGCATTCCAACACCCAGTAACAAACATTCCATACCATTCTTTATTCATTTCAATGCTTATTTTTGTTGAGCCACTCACCTGTATTCAATCAGCTTCATCAAGACCTTTATTATTGAACAATCTGAAGTTGAACATCCCATTCAGTAGCCACAGCTTTAACTTGAGTGGAATTTTTAACTTTGATGCTCATCAATTGCAACTTTATACTGTCTTCAACTTCTTTAAGAATAACCTCATGGTATTTTCTTTCATTTGAAAACAGTCTTCTATTCCTTTCTCTCCATATACAATAGACACTAGTAGATAGTACCATTTTCCTCACCACACTTCTGATATTATTGTTGCATGGTAAATCAGTGAGTTTTTCAATGATGTTTCTCCATTCATTATCTACATCCTTGACCTTCATTTCTCTTTCATATTCACCCATATCTTCTTAGAGTACTCACAATTGAAGAATAAGTGACTATGTGAATCATTACATGTAGAGCAAAGTGGACATACCATAGTAGTATTCTGATTCCACTTCATAATTCTGTCATGTGTTTGCAGTCTTTCCTTTATAGCAAGCCATAGTATGAAAGAATGTCTAGGAACACCTTGAGAGTACCAAACCATGTTATACCATTTCACCTGTTGGTTCTTTATTCTCATATCTTCCCACATAATCTTTGTACTAAACTTAGCTAATACACCATTTTCTTTTTCCCACATCACAATATCATTATTATTCTCATTTACTACTGGGACTTGAATATTCAGCTGTTGAGGAAACAAATGGCACCACCCATCAGGCCACATCCATCTCTCCTCATGTATCATATCAGCAACTCTCATATTGTTATCCAATCTAGCAGCATTCCTGTACCAAGTTGGGACAATGTTGCCTACTAATTCATGATTCCCCAATCTGTCATACCACATTGAAGTATTCTTTCCGTTACCAATTCTATGAAACACATGAGATCTAACTCTCTCTTTCAGACCCATGAGTACCATCCAAATCCAGCTATCACTTCTATCATACTCAGCTTCCCAGATACTCTTCCCTTTTAATTTCACTGTATTCACCCACTTAACCCATAGAGATTCTTTGTTGACAGCAATATTCCATATATGTTTCATAAGAAGTACTTCATTCCATAGGCCTAGAGGCTTGATACCCAAACCCCCCTCTTTTTTAGGAGTACACACAGTTTTCCATGAAACCTTGGCCTTACCATTCACATACTCTCCCTGACACCATAAGAACGACTTAAGCACTTTATCAATTTCTTTAACAGTGGCTTTTGGAATAAGGAACACTTGTGCCCAATACACTTGCATTGATGCAAGAACAGATGCAATAAGTTGTAGTCTCCCAGCAAAAGATAGATACTTGTTCTTCCAATCATTCACTTTTGACCTCACTTTTTCCACCAATTCTCTGCAGTCATTGATTCCAAGTCTTTTAGTGATGAGAGGTACCCCCAGATATTTCATTGGCAACATTCCAACCTTAAAAGGCAAAATATGCCAAAGAAGATGGTACTTTTGCTCATATTTGGGATTAGTCCTGAGCATCTGCTAAATTCATTTAAAACATCTCTGATAACCTTCACAGAATTAACACTTCCATGGCTTAACATTAGCAAATCATCTGCAAAGCAGATATGTGTAATTTTGAGTTCCTTACACCCCACATGGTACTTGAAACCAGCATTTTGTTGAATTTTTCTAGCCATCATTAAATTGAGAACTTCCATTACAAGAGTAAAGAGATATGGTGACAATGGATCCCCATGTCTTAATCCTCTCCCACCCTTAAAATAGCCACATCTTTCACCATTCACACATACAGAAAACTTTGTTGTAGTGACACATTCCATAATCCATTCAATCATAGTGTTGTGTAAACCAAACCTCTTCAAACATTGTTTCAAAAAACCCCAGTTTACAGTGTCATAAGCCTTGGCTATATCAATCTTCAAACAACATCTTTTAACACCACCACTTCTATTGTATCTCTTTAGCAGTTCTTGAGTAAGTAATATATTGTCTTGAATCACTCTTCCCTCAATAAAAGCACTTTGGTTGAGATTAACAAGGGTCTTCAATCCTGGTTTAAGCCTATTAGATAAGATTTTGCTTATACATTTGTAAATTACATTACAACATGCAATTGGCCTAAATTCATTAACCTTTGTTGGATTAGAAACCTTTGGCACCAGTGTAACTAAAGTGGCATTCAGTTCCCCTAGCAGCTTCTTTTTCTTGAAAAACTCTTTAACTGCCAAACATACTTCACTTCCCACAATATCCCAAGACTTCTTAAAGAAAATAGAGGTGAATCCATCTGGTCCTGGAGCTTTGTTGTCCCCAATATCAAACATTGCTTCCTTAATTTCCAAATCAGTCACCTCCCTTACCATTTTATCTGCCACATCATGATTCAGAGTACTGGTAAACAAATTCTCAGCATCAGCAATAGCTTCCACCTCAACATTTTTCCCCAAGAACTCATCAAAATGCTTAACAAATTGTTCTGCCATTCCATCACCCTCATAAGTATTCCCCTGATCATCATTAATACTCACAATCCTGTTGTAATGTTTCCTGCTTTTTAAGACTTTATGGAAGTATTGACTGTTTCTATCACCATAACTGATCCATTCAACCTTAGCTAGCTGATATAGAAGTTTTTCCTCATCCATAATAGCTTCATTATAAAGGCCAAGAGTCTCTGCTTCTATCTCTTTTATCTTCTCATCATGTGGATTATCATCAACCATCTTTTGAGCAACTTTCAATTCCTCTTTCAATTTTACAGTTCTTTCAAACACATTCCCATTTTTCCACTGAATATTCTTCAAAGGCTTCTTCAACAATTTAAGTTTTTTCACCAATCTATACATATGGTGCCCCTCAACATCATACTTCCATCCCTCCTTGACAGTTTCCAAAAAACCAGGTTTGTCCACAATAAAATTTGTGAATCTAAATGATCTTGCAACACTAGGAATCCCCTCTGGTATACTTAAAATGACAGGACTATGATCAGAGATAAGATATGGTTTAAACATAACATGAGCACCTTTATATGTATCCATAAACTTGCTACTTCCCATTGCCCTATCCAGTTTTTTAAGAGTACTAGTTTTGGGATTAGAAGGTGATTTGATCCATGTGTAGTATAACCCAGTGCTACAGATATCCTCCACTTCAATATTATTAACACATGATTGAAATTCCATCATATCAGAAGTAATCTTAGATGTACCTGCTGAGTGTTCCTTAGCTTTGAGAGTGACATTAAAATCTCCCATCAGAATCCAAGGATTATTTTGAACAGCCATTTTGCTAACTCCAAGATCTTCCCACAAAATCTTCCTCTCATTTCCATGGTTTGCAGCATATATGAAACTGCAATATAATCTCTTCTTCTCCTTAAGAGTCTCAATGCCACACAGTATCTGTTGATCAGAAGTACTAACCACCACCAAGTTCACCTTACTTTGGTACCACCCCACAATAATTCTACACCCTTTTGGACTCACTGTACTATTAGAAATCCAATTCCATCTACCAAATACCTTTTGACATACCTGATCCATATTACTAGGCTTCACATGTGTCTCAAGTATGGCACATATATGAATTTGTTCCTCCCTTATTAGATTCACCACTTCCTTTTGTTTTTTCTTAGGATTCAAACTCCTAATATTCCATGAAGCTATTTTAAACATCATAGAAAAACAATGATCCAATTACAATTTAAGATTGTTCATGTAAAACAACCTTGTCATTCCCCTATATCTCATCAGCTACTAGCAAATTGCCACTATCAGTATTATTCTCCAATACTTCCTCCTCTTCAACCACTGGATACTCTTTTTCTTTGTTCCTGTCATATTCCCATTGTGTGTTGAAGTAGTGCCACATATCCTTAGACCATGCTTTAGCTATATCACCAGTTGGTTTTATCTTTTTGTTTAGATAAACATCCAATAACATTCTGTCTTTCAAAATTCTTAATTCTTGCCTTTCATCCTCTTCATAGTCTTCCAAAACAACATATTTGTTTGCAGACTTCCTCAAACTGGTTACATCCTTTTCACTAACCTTCCATTTATTCCTTCCATTTTGATTATTCTGCCTACCTTGATCTGGTACTTTCTCATTATCTTTATTCTTGTCTTCATGTCCATCATTCTTCCTTCTGTACTCCTTCCTCTGTCCCACATATCCTCCTCTATTCTGATTACCATAACCATCATTCATATAGCCAACTTTCCTTTTATCTTGAGTTTCACCATTACTATATCTTTGCTTATCATGGCCATCACCATTATTACTCTTTTGCTTTTCCATTCTTTCCTTCTCTTCCATTGCCTTCCTTGCCTCTTCTAGTTCCTCAACAGTTCTAACTCTAGTGGTACAATCTTGAAAACAATGCCCAAACACTTTACACTCTTTACAGCATGCAGGTTTCCAATCATATTCCACTTTCACAACCTTTACACCTTTTTTATTTTTCTCTTTATCCCTATACTGAATCACAATTTCCTCCTTAAAACCTTTTACAGCTTCAATCTCAACCAAAACTCTGGCAAAATCCAATCTACCTTCTCCAAACTGACACATGTTAGCAGTCATGGTATCCATTATCAATGGTTTACCTAAACTACTTGCAATTGTACTAATCCCTTCCACACTCCATGCTTCCAATGGAACATTGACTATCTTCACCCAAATTGGCACCCTATCTGGTTCAGTCTTAGTCATTCCAATCTCAGGATCCCATTTTTGAACCATCAATGGTTTGTTATTAACCATCCATGGCCCCTTCTCTAACACCTTAGCCATTCCATCCTCATCCTTAAATTTGAATAGACAAGTTCCATCATTACTACTTCTAATGTCCCTTATCCCAAATTTCCCCCACATTCTCCTAATATGATATCTAAGCTCATTAATACTCATCTTGTAGCCAACAAAGAATCCACAAATTGTTAATTGCCATTGTTTACTTCCTTTTTTAACCAGCTCTTCATCAAAAATCACAATTTCACTACCATCACTATTCAACTCAGTAGGTACAAAACTCAACTTATTCTGTACTTTCCTGTTATCATTTCTCACCATACTAGCATAGCTAAATTTTTTGCCAACCTTGTTATTCTCATTATTCACTTCAGTATTATTCACAGTATTATTATCAACGTCATTCCTATTATTCCCATTAGCAATATCATCATCAATCACAATCTTATCAGTACTAACATATTCAGTATTAACACTTCTTTCATCACAATTCTCATGATTACTTACAGTATTCTCTTTGGCACTTAGATTCCCACCATTCCTGCTACCTGAAGTACTCTTTTTCTCTCTCCGTACATATCCTCCCCATATCTCTTCCTCATCACCATTTGTAGTACTGTTACCAACACTAACCACCTCATCCTCCAATAAACCATCCTTCTGATGGCCTAATATATTTTTTTTGACACATTTCATTTTCTGATGCATTTATAATGATACGTCAAGTTTTTTGATACATATTTAGTGACACACTTAATCGTTTAATACATTAGTAGTGATACACTAATTTTTTGTTTACACATTTTTATTGACATCTGATAATATTTGACCGACATAGTTTCTTAATACATATAATTTTAGTGTCTACGTAATAGTACATGAATAAGAAAGTTACCTGATGGACTTAACCAAATTAATACATTGATAGATAAATAATACTGTAAGTAATTGGTATAGAAGGTAAAGATACAAAATGGTAAGAAGTAAAGATACAATTGGTTCAAAAGTAAAAATACAATCACACTCCATCTAATACACATCACTCGAATATCTTAATACAAATCCAAAACAAGAATCCTTTAAACAAATATACTAAAGGCAAACCGTTAAGCACAAATATACACGAAGACATTTGTGTACAGCTATAATCTTACACAATAAACAAACTAAGTTAAGCACAAATTTTGACTGATATAAACAATTTCGATACACAAGAGATTACTTTTCTTGATACACAACAAATAACAAGACTAGTACTACTTTAATAAGTATGATTGGTTTGAAAAAATATAATAAGTTATTTTGTTTGTTTATTTACATTTTTTTTTCTTCTTCAGAATCCAAGTTGTATCAACTTCCTTGGGTGGTTTGATCCACCCATGTTTCGAAGGCCATTTCAGATTAACCCTAGTTTATTAAGGTCATATAATGACCTTGAAGAAATCCTTGATATGGTTGAAGGAAAGTGACTCAATTTGAGGAAGTATCTCATCATTAGCTGGCTTGTGTTTGGGTTTTATGTTTACTGTACAATGTGATAGCTTTTGGGTAGTTGGTTTTTGGTGAAAACGAAAAAATACATATTAGCTTTTGGTCTTGTGGATGTAAGTGTTTAGTTTTTTGTAGTTGGAATCAAAATTTCTGATTGTATATGAATATGTTTTATTAGTCATATTATTTGTCTTGTTGAATGGGATACTTAGTTTAACTAATAAAGTCAAAAATCCGTTTATAGTAGTTTGACTGTAAAGTCTACAAAAGTATATGTTTAACTTAAAGAGTGAATTCGGTTAATGCGTTATCTGGTTTGATTTAGGAAAGTCAACAATAATGTGATCCATATGTATAAGTTAAAGCAGTGAATTGGGTGAATTGGTTTGATCTGTATTTAACCAAAAATAGTATTTAGTTTCTTATGTAATCCTATGTGTGACACATAGGAAGTGACATTTTTTTTAGATCTAAAATAATTTATGTCTACACATGTGTATGGTCTGTTGCTCTAGTGTGAATAATCCGATTAGTATCATCGAATACTATTGTCAGAAATACAAGTATTTTCCATGCTAAGATGATTAATAGGATTGATTCCCATCTACTTGAATTAGCTATTTGTTACCATTTTACGTGTAACGAGTTAAATATGCCTAACAAGTCGAAAACTGCCTGAAACATGTTTTTTAGTGCATAATACCTCCCATTTGATTTTTTTCAAGAAATGGATTACTGATGCAATAATAAAGTTTATATACTCGTGTTAAACCTGCTAATTATTTATATAATTTTTTTTGTTATGGGTCAAGCCTAACCCGTTCCTGAAAAATACCTATATTGACCCATTGCCCGAGCCATCCATTTTACCAAATTCCTTGATAAACAACATTATTTAACTTTCTTCCATAACCTCTCTGTTTTCTTGCTGCTCCTGTTTGATCTCTGTCTTTGACATGTTCATAACTGTAATTTGATTCATTTCAATGTTGTTCTATTAGTAATAATTATTATGATGTTTTTTTAGCCACGGTGTAGCGTTTGTAAAAGAAAACTGATAAACAAATTCTCATGTACATATGTTATATATACCACTTTGTACTCTTGTAGAAACAGTCTGTATGTGCTCTGTGAATGTTGTTATTCAATGTGTTAACAACCAGATATATTTTTTTATGTACATAATGTACATTACAATGAATAACAATACTGGCCACCAATTAATGTCCAAGTTTGATGAAAGGGACATGATAACAACTAATCACTATTTGTTTAATGAGTAAGAGCTGTCGTAAACATTGTTTATCCAATGGGCAATTAGTCTGACGCACACGCATATACATTGTCAGTTGACTTTGGGCATGTGATTATAGCTTCTTTAGAAAAATTAGCATCTCCTTTCAAGTTCTGCGTATGAAATTGCTTGTGATATCAATCAAAGTGGCCACCTTTCTCACCGATTTTATCATAATAAAAGTAACTGGATCAAGAATTGTATGTTGATTATCTTCAAATTGTCTAAATAGTCACAGTTATAATGCTTCGTTAGGAAGTGAACCGTTTTGTGAGCTTTTTATCTTTTAACATAATACTTCATCAAGTACATGACATTATCTGGCTGTATGCTTGTGATGTAGACTAAGTAACAAGATAACACAAATCAAGCCTGTTGATTCTCAAGAATACCAGGATCGATTCTTCCAATAATAGTTGATTCAATAAAATACTGACTATTAGGATTCTTAGCACGAGAACTGCCAAAAATTAACTTTTGATATTTCTTTGAACTGAATAGCCAGGATTACAAAGCACTTATTAAATAAGAGTGCAAAACTGAAATGGGACTCAAAGACATACGGGCCGAAAACTAGCTTAAAAACAAAAGCCAAAAAACCCGAAAAAACATTAAAATGCAAATAACTCATAAAATATAGTGTTTCGGGGCTCGAAAGTTCCGTAAACCGACGTAGTCAGTTTATCACAACCTGCTCCTCGTTTGTTCCATGCTTCGAATCTACTGATAATTCGCTTGAGACAGAGCCCCGTAGCCCAAGTTATGCCCATTTTAGTGAGACCCCTTTTGTCACGCGATCTTGAGGCCTCCAGAAACACAATGGCCTGTTCATCGACACTTGAGCCCACATCAGCTTGCATATACAATTTTTTTTAGATGCCCCAATGATTCATAATTGAAGTGGGTACATGCATATGGTTGATTGTACCCTTAGAGCATAGAGTGTCACGGCGAAATGGCTTCGCCAGTCCAACGTGGATGGCTCGCCGTTTTCCGCCGGACCTCACCACCACACCAGTGGGCTTCGCCAGTTGCCTCCTCGCCACTCCAACGACACTGATAAAGATAAAAAAAACTTTTGAAATGTTTACGTTTAAATGTTACCGTTTAATTCAAACTTTTTTTTTTTTTTTTTTTTTTTTTTTTTTTTTTTTTTTTCAGATTTAAATATTACCCCACACACTCTATAAATAATACCAATATTTACACAAAAAAAGTTCACACTTCTCTTTCAAACACAATTCAACTTCAAAATTCACATTTTTCTTTACGCAAGATTATTATGGCTTGCCGTTTCCCGCATTCCGCTGAAGATATGCAAACGTACGTTCAAAATCAATGTAATAACGATGATGAGGCTCGAAAAAACGCTATTATAAGGGTCATCGAATTGTTTGAGCAAGCGAGGACGGAGAAGCTACAGATGAGAGAAAACTACAAGAGTTGCAACGACATCAACACTGAACGAAAAGGTGTGATCGAGAAATTTCTGAAGGAGGAAGCCCACAAAGACGACGAGATTATTGACAAGTTGTGGCGGTGTGTTCAAATGATAACGAGCAACATCAGCACCAAAATCAATTGGAGTTATCGGGTGAACAAAAATGATGGTGTGCATCAACCTCGACCGCCAATTTTGGTGAGGAATCTTCGGTAGACGAGGAAGCTTTGGCTCGCCTCGAGGAATTTGCCGGTTATATATCTCCCTCGTATGATTCTGCGAACGGGGAGTATTCAGATTAGGATTTAGGATTTATGTATTTTGTATGATTCTCCAATGTGTTTTAACTTTTAATATATTGTACTATTTTTATTTTAATGAATTTTAAATTTGTTGTTTAAAAGGTTTGAACTTGTGTTTGAAAAATATGGAAAAGAAATAAAATGAGGGTGGGTGGGCCGAAATGAAGAGGTTTGAGTTAGTTATGATTGAGAGGTATTTTTAAGTGAGTGTGTTGGAATGATGTGGAAGTGATGTGACACAAGTGGGGCCCAAATGAAGAGAATTGGCTAGCCATGACACTCGATGCTCTTAGCGTTGAATATCATAGCTTTGACGATTACAAAGTTCTGATGTCAAGCAAAAGGACATCGTAACCATCCCCAATTTCTTTACTCTATAAAGACCGGGAATATGTACATTATTAATAGCATTTTATAAAATTACGTCATCTAGACATTTGTATAGTCCTTGACAGTTTGACACAATCAATCTTTTATGCAATCACGCAATGAGGACGGCATAGACACCAGACACAAACTATGTGTACGAAATTATAGGCAACACAAGATGAACAATAGAACCTTTATTCAGATCTAAGCTGCAATAGTCAGCTTAGATTAAGTTTACAATAGTATCCGAATGTTACAAGATTAGATTAATGTCAATGAGACAATAATCATGTAAATGTAAAGACAAGAAAAGATCAGTGAAATGATCAGAAAGAAGAGAAGAGAGTGATACAAAAGACTGCACACTCAAGTGTATATAACCCTAGATTAAGGGACTTATTAAATAGGAGATCATGTTTCACTAAGACCCCTCTAACGGCTATAAATGATTCATCAGCAGAAACGATGAAAGCTTCAACAGAAATGAACATCTTGGAACTTTAAATCTTTTATCCTTTGTCCAAGTTTAACCCCTGTAATTAATCCTGCAATGAACCATAACTTGAAAGCCATTAGCAATTGATAGAATGATATGTTTGCCACAGATTATTACCCAAAAATTTAACATTCCCCCTTAATCTGATTGAGCAAACATATCAAACAATATCAAATTTTCACACAAAAATTTATGCTGATAGACAGGGAGGTTCTTTGTGAGTATGTCTGCAGTTTGGTTTGAAGAGCCAATCTTTTTAGCATTTATAACACCTCTAGCAATTTTTTCCCTGATGAAGTGAACATCAATTTCAAAGTGTTTTGATCTTTCATGGAAAACAGGGTTGACAGCAAGTTGTAAAGCAGATTTGTTGTCACAAAAGAGATTGACAGGAAGATTGATATCAACTTTTAGATCTTTTAGGATTTTTTGAATCCAAATGATTTCACAGGCAGCAGTAGACATAGATCTATATTCTGCTTCTGTGGAAGATTTTGAAAGAGTGTTTTGTTTTTTACTTTTCCATGAGATTAAATAATCATTGAAGAAAACACAATAACCTGTGACAGATTTTCTGGTTTTCTTGCATTTGGCCCAATCAGCATCACTATATCCTTCAAGATGATTTTCAGAGTTGCTGAAATTGTACCTTAGACCTTTTCCTGGAGCTCCTTTTAGATATCTCAGAACATTGAGGGCACATTCCAGATGAGATTTTAAGGGAGAATGCATATATTGTGCCAGACAATGAACTGAGTATGAGATGTCAGGTCTTATACGGGTGAGATAGATAAGTTTCCCAAGTAACTTCTGATAACTAGTGATGTTGACAAGCAAGGGGTCATCAGCAGTGGGAATGTATGGAAGCACAGAGTTGGGTTCCATAGGAGTGGACACAGGTTTGCACCCAAGAAGACCAAATTCTTTGAGGAGTTCAAGACAATATTTTCTTTGAGAAAGGCAAATGTCATTCCCAGTTTTTAAAACCTCAATGCCAAGGAAATATTTTAGATTTCCCAAGTCTTTGATATGAAATTTGGATTTTAGAAACTCTTTAAAAAGATTTATCTCATCAATACATTTTCCAGTAAGAACAATATCATCCACATAAACAAGCAGAGCAATAAACTTGTTATTCTCTGTTTTGGTGAACAAGGAGTGATCATTAACAGATTGAACAAAGTTATTTTCTTTTAAAACACTGACAAGTTTTTCATTCCATTTCCTGGGAGCTTGTTTTAGGCCATATAGAGACTTGACAAGTTTACAAACTTTATTTTTATTGTTCTCATTACAGAACCCCTTGGGGATGGTCATATAGATATCCTCATCAAGATCTCCATACAAGAAAGCATTGTTAACATCAAGTTGAAAAAGAGGCCATTTGTTTTTTTACAGCTAAGGCAATAAGACATCTAACAGTAGACATTTTCACAACAGGGGAAAAAGTTTCATCATAGTCTATTCCTTCCCTTTGGTTATAGCCTTTAACAACTAATCTAGCCTTGTATCTATCAACTTCACCATTGGCTTTATACTTGATTTTAAAGATCCATTTGTACCCAATAGGAGTTCTATTAGGAGGTAGATCAGTTATATCCCAAGCATGGTTTTCATTTAAGGCCTCAATTTCAGAGTTCATAGCATCAACCCAATTACTATCAAGGATAGCTTCTTCATAACAGGTAGGTTCAATACTTTTATTAAGAGTAGATGCAAAGCAGTAATTATCTTTGTTAAGATTAGAGTAATTAACAACCTTTTCAACACCATATTTGACTTTTCCTTCTACAATAAAGTCGTTAAGATTACTTGGCAACTTAGAGACTCTGGTTGACCTTCTAGCAGTAGTGGCTGGCAAGCCTCTTTCTTGTTCAGCAGAATCAGGTGTAGTATCAGCAGAATCAGAAGATGCATTAGCAGGATGTGATTCATGTGATATGGTGCCCTCAGGGTGTGTATTATCATCTATATATGTTGCAACTGGTTCGTCAATCCTAGTAGGATGACTTACCACTGTGCCATCATCATAGGATGTCACTCTCCCTTCATCATTGGGACTTATTTGTGAGTCAAAGAAATTTTTGTGATTTAAATCTTTTGGTACAAAAGTTTCAACAAAAGGTTTTGACAAAGTATTTTTCATTTTGAAGGGAAAAACAGTTTCATAAAATTTGACATCTCTGGAGTAAAAGATATTTTTTGTTTCTAGGCTCAAGAGTTTATAGCCTTTCTTCTCATTTGAGTAACCAATAAGGACACTTTTTTCAGACCTACTACCAAATTTATCAGAGATGTTGAGAATGGTGGCATAGCATAAGCAGCCAAAGACTCTAAGGAGAGAGAGTGAAGGGTCATGCCCATACACAAGGAAGAAGGGGGACTTGCCAGACAGAACTGAAGAGGGTAACCTATTTATGACATAGGCAGCAGTTAGAACACATTCAGACCAAAGATTTAGAGGTAATTCCCCCTGAAACATAAGGGATCTAGCTACATTAAGGAGATGCCTATGTTTCCTTTCTGCTATACCATTTTGTTGTGGTGCATAAACACAAGAGGTTTGATGTAAAATTCCTTTTTCATGGAAAAAATGTTGAAGTTTATTATTGACAAATTCTGTCCCATTCTCACTTCTAAAAATCTTGACATTGTGTTCAAATTGATTTGATAGCATATGAGTAAAGTTAACAATGGAAACATAAACATCATCCTTCCCCTTAAGCATATAAACCCACACTGCCCTGGAATAGTCATCAACAACAGTTAAAAAATATTTGTAGCCATCTCTAGTGACTTTATATGGTCCCCATACATCAAGATGGACAAGTTGACCAATTTTAGTTGATTTATGTTCACTTAGAGGGAATGGTTCTCTGGTTTGTTTATCTTTATTACAAGTATCACAGAGATGATCAGTTTCAGATGTACTATCAAATTTAAGAGTGGGTTTAAGTATGTGTAGGACTTGGTCAGAGGGATGACCAAGTCTTTGATGCCAAAGATTTTTAGAAACATGACAAACAGATATGCAGTTATTAGAAATAATCTTACATGTGGAATCAATATCAAACATATATAACCCATTGTACTGTTTACCAATCCCCACAATCCTTTTTTGATGTAAATCCTGTATATAGCAATTAGATTCATTAAACCCAACAAACATCTTATTGTCTCTAGCAATTTTATGAACAGACAGCAGACTAACATTGTACTCAGGAACAACAAGTACATCAAAAAGAGTTAGGTCATTATTGACCTTTAAATCACCAATTTTAGTAATTAAGGCCTGAGTACCGTTGGGATGTCCAACAGTTAAGCCAAGATTTGAAATGTTAACAACATTGATTAAAAAGTTTTCAGACACAGTCATGTGCTGATTTGCACCAGAATCAACAATCCAACCAAGACTGATGTTTCCAGATAGAGATTTTGTGTTGTTGTTAAAAAATTTATTAAAGTTTACATTAAACTTGACACTGCCATTAAAGAAGGTTCCTGAAAAAATTTACCTGCCAAGTTGGCATTAGCAGATGACACATTGTTGTCATTGAGAAGACTCATAAGTCTGGAGAGCTGTTCATTAGACAAGGAAACAGGAGAGTTGCTAGCACTATTATCAGTGACATGATCAGCAGAAACATTGTTACTGCTGAAAGGTTTACCATTAAAATTCCTTTTAACATATCCAGCAGGATAACCAACAAGATCATAACATCTATCAACAGTATGACCAGGTTTTTTGCAATTAGTACATTTGAGATTCATGTTTGGTCCTCTGCTATTTGAGCTGTTACCATTATTAAAACCAGAACCTTTGTTGTTAAAACCTTTTTTGTTATCAAAAAATTTTCCACCATCAGACGTTTTTGCAGCAAAGGCTGTAGCATTGGGTTTAGCAGAGCTATTCCCAGATGAAACATTTCTGTGAGATTCTTCTCCAGAGACAACAGAAAAAGCAGTTTTGACATTAGGTAAAGGATCTCTGGTTAAAATATTGCTTCTGATGGGGACATAGGAGTCATCAAGACCCATAAGAAATTGCATTAACTTGATCAGCCGATTATGTTTTTCAAAATGTTTTGCAGCCTCACAAGTGCAGGGAGGCAATCTGATCATACAATCAAATTGTTTCCATAAATAGTTAAGGTTGTTATAATAATCAGCAAGAGAGGACCCACTTTGACTAAGAGAGTTTATATTTTTATGCAAATTAAAGATAGCTGAACCATCAACCTTATCATAGGTATCTTTAAGATCATTCCACATTTCATAAGCAGTTTTGGCATATATAGCACCAGCAAATAGTTCAGGGCTGAGAGAATTAAGAATCCAAGTAACCACAATAGAGTTACAAGTATCCCATTGATTAGCAAGACTAGGGTTCGAATCATCTCTTATGCAAGTACCATCAATAAACCCTAACTTATTATGGTTCCTTAAAGCAAAAGTCATGGCCATATTCCATATTTTATAATTTTCAGTTCCAGTGAGTTTAATAGAAATAATGGGAGTGCCATTGGTATTGTTAGGATGCAGATACAAAGCATCACCAAAGGATAAGCTTTTCTCAGTGGAAGAGCCACCAATATTATCATCACCAATAGCCATAAATCAAGCAATAAGACAGATAGATATAATAAGACAGACAAAGAGTCACAGACAGAGATAAAATAAGACAAAAGACAAAGTAATAAGACCTTGAATTTAAGAAACAACAGGTACCAAGCCTGTGGACTAGGGTAAACCAGAGCAGGTATTCGTACCACTCAAAGGTGGCAGATCAAGATGTTAGTCTACCCGTTTGCACCCACAAAGACTTAAGTACTGTATGTTTGAAGAAAGGATAAGACTTAGACTTACAGAGAAATATGCAGTGGAAGAACAAGTCACAATTACCCTAGATTCACTTAGTCTAGGGCTAATTGTAAGTAGAATATAATCAGTGATTACGCTAGTAGCAATAACCCCAAACCACCAATTTGTTGCCGAAGAGAATCAATGAGCCTGTAGCTCTGATACCATGTACGAAATTATAGGCAACACAAGATGAACAATAGAACCTTTATTCAGATCTAAGCTGCAATAGTCAGCTTAGATTAAGTTTACAATAGTATCCGAATGTTACAAGATTAGATTAATGTCAATGAGACAATAATCATGTAAATGTAAAGACAAGACAAGATCAGTGAAATGATCAGAAAGAAGAGAAGAGAGTGATACAAAAGACTGCACACTCAAGTGTATATAACCCTAGATTAAGGGACTTATTAAATAGGAGATTAAGTTTCACTAAGACCCCTCTAACGGCTATAAATGATTCATCAGCAGAAACGATGAAAGCTTCAGCAGAAATGAACATCTTGGAACTTTAAATCTTTTATCCTTTGTCCAAGTTTAACCCCTGTAATTAATCCTGCAATGAACCATAACTTGAAAGCCATTAGCAATTGATAGAATGATATGTTTGCCACAGATTATTACCCCAAAATTTAACACTATGGGTTGACTCTGAGCATCTTATTCCATCTGGATTATGTATATCTTAGGATATCCACTGAAGTGCTGCACATGAGATAGCTTTCAAGTGAACTTGTTAAAGTGGACATCCTTTTTCGTGTATGACGAGATTTGAACTTACAATTTACTACTTCAATTCATAGGGAATGTCACAACTCACAAGGAATAGCAATTGCATTGTGTGTCATTGTTTGAGATTATTTTAGGAAACGTTTCTCTTTGCTTTGTATCTGTCTTTGACTTCCATTTCATGTCTACTAAATTAAATATAACAAATGTAAATAATTTGCGAAATACCAGTTAAAGTGCCTATATTTAATAAAAGCACTAACGTGACTACTAGACTTTATAACCACTTCTAGTAACTATTAACTATGTAAACCGTAAATTGACTGATAATCTATGTAACAATTTATTTTATAATGCATCACACCCACTTCTAGTAACTATGATATTGCTGTAACAATTTATTTTATAATCTATGTACCAGAAAATTACCTGTTTTGTGATCCGTTACCCGACTTACCCATTTTAGCAACTTCAATTCCTTGGATTATAGCACATATTACTTTATTGGATTGATTGTGAAAAACAGATCCATTTTACATTTGCCCTTACGTCTCTTTGTTTCTTGCAGTTGTATGTTTAGCATATGTTTTTTGCATGTTTAAACCGTAAATTGACTGATGTTGTTTCTTAGCTACTGTATAATTTATTGTAAAAGAAGACTGATAAGCAATTTTAATCTATATAGGTTAGCTTATAGGATCCTTGAGATCCTGTTAACAATGCTATTCAATGTGTTATCCACCAGGTATAATATCGCTTTTATGTATTTACATACACACAAAGAAGTGACTTTCATAATGCATATAATGAATTACATTATTGGCCACCGATTAATGTCCAGGGTTGAAGAAAGGGACATGATAACAACCGATGATGATTTGTTTAGTACGAGGTTCTGAGTCCGCGCGTTGCCGCGGGTGCTTTTGCAAGGATAGCGCACAAACAATGAGTATGCTGGCATGCAAACATGCAACATTTTTTGTCCAAGTCTGATACAAAGGCACAATGTTTCAGCACATATTTATGTTGGCAAAAAAACATAAGACTGCAATGATATCTGCTGCAAGAAGCTGTAGCACACAAAACTTGCCAAATCTTTTAAAACACACATCAGATTGATATATACCAAGTGCTGGAAATGATGCTCAAAATATGTTGCATCCAGCCTTTCCATATTTCTACACATAAGAACAGCAGTTTCGCATGTTGTTGGACAGTTTTGTTGCCAGGCTATAAGCGTGGCACAAAATAGCAGAATCCTGGCAAGCAAACATGCCTTGCCTTTTATCTAACTTCAACACAAAAGAATCCAATGTTCGGGAACATATTTCGGCAACTAGAGCAGGAATATGTTTCAAAACACATCAAGTTTTAAATCTGTCACTTTAAACATCTGCATTCGTAACGTAATGATTAGATTTCCTTTTTTTTCAGTGTTCCTTGTCTTCCTTTTCTCTGCAGCTGCAAGTTCGATTGTCACTGCATAAACATAATAAAAACAACAGCATGAGTGACAGAAGGCAAAGGTAAATAGATGAAGGTAGCTATTATTTCCTAGAAACAAATAAAAATACAGTGCCAGCAGAAACCAAGTGGCATTGTGATGGTTAGGTATAAACTTCTAAAAGCAAATGCACTAAAAATGGGACTGTTTTAGTTTGGTTAGGTGGACTGTGCATAGTTAAATCGGTACATCTGTTGTGCATATAAGTAGTGGACATGTGTGTGTCATTGGGGGCTACACCTTAGCAATCATCCGGTAACAATTGTGCTAGAAAAAATGGGAATGACTCCTAATTTTGATGAACTGAAAGAAGCTTGTGGTTCTGATAAGGTGCACCGTGCTTTCCGTTTACTTTTTTTGCATGAAGAGTGTGATATCAAAGGTTTGATTATGGTACTGAATGAAAAATGTGATGATGTGCGTGCAAGAATTGTGAAAAAAGGGAGCTGTTGAGAGAGGGCGAAAGTTTCAGCACAATAGATCCAGCAGCAGTTGATGGGCTTTCGTGTTTGCAAGAAGCACAGAAGAAAAATTATCATCTGTTGGCTGCAATGGTTGTACTTGTTGATGTAGCACATGAAGCATGTAGGGAGAAGCGCCATCATGTCCTGACTATGGAGAAATATGAATAGTGAGGTTTTCTGTGGTTTTAGGTGTTGGCTTCTTTCTGAGTAAAAGCGATGTTATGGTGAGGTCATGTTTGTATTTCATGTTGTAAGATATTGTTTGTGTCAATAAAGCTCACCAGTTTGTCTATGAGTTGAGTTTCATGAATGTGTTTTTATTTTTATTTTTATTTTTTTGTATTATTTCATTTTTTAAATTAATTGTTTTATAGGCTGTTTGTTTTTGTTGGCTATATAAGGATGACTTGGTTTAGGCATTTTGCATTCACCTCATATCTAACCACCATGGGTGCAACACCAAACATTAACCATTTAAAGGAGTGTTGTGGTTCTGATAAGCTCCATCACTCCTTTAAGTATTTGTTTGTGCAAGAATGGAGAGAGAATGAGAGTATCATTATGTACATTTCACAGAGATGTGCTGATCTTGAGGCTAACATTGAGAAAAGAGATCAACTAATTGAAGAGGGTCAGCCTTTTAGTCCATTTGATGATGTTGCTCCTGATGCAGTTGAGTGCATGCTGGAGACACAGCAGAGAGACCGAGATATCTTAGCTGCGTTGGTTGTGGTTTTGGATTTAGCTCGTGAAGGAAGGGCTGAAAAGCAACGCCATGTAGGTTTGATGGATCTAAAGGGTTAGTGCTAGTTTGTTTGGTGATTGGTGTTAGTGACTATATTGGTGGCAAGGTTTCATGAATTTTAAGTTTCCTGTATTTTAATGTATTTTGTTCAGCCAAGTATTTGAATTTTGTTATCAATAAAACCTTGTTTTTATGTATGAATGCTTATCTATGCTTTACATTAAAGGTTAATAAAGGCAAAGAATTTAAGAAGTGTGAAAGGCCATATGCAATTATTTTTGTTTGTGCTGTTTTTAGTGCCTCATTGGTTGAAGGTAAACAGCACTGTTCATGGTTGAGTACTAATTTGTCCTGTGCTAAATGTGGTTGTCCAGAAATAGTAGATCTTGTGAGCATGTGTAAGTGAAAAAACAAATTAAGTGTGAATGTGTGGCTGGGCTTTAAAGCAACTGCATAAATAGTAATGTGCATTTGCAATTTTGTGCTGTTGCTATCCAATTACAGTAGTCTATGCATGTATCATTGCAAAGGCTGAATGATAAGGATAATTTTTTTTTAAATATGCAATGCATCTACAAATAATACCATGTGATTTTAAATAGATTTTGTAAATCTGGCTGAACAAACAGTGTAATGGTTGTCATATTTTTTTTGGTTTTATTCAATAATACTGAAGTAGATGTGCGTCATGTGAGGGGTTGAGCTATGAGGATAGGATTGTGGATGGAGAACTGGTGTGGTGAATAAAAGAAATAATAAAATTTGTAATTTAAGCATGGATAAATTAAATTAAAAAACAAATGCAATAAATAACAATGTATATATGTGTGTTTTGTTTTTATTTGCTGCTTGCCTATTTAAGACAGCCAGGCCACCTTGTTATTAAACCACTTTATTTTTGAAGGTGTGATAAAGAAGTGAGATAAGGAAATGTCTAGACATCCTAGGTGTGATAAGCTTAGAGCAGATGCTAACTCTAACAACTGGCCTGATATGCTAGTGTTCTATTGCTACCAAGCTTCTGGCAAAGATACTGGCATGGCACAACAAATGAATGCACTTGCGGGAAGATTGCTTGAAATCAATCAAGAAAGGCTCAGTTTCATTCAAGAATTGGAGAGTTTTGGGAATACGCATGCTCAAAAAACAGCGGAATATTTGAGGGGGGTTCAAGCTAAAGATGATCAAAAGATCACGCAGATGCGCATCTTGGCAGGGCAACTGGATTTGAACGCTCGAAACAATGACATTTCTATCCAGAAACTTAGGGGGTTGATGGATTTCTAAGTGTGTGCCTGCTAAGTGTGTTTTCTGTTGTTGGTTGTGTTTGTAGTTGTGTGTGCTAGTGATCTTATTATGAGTGTTGTTATGATGTTTGTGAGTGACCCATGAAAATTGATTGTAAGATATTGCATCGAATAAAATGGGTTGTTAAGTTTGTAGGTCTAACCTTTTTGTTTCTTTGCATCTTCGTGCTCATCCTGAAACAATGCTCTTCTCACACTTTTTGAACTGGTTTGTTTATGTTTCTGCTCTTCCAAATCCTCCATGGATGTCATCGTCACAGCTGTAGCTGGTGTTTCTAGTGAGCCATAAACCAATATTCATTATTTTCATTTGCAAATGAGACAGGCATGTGATCTGTTATTTAAGAAAACTCTGTATTAAATTTGTAGCAGTTACCTTCCTGTTCCTTTGCTTCTGCAACGACACTTTGCTCACCTTGTTCTCGATCGAGATGTTGTTGGTTTACTGGCGTTAGAGTTGCAGTTGATGCTCCCATGATTGGACAACCAAACATTAAATATTTGTAGGCAGGATTATATGTTCTAACTAAGATAGTTTGTTAATTTAAATGGCGCTACCTTGGGATGCTTCTATCATCTTTACGGTTCCCTCCTGCTGTTTGTTTTTTTTAAAAAGTTTGCCAACAATAAAATGTCCTGGCCTACCTGATGTGTTGAAATGGAGTTGGAAGACATTTTTGTGGCCTTCAATGGCAAAAATCTCTTCAGGTATTTCCTGCAGGTCTTCCGCTTTATGCTTTGCTAGCAACTCCGAGCATGAACACCCTGTAATATCTTCTGCCGCCGGATTGAAGAAAGTGACCTCAGCTATTGCAGACGGGTCTGTGATGAAGGCTTTGAAATTAAACCTGCGTTTTCATTAAGCGAAACGATAAGGGTTGAATTTTAGTGGCACGTTCTATTTTTTAATATTATACGAAGCCAAGTTAGAAAATTACGTACTTATAGGATGGTTTTGCTTGTTTTCCATGGTTCAGACAGCGAAACATCCCTCCATCTTCTTTCACTTTTGAAGCACACTCGTTTTAAGACATGTAGAACCAATCTCGCTTTATATTGATGCTGGTGACTGTTGCCTCAACTGTGAAATCCACTCCCTGTAAATGGTTTGTGCAAACAGTTAAGCAGGATATTTTTTTTTCATTTAACTTTGTTTCGGCAATATAAGTGAATGTTGGTTTGTTAAATTTTGTGTCACAAAAAACTAACCGAATAGGTTTTAGGGTCTTGGTTTAGAAGTGTCTTCAAGAGAAATCTATTACGACACTTTTCTTTTTCAACAGCTTGATACGGACTCTTTGTAATACGGAGGGGCGGTGTTTTCTGCTGCTTTGCTATGTGGCTATTTTGGTGTCATAAAATTAGAATGATCAAATTTTTACGTGACGATCGCGTGATCTTAAAATTTGCAAATCAAAAGTTTTAGCTTGCTCGTGCCTCATCAGCTTCAGGTATTTGCGGATTCAAGTAGTAACGTGTTGCAGACGTCGCTGTTAGCTGGTAATCTATGATGGCATTGTTTGGCAATTTGGTAAGAAACTGATGTTTAAGTTTTTTATAGTCTGTTAATGCAATACCTTTGTATTTTCCAACTCGGCAAGAGCTGACAGCAATTATAACCGGGTGCTGTGTTGCTTGAAGGTAAGCCTCTTCAAAATTGACAGCCATGTCATCCCACATAGTCAACTCAACAACATTACCACTGAAAAGATCACCGAGGCATCGGAGATGTAATAAACCTTTGTATTTTATTTTCTACGAAATAAAAAAAAGAAAAAAAAATCATAAATCAATGCACCTCAAATTTTCGATATCCACTTTTCTGTAAACGATTTCTTGCTGTGTAGCACCTGCTTTGCGCACAACCTCTCCGACCGAGCGTAGACACCCTATGTAATCTATCACCAATCAGGCGTTAGGATGGTATTGTTGCGTTTGTTGGCAAAAAAAAGATGGTCGAAAGTTTATTTGTCAGAATCGGGTACTGCACTCTGCCCATCGCATCTTCTGTGGGGACCCTGTATTGAAGCTGGTTGTACGAAACAAACTCAAAGTAGTGCTGAGGGATGTTCGACGCTTGTATAACATCAAACTTTGTGGCTTTTCCAAATTTCAGGCTTGTTTTGTTGGCAATCGTTTGTTGGTAAGGGTTGGTCGGTTCACACATGAACTCCGAGATTCTGTAAACCTCCCCAACCTTGACTTTCGCATTGAAATAGTCGAATTCTTTGATATTCATGTTACCCTGTATAGCGTTTCCCTGTTCATAATTATCTGGTATTAGACAAATCTAAAATGGTAACATGTTTTATGTGTGTTGGCTGAATGAATACATACCTCTTGATGTATGAGCATACAACAAAACCCTGTTTCTTTTGTTTTGCCAGGAACTCCAGCTGCATCTTTTTTGCCAAAAGTTGTTGAAGTCCATTTTCTGTAGAACCTGGCTTCGAGGACTTTGCTGTGAGATGTTGGTTTTAACTGCTGGATCGTTACAATCTCTGGCGAAGCACTGATTTCAAGGTTCTTCTTTTCAGAGGTATGCTGCACCATAGCATTCTGAGTTTCTTCCATTTTGCTGGCAAGTCATAAAAAAGAAAGTTAGATACAGACAAACAACTAAAAATGAACAATGCTATAGGGAATAAGGATTGCAGCATTAAAACGTTCAGACACAGCACATAAAATCGGCGGGTTGCAAATCTACCTGTGGGCAGAGGCTTTGCCAATAATTTTATTAAAGCAAAAGATAGTAATGCAATTATGATAGCAGTGTGCATAGAATAACAATAGAAGAAGTTGTTGTAAAAAAAAGGTAAACACTAATTGCTATGGTTGTGGTGGCAAAAAGAAAGCTGTTTCTTTTATTTTTTTTTAAATCTTTGTAAACGATATTTTTTGTGGAAACTAAAAACGTGATAAAGATAGTTTCGTGATCGTTTGTGAGCTCTAGGGTTTAACAATAACAAAGACAATAACATTGCACAGCGGAATAAACATAAGAACACTTTGTTATTGACACAAGGTTTTTCTTTAATAACACTCCAAGCCTCAAATATTATTTGATCAGAATAATACGGTTACACTTAACTTGTAACAGGGATCAAAGATCCTTGAGGCTAAACTAAACAAACACTAACCTAGGCGTTTATAGGAACACGCCTACACACACACCTTTACTAGACGTCTACATTGGAAGACTTAATTAATAAAACCTACACCCCATGTCCTCTTTATATACTAGAGGATTAGGGTTTAAAAATCTCTACTAAGGACTAAACAATAAAACTTCTTTTGCAAGCAAGTCCCTCCATCTTTTTATAGGTTCCATCTTTGTCACTTTAAGCCCTTGATGTTTCATTCTTTATTGTTTTGTATCATTAAATCAATAAACCCAACAATCTTCCCCTATTTGATGATGACAAAACAAACACGGTTCTTGTACGAACTTCCCTAGACGAAGTAGCAGAAGTTGAGATAATTAAATCTCACCATGAATGAAACATTCTTGTCTTCCTTGTCTTCCCCTTAATCCATGCCATCGCACTCCAACATCTCTTCCCGTTTTTGTTATCAACAAATAGAGAATATAAGCAGTAGAAACTTCCCCTTGAGTGGTGCATGAACATCAAATGATTCTTCAAATCTGTAAGCTCCTTGTAATGATCACTTGTGAAGAAAACCAAATATAACGAATTTGATGAAGAAGTAAAATATCCCAAACTTGTAACTTATGTCTTGTTTATCCACGTGACGTTGAACTTATACTAACACCATATAAGTATACCGCAATCTCTCGACAAAATCCTCATCTTCAATGAGACACTGAGCACTACAATGTAACTCCTTTAAGTGATAGTTAACTAGGTCTTCATCCATCCACCCCTTGACCTATGAAAACTAGATTTTGCAAGTCTTCGTCAACATCCTTTAAGCACGAACAAGTTATCTACAAAGTGTAACACCCACTTTGAGATATGATAAGAACACAAACCTGTGAAAACTCAACTACAACATCAAATTAGTGATAATCAACTTTCTTCGTAATCAATTCTTCAATAGAAACAAAAACCGAGCCTTTTTAAAACGTTTAAGTACAAATTCCAAACTTCATGTGTGTGAACCAATTCTTCTGTGTGTGTAAACCATCCAAACTCCAAACTTTATCCAACATGCTCCTTCATCACAGAAACTTACAAACTTGTATCATCCTCTTTCATAGTAGCACTTTTAAACACATATTAAATAGCCACCGACCAAACGAGGATTAAATATTCTGACCAATAGATGTAAAGTGTACTATGTCGGTTACCATGCAAAGGCTGTATCAAATATTCCTTTTCTTGACCAATAAAGACGAGATACTGATGTTGGAACCAATTGCCATATCAAAAATACTTGACAACATAAACTATTGAATAGCAGCAGTAACGTATAGCAGTAGTAATGCAACGACTATTCACCAACAGTTTTATCCTTAACGAGCAGTAGTAATGAAACCGTAAGATCGTACAACAGTGGTAATAACAATACAAGCAGTGGTAACCTAAACCTTGTAGCAGTGGTCGAATAACGCTAGCAGTGGAAACCGAACAAAGTAGCAGTGGTAACTAGCGAACACTAGCAGTGGAAATTTATAGGAGCAGTGGTAAATTTTATATGGAGCAGTAGTATAAACATTGAAGCAACAACATTATACGGAGAGGTCGTATAAAATAACCTTCGAGTTAACTTGTGTCCCTTTGTTGTGACTGACCCACATCATGTATAATTAACATAAAGTAAATTCCACTAACCCATGATCTTGAGAGTGGACTGCATGCTAGCGTAATTTATTCAAAACACATGCACATCTTCGACAATCAAGAATATAATATCAATATGAATTATTTGATTGGTAACTTACCCATTATCTTGGATCAGAAGTAATAACTTGCATGAGTTAAGTCGGTGGACATGCACATAAAGAAGACGATTAAACATCAAACCCGAAAAAAATAAGAATTTCGAATTGTTACCCAGCAGCACACTTCGACACTTAATAACTTTTTATTGGAAGATCAGATCGACGATCCCTTCGGTGAAAAATTAGATTGATATATAGCGAACGTCCACCAAAAATTTCGTCACGATCCAACGGTTAACGAAAAAGTTATCGCGTTTTTAAAACAGTGCTGCAGAAAAAATACGAAAATTTTCAGGTTCGAATTTTTTCATCTTTTCTCCATTCTTCGACCAATAAAACCTTGCGAATCCCTAGGTAACGAGCTCCCCTGGCTCTGAAACCAATTGTGGAAACTAAAAACGTGATAAAGATAGTTTCGTGATCGTTTGTGAGCTCTAGGGTTTAACAATAACAAAGACAATAACATTGCACAGCGGAATAAACATAAGAACACTTTGTTATTGACACAAGGTTTTTCTTTAATAACAGTCCAAGCCTCAAATATTATTTGATCAGAATAATACGGTTACACTTAACTTGTAACAGGAACAAAGATCCTTGAGGCTAAACTAAACAAACACTAACCTAGGCGTTTATAGGAACACGCCTACACACACACACCTTTACTAGACGTCTACATTGGAAGACTTAATTAATAAAACCTACACCCCATGTCCTCTTTATATACTAGAGGATTAGGGTTTAAAAATCTCTACTAAGGACTAAACAATAAAACTTCTTTTGCAAGCAAGTCCCTTCATCTTTTTATAGGTTTTATCTTTGTCACTTTTTTAAGCCCTTGATGTTATTATAAGTTCTCTCTCCTTGTGTGGGCGATTTCCTGCCGCCACCACCAAGGCTTTTTCCGATCAAAATCACAGCCTAACGCGCCTCTCTACCTCTTAATGAGTGATTTATTCCTTGCTGTTTGGTATGCAATCGATTTAGGCTGTGTATTTTTTCTCTAGTGGTGGCGGCTGGGTGGTTTATTTGTTTGTTCTTTATAAATCGATCCACTTTGTTTTTCATCCAGAAAACCCTAACATCGAATTCCTTATACCTTATAGTGGTATTAGGGTTTTGATCTTAGGTGTTTTTTATATATCCTGATCGATTACTATACTTTTACTGGGAGATCGATTGAGGGTTTTTACCCTAAACGATTTCTTTTATTTTTGTAGTTGGTTAGGGTTTTCATGGTTCTGGCTTGATCGTTTATTATTACATGGATTATTCTTTTACGATCTGATTGCTAGTTTTGTTGGTTGGATTTGTTCTTAACGATTATGAAACCTACTGGTTTCTACATTCGATGGGTAATGGTGCGTTATGGCTTAATGGAACCCTAATTTTTAGGGTTTTATTCATATTCTGCTGGAAGTATACCTTTTTAGGGTATTGATTTGATGCTGGTCTGTTCCTGTAAGTCGACTATGGGTCGTGGTGAGGCTGCTTCAGTTTTGGAACGTGGGTTTGGGAGAGTATAAAGTTCTGTATGATGTGTATGCATTGTTTTGCTGCTGATTTATCTTGGAAGTTAAGTTTTTTAGAGTTCTTATTCAAAAATTCTATGGATCGATTGGATGTGACTGGATCCTACACGCGTTCATGCTGCTTTTAGAGCCTGATCCTTTTGTTGCACATTCGATCAAATGGTTAGGGTTTATTCACCCTAGTTTCGTTGCATGGTGACCCTATTCATGGTGTAATTGATGTCATTTGGCTGTTTTGAAGGGGAATCATGACATGTACTTTGCAGGTGCTGCATGTAAGTCAAGTTTTAGTTGGTTCTTGTTCAAAAATCACTACTCTGTTTCTGCTGGTCGTTTTGGATGTTGAGGCTTATTGGGTTCCTTTTCTAAAACTCCTATGATCAGTATTGGATGTTAGGGTTTTACCCTATTGTTTTTACAAGTCCATTGTATACACAAGTTTGGTTCGTATGATATCTTATGTGCATGTTCAGACTTGGTGGATGGGGCTTGTGTTGGTTTTGTTTGTGGTGTTCGTTGCTACTAAAAACAAATTATATATTGAAGATTGCTTGCTTTTTTCTACGTGGATTCTTCATGGAAGTTAAGGTGGACCGCTATAGTGATATAGAAGGCTCAAGTGCTTTTCTTGAGTAGTATTGTAAATTTTTTTATGTACTTTGTCATTATTGGTAGGTTCACTTTATTGTAAGTTATAGGAATAGTTGTCATTCTTATATTCGAGTCTGTAAGTGTCCTAAGGGACTGAGATGAGGGATATCACCCTCATCCTATGTACTTCAACGTTTTTTGGTGTAATGCATTTTACCGGGGTGAATTAACCCTTTTACCAAAAAAAAAAGCCCTTGATGTTTCATTCTTTATTGTTATCATTAAATCAATAAAGTTTGAATAAGTATTGGACTGTTATTATGTGATCTTAGTATTGCTATTCTTGTTTCTAACCACTGATAGTTATGTTCAAAACACTGCTTGTTACTTTTTGTTCCCACTAACCATTTTGCAGACAAAAGAAAGCTAACTACTGATACAAAAGAAGTGCTGAAGTTCAATTGTTCATTCATTCAAGAAACAGTTTACAGCTTACAGCTTACAGCTTACAGCTTACAGCTTACAATTAACTTCAAGTGCCAATAAAAGATCAGTTCTATACAAGATTTCCTACACCTACACTAGCCCATATCATCTATTCCAAAAGCTGGTGCTAAGCATGACCGGTACGACGAAGAAGCAGAAAAGGATGGATTGATGAAAACGAAGATGATGAAGATGAATACAGCAGATGGGTTTGTGATATGAGAAGTCTTCAGTTGACCAATCTACTCTTTCCACCATAAAACATCACTCCATCTTCCTTTTACCCTTTCCCTTACCGATATGAGATGAAGCACCAAAACTTGGTGCAGGAAGACCAAGAACCACCTCTCTGTTCTTTGGGAGTGGTGGATTTCTGGCACGTGGCCTTGGTTGGGGTTGAGATGGTGAAGGTTGTGATTTCTTTGCTTCCTTATTCACCAACCTATTGAAGGTTGGCTCTAGGCGCTCAGTGGAATCAGCTGCTCCTCTTGATGACTCACTAGGATCAACCACACTATCATCTTCAGATGATGGAAGAAAAGGGGATTTTCTAGGTCGTGGTTCTTGTGGAGGTATGTACAGACGCCATGGGTTAGAATCATCACTTGATGATGATGATGATGAGGAGGAGGAGGAGGAGGAGGAAGAGGATGTTAGATCAATGACTTCTGGTTGATTCCACATGTTGATTATTGTTGATTGTGGATTTTTGAGGAATTAGGGTTTTGAATTGATTGATATGTGTGTTATTTGGGCGTTGGGATTATTTTATAGGCAAGCGAATGGTATTAGTAAATAAATGAGAGGAAGGTTAAGGTGGTTGAGGAGTTAATAAGGTCATTTGACTTTGACTAAGAATTCATACTGGAAGCTGCCCATATTAACTTAGCTTTAGCATTGGCTAACCACTGCTAGTGTTATGGAACCACTTCTATGTTTTGCTAACCACTGCTTACACTCATCTTCTTTGTGTTTGGTTTATGTTTGTGATTTGCAGATATGAAGGATTGTGTGCATTGGAGCTTATGATGTTTTTAGCTCCTAGTGTTTATTTAAAAAAAAAAAAAAATTTGTGTAATCCTTTATATTTTTGTGTGATATCACTAATTTTGACACAGATTTGCTTGCTATATCTAATGGTCAACTGGTTGGAGTGCAATTCTGTATCCACTGCTAGTGTTTTTAAAACCACGGATAGAGGCTGTAAAACCACTGCTAGCATGTTGCTGTTTTTTGGATACTTCAGGGGCTGTTTGGTACATTTGCTAACAACACATTATTTCTCCCCAAAATCACAGACATATCATTTAATTGATCTTCAAACCACTTCAACTTGGCGCTCTCCATAAACCCTAATCACTTTACTTTGCTTAATTCACAAATCCCACAACACTTACATCATCAATCACAATGGCGAACCAGTACTCTCAAACCCATAACCTTGTTGCTAACCTGGTCAAAAACAATCGATCTGAAGGTTTTCATCAAATGATTGATTTCCTTATTTATAGTCCTATTCACTTTGCCTTAACTGTCACACCAACCATCCTTAAAGCCTACGTACATCAGTTTTGGGGGAATGCTAAGCTTGAGGAGGTCGATGGAGTAGAGGTGTTTAGTTCTGTTGTGGATGAGCATGAAATTTTGGTTGATGAGGAGATCATTAGAAGGGTTTTGAAGTTTGATGATGCTTATGGTATTGTTAATCTTTCAAATGCTGAGATTTTTGCTGGTTTAGAGAGGTTAGGCTATACCCATAGGGGTGATAAGGTAAATTTTTTTAAGAGTATGTTTTCACCTCAATGGAAGTTTTTGATACACACCTTGTTGATGTGTATGAGTAATAAGACCACTGGTTTTGATGACTTTCCTTCCAAGATTGCTACAACTATTATATGTTTTTCTGAGGGGAGGAAGTTTAATTGGTCTAGGATGATTTATGATGGTTTTGTGCAGAATATTAGGAAGAAAGGAAAATATTATTTATATCCTAGGTTTGTGCAATTGATTGTTGAGAGTCAAATTGAAGAACCTCTTGAGCATTCTAGAGAATATGAAGTACATTATATGCTTCCTAAGGTATTTGCACATATGAGGAATCTAAAGCCAAATGTTCAAATCAGAGATGTTCCTTTGTTCCCACATATGCTCTCTTTGCCTGTTGTTCCTGAGTTTGATGAAGGTCTTGAAGCCCAACCCTTAGTACCTGAATCTACTGATAGTGACTCTCAAACCACTGCTAGTATACCCCAAACCACTGTTTGTTCACTTGCAACAACTGATAACCCTATTGTATAGACTAGGAGGAGGAAGGGCACTAAGCTACCTCAGGCTAGTGCTAGTGGTGTTGCTCATGAGGCTGTCACAAGTGGTGTAGGTGACATGATTGGAAGGGCTTCCACTACTGATTCATGCTTAGATGCTGGTCAGGCTAGTGGAAACATCACTAAGACCCAACCTTTGGCAACTCCTAATGTGGAGAGTTCCTTGGAACTTAACACAAGTGGAGGAATCCCTAGCCAACTGGGTCATACAGGGTGCATAGATGTTCAGGCAAGGTCTGATGCTACGTTTACTATATCCAAGGATTCACCTCTCGGAGCAGTTAACACAGCTCGAAGTGATGAGGATAGATTGGAACATGAACATGAATTGACGGATCCTAACCTGGTACATGATGACTTTTCCAATGAACCACCTCTCGGACCAGTTCACACAGGTCGAAGTGGGGAGGATATTCTTGAATGTTTTAATGAATTGACGGCTAAATGTGCTAAAATGGATGATACAATCTCAAGTCTTCAAGAGTTGGCTGTGTTTCAGGGTAAAGAAATTCGGAGGCTGAAGCATAGGATGCTTGTTTTGGAGAAAGTAAGAAGACCTGGGGTTGCTGTTTTGAGATCTTTGAGAAAGATGAAAAAGAAGGTGGACTCCTCTCCAGCTGTGAATCTGGAGGATGTATCCAAACAGGGGAGGAGTGAAGGCATGAATTCAGGGGAGGCAGTTGATGTTGATGTGCATATAGAGAATGAAGTGGATAGTGGAGATCAAGCAGCACAATTTGTAGTATTTGATAAAGATGAGAATGAAGTTGTTCTTGAAAGTTTGAAGACTGTGGTAGAAGATGAAGTGATGCAGGATATAACCACTGCTAGTGTGTCTGCAACCACGGATAGTACTTTTGAAACCACTGCTGCAGTTTCAGACATGGCAATTGTACCCACTGCTATCATAACTACTTCCACAATTGTTACAACCATCTCTGTATCACCACCCAAGTCAAAAGAGGTTGAGAAAGAAGCTGCAAGTACACTGATCAATCTAAGTAAAACCTCATCTAATCCTACACCCATCATTGCACCTGTTTCATCTTTTAAATCTACTGCAAACAAACCCAAAGGTAAAAGTTTAGTTATTGGTGGGCCTTTAAAGAAGAAAGTGGCTCAACCAGACATTGGTAAAGGTAAAGGAATTGCAGAACCAGAGTTGAAGTTTAAAAGTAGAGAAGAACAGCTTGCTTATGATAATGAGTTTTCAAGAAGTATACAAGCTGCAGAGGAAGAAGCTGCAATGAAACAAAAGCAAGAAGAGGAGGAAGCTAGTCAGAAATGGTTAGCTAAATGGTATGAATCACAAAATTATCTTCAAGCTTCTAATCAAATATATGATGAGTATACTCCGCAAGAATGGGCATTGTTAGATGATGCGGAAAGAGCTAGACTTTTGGGTGAATGGGCAAGGAAAATTAGTAAAGAAAGGAAGCAAGTTATAAGAAAGAAACCTCCTACAATTGCACAGATGAGGAATGTACTGATGAAGATTATCAAGAATTCAGGCATACATATTCCTGATAATCTTAATAAATGTTCATTTGAAAGAATTTATGAGCTTTATCTGATGTGTATGAGGATTAATAATGATAGTTTCTGTCCAACGAATTCTAAAAAAGATGAAGAGTGGGTTAAAGGTAATCTAAAGAGAAAATATGAGATTCAGGATGAATCTGGTTCTAAAAGATTGAAAGATTTTGAAGATAGCAATAAAATTATCTTTTATGAGTATGAGCTTAAAGGGAGTGAAGGATGCTGGAAAATTCAAAGACTCAATAATGAAGTTTCAGAGTATAATAAATTTTCACAGATGCTTCAGTATTTTGATAGAGATAGCTTAGTGCCCTTCCTGAGGTAGCTTAGTGCCCTTCCTCCTCCTAGTCTATACAATAGGGTTATCAGTTGTTGCAAGTGAACAAACAGTGGTTTGGGGTATACTAGCAGTGGTTTGAGAGTCACTATCAGTAGATTCAGGTACTAAGGGTTGGGCTTCAAGACCTTCATCAAACTCAGGAACAGCAGGCAAAGAGAGCATATTCGATAGGTTTAAACGACCTTTAGGCATCCTGATATGTCCATAAACATTAAAAATATGAGAAATATAAGTTTTTCACCTTCCGTGACATTTTTATAAGTTTTGGAAATTTACGTTTTCCAGTTCTGCGTTTTACGCGAAATATGCGTTTTTGACCCCGCGTTTCCAGCTTTTAGCAGCGTTTAAGCAACCCGATAGAACTTAACACTCATCTGATATGCTTATATAGAGTATATTGATAAGTTTTAACATATTTATAAGTTTCATATTTTTAGGATACCCAGTTTTAAGTTTCGTGACTTTACGACTTACCGTTAGCGATTACCGGGACCAAAACTCACTACGTAAAACAAATATCTAGTAAGACTTAACAACTAAGTCACCAATTATGCTAGGTGTTGTCTTTCTTATGACTCACAAAGCCACTTGGCTTGGTGAGAATACATCTATCCTAAGATGATTACACATATTCTTAACTTAACACCTAATAATAAGATATTTATTATTCAACTCATTTGTGATAAACCAAAAACTCATCCATCTCCCTAATTCTCTCTATAGCAATGACCCAAACACAAATAAAACACCCTCTATAATCTTGTTCTTGCTTCTTTAATCCATCACAAGTTAATCTCTTACTTCCTTGATGATCCTTAGTTCATTTCAACCATAAAAACACAACAAACACTACCAAAAACTCATCTATTTTCTAAAAGATTTTCATGAAAGTTTGACAAGGGGTTTATAACTTATATCAAGGTTAGATCAAGCCTACCAAGGGTTAGCATGATGTGTTAAGGATTTGGAAGCTCGGGTTCATATTGAAAGGGTTTAGGTTTTAGTGTCCTAGTTCTTGGTTATTGATTTGTTACATCACAAGGCTTGTAAGCAAACAACTATACTTACCTTTGATTTCAGTAAATACTAGTATTTCATATTTCTAATATGTTCTATATGCTTATTATACTTGATTGTGCTTGGATAAATGGATTAAAACACTAGAAACCGTCGAAAGGACTAGATTTGCAACACAGAAACTGAACAGGGGCTGTAAACGTAAATTCTGGGTAAAATTCGTGGACTGAGAAACTTAGGTAATAACATAGGATTATAGATCGATGTCTGTTGGTCGTTTCGCCGGGTGGCTCGTGCCGTAACTCATCCCGATGAATAAACTAGAGCCAAAACGGCTAAACGTGTCTAAAACTGAGTAACAGATTTTAAACGGCTAAAACTCATATAAATTGCATATAACCTCTTCTTGGTCAAAGAATAAAAGTTTTAGCTAACACCCTAACTTGAACGTGGCCGCTAGCCATGCATTAAACGGAGTTGTAGAACTCGACTTATGACCAAAACCGTGAAACAGTTTGCTGCTGATTGAAATAACTAGTACATCCAAGGGTAAATTGGTAATTTCACATTAGTTAAATAATTTCTAGGGCAGTAGGGCCCACTAATCTGTTTAGTACTATCAATTACCTTTCCGAGGACATAAAAATCGAGTCATGATCATTTACGGTTTAGAAGTAACGGGTAGATTTAGACGGGGAAAAAAACTTAAATATAAGAAACGTAAACACTTATACAACTTCACAAATGTTAAGTATCCAAGCATAATTGATGTAATAACTATATAAGGCGTGTTTATACATTCACATCTTTATTTTAGAGCCTATGACACAACACATATTCTAGGTTGCGCCTAGAGGTTTCTCGACTTATCCATCGATTCGTTATATATTGGATATCACATTTATTAAGGTGAGTTCGTAGCCCCACTTTTACTCGTTCAATTGTTTTATAAACTCTTCGGGGGAGATACATGCTCAACTACTTGCTTTTACTTTACACTTATATGAACTTAAATAACTGTTGTTTCACTATTTATGCTCGTAAGTAGATTATGTCCGAATTAAATTGATTACTATGTTATGAACACTATTATTTGAACCACTTTCCTTGAACTTGAACCCTTCGACATGTCTATTTGAGCTCTTTTAAATTGATTTGGACCCTTTAACATATAATTGAACACTTTGGACTTGATTTGAACCTTTTGACATATAGTTGAACTCTTTTAACTTGTAAAGGACTCTTTTGATGTATTTTGAACTTGTTTGACGTGATTTTGAACACTTTGACTATTTTGAACCTTTTGATATTATTTGAGCTCCTTGACTGTTTTGAACTTTTGAACTCGACTTAAACTCTCGAACTTAATTACGAACTTTTGAATGGAACACTTGAACTTAATTATGAACTTTTGACTGGAACACTTGAGCTTAATGACGAACTTATGACTTGTTTGAACTTATTGAACCGTACGTGCTATGACCTAAAGTCTCCCTATGCGAACGGAGCATCCTAAAGTCTCCCCTGTTCGGAGTAGTGCAAATTCTCCCATGTTCGGAGTGTTCTTAATTGTATACAATAGTTGTATGATGTACCGTTCATACATTCGCATTGTTAGTCTCCTATTAGTAGGTAGTATGGATAGCGCTATTAGAGGTCGGCCAACCTCTCGTTCACTATGTTACGGGACGCATATTATTTATTCTAGGGGCTTTGCCTGGCATACATTATTATATACGTGGTGCTATATTGTGATCTATTATGATAACGTATACTTGACTACTAGACGTACATATTTTGGCAGTGGGTTGTGAACACACAGGTTGCAAGTTTTGTATGGGCGGAACTTGGAACTGAGTGGATTTACAATGCCTTTGCTTTGTAGACTATTCTAAATGACCAAGAACTTTGCCTTTGCTGCATGAACATTCTTTAAAAGGTTTACATGTTAAACAAACTCTATGAACTCACTCAACCTTTGTTTTGACACTTTTAGCATGTTTTATCTCAGGTATCTAAGGCATTCACTTCTTGGCATGCATGTGGACTTATCATAGAGTCGCGGTGTCGACGCGTCTCACATATATTTTATGCACTTAACTATCGTTTGATTGTAACAAACTCATTTTGGTACATTGGAAATCTTTTGGGACCTATGTTTTGTAAACTCTGATTATTTTACTTAATCAAACGATATTTTCAAAACGACCCTTTAGGTCGTTCGATATAACTGTAACTTTGATGCTATGATAGTCATCCCCCAGGCATTCCATTCCGCTGCAAAACAGGTAATTTGGGGGTGTGACAGCGCTTTAAATTTCACTTTTAAAATTTCAACTTCGATTATTCATTTGGAAAACAAATACAAAGTTCATATTTGCGTCAACACTAGCGGTGATTTCAGCGACACTAGCAGTGGTTGGGTAAACTGTAGCAGTGGTTGCGTATTCACATATGCAGATAATTGAGAATTTGTTCAAACCCTTTAGCCTCCTTTGGTTTTTCCAAAACGCAACCATGTTGTGAGTTGCAGTAGAAGAGTTGGCCACCATTGATGTTTATTTCGAAAATGATTGCAACATTTGTTAGGTGTTGCGAATTATGATGTGTGTGGGTCTAAACTATGTTTTGCCCTAGCAGTTGTATCTCTATTTTTTTTATCCTCGATTGAATCAAAATTAATTTGTACTTTTAAAAAAACTGTTTTAACTCTTGTAGCAGTTGTTAGTATTTTTGGGGGTATTTAACCCCAATTGTGCTATTCTAATCAGCAACGCAACCGTTATCGTCAACTACTATCTAGACACGAAAATTATGACGATCACGTTTACGTTATTAGGCAATTTCGTTTGAACCTGAGGCCATCGGCCAATTTGCAATCTGGGCAACTAAATTCCATAATTGGGCAATAGTTGTTGTACGATTGGGCAACCATAATTCTTAACCATATGATCATAAAGGATAGACTTAACATCATAAACCTAACAACACTAGGATAGAAGCACTATCGCATGGTTGGCAGCATAAACTCATTTTAAAGGCAACAAACATTTATAACAGGTGGAACCATGCATCAAAGGCATGTGTTGTGTTGTGTTGTGTTGCGATATGATTGGTTGTAATCTTATTGTTATTGGCTAAAAGAAATGTGTGAGTGATTTTGTTGCAACAGTCTTTCATTTCCTTGTGCACTACCCCCTTTTTTCTATGATCTCAAACCCTCTTTCAGTTTTGAAAGGTGTTGCACTACCGCACCGCATGCCAGCGTCCTCTTCCTGCCATACCATGTTTTTGAAATAAAATTGTGACAAAGCCTGTGGCTTGTGCACAATGTAGACGTCCATGGATCCATTCTCATCCGCAAGGTCATACATTCGTCGAACGTCATTGTCTGTGTGCAACAATGTTAAACCATCTTCGAGTGCCTTATTTGGTGCACCATAAAATAAAGCCCATTTTTCCCCTCCAATATCATTGAAAACATGATCAAGCACCCTGGTAAATGCATCCCTGGTGGAGCTAAAACACCAGACATCAGCAAGGCGACCGCCTACATAGCGGAGTGGCTGAAATTCAAATTTCCCGTTATGGTGAACTTTAAATATGACTTCTTTGGTTTCCGCCATGTCCTATAAAACATAAACCATAATAACAATTAGAATCAACCACTAGACTTTAAGGGGTATACTGACCATACCTATAAAACATAAACCCTAATAACAATTTCAATAACTTTTATTTAAATAGATATTTAATAATAGAATATAAAATATGAAGCTGCACAGTTAGTTATATTCATGTACTCAATAAATATATGAACGAATAAGGTAACAAAGTATATACGGCGAGAACAACAAACCTGGATTTGTTTCTAAAAAAGAATAAAAGGACAACAATTTTGTTATTTGGATTCTTCGTTGAAAGTGACATAGGGTATAAGAAAGGAATTTGAGGTTGTTGATTGTTGGGACGATAAGGATAACTGATGTGTGGTTGGGACCATAAAAGGGAATTGATACTTACACCATTTTTGATTCTTTCACCATCATTTATGCATTACAGTTTTGTACTGTACAATACTGTAATGCATAAATGGTGGTGAATGAATCAAAAAATGTGGTGTGAGTATCACCTCCCTAAAAGGATAAGTGGTGTGTGGGGTAAAAATATTTATGTGTTTGTCATTCTAGGTCCCTCTAGTCTTGTATATTACGACACTCACACTATAGACTAAAAAGTAAAAACTGCTTGTCCAAGTTAGGACTGCTAGTGCTGAAGACCATATAATATAAACGTGTTGTTACTACATGTTGTGTAAGGTTTCAGCATAAAGACTTACAACTGCTATTACATGTTAGTACTGCTAGTGCTGAAGACCAAATAATATACACGTCTTGTTACTACATGTTTTCTATGGTTACTGCTGCTATTACAAATAGTGTTACACTTAACGTTACAACTGTCTGTGTACAGTATAGGCATGTTTTACTGGCAGTAGTGAACGAAGCAGATTAATTGGGTATGTGTGTGTGTAAATGTGGGACTTTAATGTCGCTATCCTTTATTATAAGAAACCCAAACGGGTAAATTTCAATGTTGGTTGACCTTTTATTTGATTACTCACAAGTTAACTGAAAAGGTTAGAAAGAGTGTGTTACCCTTGAAATTAAATTCTCCTACCAACTAGTATGGCACACCATTCAAGTATATTAAATTCTCCTACCAATTAGCCCCATTTCATTTTTTGAATGTACTATATCTCAGTCAAATTTGTATTTCTAACATTTAGATCAATTACATTATCAATCATCACAATCATTTACATAGAATCGAAATGGCGTGTTCTTTGTGTCTAGAGGGTACATGCACTCCGAATTGTCCAAATTTCCAGGATTCTTTATTGAAAGATGAGATAGACATGATAGACCGTTTCAATAGGATGGTACTTACTTGTGAGCCAGGAAAGACTTTCCCAATAGAAGGAAATTTCAGAGAGAAACAAGAGCTGATTGCAAAGAGGAAGAGAATGATCAAACAACTTCCACAATATGAAGGTGAGTATGAATATATGAAAGCGCGTTTCAAAAGGATTGAAGATGATAATGCTAATTTGGAAGCTACGTGTGAAGAGGCAATAGCTGCTTTTAAGATTTACAAAGATTTTAATGCTGATGCTGAAGCGAAGTATCAAGAGATGATAACTGGTTTTGAGAATTTGAAAGATCATAATGCTGGTGTCAAAGCTAAGTATCAAGAGATGGATAAATGTGCCAAAAACCTTATCAACATACTCAAAGAAGTTGTTGTTGATGATGTCGATGATTTTTAGGATTATGAATGTGTTTTGTATATATCTAAGAATGTCCTTTTTTCGACTTATTAGAAATGTAAGCTAATGAGTATTTATGTAAGCTAATATATCTCTTACTTGAGATTAAGTATTTTTAAGTTATTTTCATATACACAACTATTTAATATTAATGGGATATTGTTTAATTAAATATCACACTTAACTTAATTATGTTAAATATAAGTAACTTTATATTTAATTATATTTAATTTTGCTAAAATATAAGTAACTTATATATATATATAAGAGTAAAAAATAACATAAAAGCAGTGTATGATATTTTTACGTTTAGAAATGTCGCATATAGCTCAAAATAATCAGCTCAAATGAATGTAACGCTACACATCTGATAACCTGATGCACTTGTGTGCTTACGTCAAAGTGAATACGTTGATGTTTTAGAATAAGTGATGGCCTATAAAATAGTTTCGTACATTCATATAAAAATGTAGTCAAAGGTATTAACAATTACAAAATTATATTGACTTGATTACAAAGATTATTTGTACTGCTTCGTGCTTGCGGAAGTTTGCTTTAGTGGTTACCCGTGATGGGTTGTCTTGTTAATAATAGTTGTAATTTCCGTTCTTGAAGGATTGTTCCGGCCGGATGTGCTTTTGCTGACATTGTCATTTTCCGCTGCCTTTCCGATGCGGGTATCGTGCCTTTCTCTTCTGACTTCGGAATCCTTCTTCTTATCTGCTATCCTTTTGTGGAAAGAGTTCCGGTGGCTTCCTTCCTCGATAGGCCTATCAACGGGTTTCACGTCTAAATCCGCACCTATGCGTGGTACTGGAAGGGATTTTAATGAGGTGGCTTTTCCACCCGCGCAGCTTTTATTTTATCTCGGCGCCCGCAAGCTGGTCATTTTTTACCTTAAACCCAGTCAATCAAACCCGATATGCCTGGATTAGTAGACGTACTTTCTTGGGGGCCGGGCTGCATCAACAGAGGAATGAAGGCATAGTTTTCATCCTCTATTGTTTGCCCTTCACCCCTTCTTAGGTGAAGCTTCTTGGTAATCAGGGCTGCTTTATGTATTGCGTTGCCCCGAACTTCCTTTGAGGCCTCAACTAGGGACCAAACTCTTTCCACATTCTATCACCCATATCAACCCAACTCCAATGTTATACTTCCTTCTTGGTTAAGAAGGAACTTGCTGCACTTTCAAAGGACTTGGGTTTT
Source organism: Chrysanthemum seticuspe (assembly GCA_019973895.1). NCBI lineage: Eukaryota > Viridiplantae > Streptophyta > Magnoliopsida > Asterales > Asteraceae > Chrysanthemum > Chrysanthemum seticuspe. The sequence continues at coordinate 33,857,144 of BPTQ01000001.1, forward strand.
AGGTGAAGGAGTGATGTGAATGGTCGGGGAGATGGGTTATTAGTAGTCATTTAAGAACATGTTTCAGTTATCGCAGCATCTGCTTTGCGCGTATGCTTTTATTTTGTGGGGTAAAGGTTTAGGCTATGTATGGGATTTTTGGAAACGACCATGTGTGGGCAACGTGTTGTTGTTGATGGCCGGTTGTATTCTTTTTGTACTGTGTACCATCGTGTTCTTCTTTTAAATAACATCTTCATCTTCTCTTTGGTGTATATGTCAAACACTTTTTTTTTTGTTGGTGAAGGGATGTTGCCTTGTTTTCTTTTTCTGTACTTTCCCCTTTCTTTACCTCGCATATTAAAAGGTAGGATTTTACTGTTGTTGCACGCGTTAACATTAAATTTTCATTTACTGTTTTGTGGGTACGCACGTGCCTAGCCTCGTAGCCTGGGCATCTATTTTTCCTGCTGGATTTAACATAAAATTTCTTGGGAAGGAATGTGAGTCTTTACTTGCAGATTTTCTCTACTTTTTGGTAATTGGATACGCCTTATCCATAATTATAAAGTGTTTGAATTTATAGTTTTAGTAACATAGTAGTTGTAGTTTTATGTATGGGTTGAATGGCCACTTGTCAATTAAGTTATTGTACAGAAAGTTTGGTATGTGTGTATTTACATTTTTTTAGTAAAATGTAGCTTCCATATCTGTTGTTGGTTTTGGAAATGTTGCTTTTGGAAATGGCGCTTTAAATTTAAGTTTTATAATTTAAACTGCAATCCATCAGTCACGACATTTCAGTTTTTACATTTTACTTTAACTAGTCAACCTTTTCATTCGCAAAAACCATTTTGTACTTTAGGGACTTTTTGAATATAAATGATTTGAAAAACACAAACAAAGTTGATATTTGTGTTGACACTAACAGTGGTTAAAGTGACTCTAGTAGTGGTTGCAGCGATACTAGCAGTGGTTGCACATTGATCCGCTGTCTCTTTCACCGTTGTGTTTTTTGTTGTCACATGATATGAAAGAGAACAAGGTTGGATTGACCTTTGATGCAAGACTTCCACCGAATACAGAAATCATGTGGTATTGTTGTCCAATGCAAGACTTTGTACATCATGACATATCCAATGATCCACCTCTCTGATCAGGGTACACAGGTTGAAGTGGTGAGGTTACTATGAAATTCATTCTTGAATTGACGGATAGATGCACAACTATGTAGTCAAATATCACTGGTCTTCAAAATTTGACAACTACTGAGGCTGAAACAATCAGGAGGTTGAAGCAGAAGGTAAGTGTTTTGGAGAGAGTAAGATGGCCAAGGGTCACTGCATTCAGGAAAGTGAAGAAAATGGGAAAGAAAGCAAGCTGGGTTGGGATTCAAAGTTTAGAGGATGCATCCAAACATGTGAGGAGGGAGAGTACAAAGTTTTGTTACTGACATGGAAGGTAAAGAAGCATTAATAGATGATTCTTTAAAGGCTGCAGTTGAAGAAAATGAGAAGGAAGTCGTGCAGGCAACCACTGCCAGTGTTGCTGCATCCACTGCTAGTTTTGCAGTAACCACTGCTGCAACCAATGCTGATATTATTCTACCCACTGCCAGTTCAGACGTTTCCAATGCAGAGGCAAACACTTCTACAATTATAACCACGACAATAACACCAACACCAAAACCAAAAGAGGCTGAGAATGAGATTGCCATACAATTCTCAAGCTAAAGCAATCTCACCCTATCCCTGCACCTAGACATATTGCTAAGAGTCTAAACATTGGTGAACCTGTGCAGAAAGCTGTAGTTACGGAACATGATATTGGAATGGGTAAAGGGATTGCAGAGCCAACTTTGGTGTTTGAAAGTACAGAGGAGCAGATAGCTTTTGATGAAGAATTTGCAAAAAGATTACATATGGAAGTAATTGCTAAAGAAAAGCAAAGGGCAAAGCAGGAAGAAGCCTCTAAACAAGCTGTAGAAGAGTGGAAAATCGAACAGATGTATTTTACCCTACATAATTACGAAAAATTGTTCAGTTTACTCGTAATGATTAACTTAGCTTCATAGTCCTAAAAAGGGTCAACAAAAACCAAAAAATAATTCAGCCCATAGAAAGAATGTATACCGACGTCGTAAACAATTGCATAAATGATGCATATAAATCACTCCTTACATAACTAACGACATCTAAGGTATTATACCCTACATAATTACGAAACAGACAGACATAAAAAAAAGCAATGGATTATAAAATGGAATGAACACGTATATAAGGTATAAATCGAATAGCAACAACGATTTATTATAACATAGAACCAATTGCAATTAAAGCATATGTAATAAACAACGAGAAGAATATTTACGTACCATATTTGATCAATCGAATGTGGTTTGCAATCAACACTGTAGCTTTCTAGACGGTGACATAACTGACGTTACAAGGAAGAGAGGGGCTGACGAAGAAGACGGTTTGGTTTGTGAAAACAGTCATTAAGAACACTTTTGTGCGAGAAGGAAAAACAGAGAAAAACGGCAACTATGGATGTTTTTGTAATTTTGTGCCAGCGGGTATTGGAATTTTGAATAGAAATTGTACTTTGACTATTCAAAATGTGTACTTTCTATCTAATGTAAAATGATGAAAGAACCCTTTTTAAAATATACAGTTGCCAAGCGCGTTTTTCGTTGCCCAAAAAACAATACCTTACACATACGGGACACTTGTCACAATGTCGATGAGTTGCCCAATCACAGCGGTTGCCCTCGGTCCATTTTCAAATTTGGTCCGGAAAGTGACTAGCCTCAGGGCGGGCGGTCTATTTGCATCATTTTCCAAAAAAAAATTAGCTTCTTAGTCGCGAATCGGTAGTCGGGCGGTCGACCCCCTGTAGCTTGTAATCGGTATAGACGGGATTAATCGGTGATTAATCGGATTGGCATTTCCGGCAAGTTTTGGGTATTTTCGGCGAGTTTTGGATATTTTCGGCAAAATTTTCCTTAAAAAATATCTTGTAATAGATATAAACAACTGTTATAAGTGATTAAAACCAGTTTATGGCAAGTTATGGAAATTTCTGACAACATTTGCAAGTTTTCGGTAAGTTTGACCATCGTTGACAGTGGTTGACCGATTTGTTTGACCAATTTACATAAATCGGAAATGTTGGAAGCCCAGTAGTGCCTAGGCGGTGATTAATTTGACTTGTAGACTTTTTTGCAACGCTGATTGTAAGTATTATTTAAAACTCGATATAAAACTAACTGCTTGTCCCAATCATTCAATCAAACCCCCAAATCAATTTTCTTGAATCAATCCATAGTTTTTACTTCTAGCTATATATCCTGAATCATTAACAAACTGAACATCTTGTTAGTTATTAAATGTTTGTAAAACAGAAGAGAACAAGAGGTTTGCTCCAGTTTTTGTAGTTTCACACTTTTGATACTCATCATAACTGTCATCTTTCTTGTAGACAAGTACCAGGTTTCTATAAACACAAAACAGAAATTTTGAAAATAAGCTGATCATATCATTGTGTTCTGCAAAATAAGAGACTTATCATTCAGAGTTGCTAGGAGGCTTGTCCTTTGGATGCTTGGAGCCGTAATGATCCACAAGCTGGTTTTGATTTGCTAACTGCACCTGAAAACCCCAACGCATCGAGATAATATAAGCCAAAAACTCAACAATGTGGATTCAATATCATAATTAAACAAGAGTACTAGAATAATAACTCAACAGTTCAAGCAGGACTGCAATATGATATTTACATTAATCAGAATTTAGTGTTTGTTGGCCCGTTTTTCTGGATCTATAATCAAGATATACCAAAATACAAGATACAATTGAATCTGTAGAAGCTTTTTATATTTATCAGTCATGAATCTGTTTTGATACAAATGTTATCTATTTATACATATATGAAACGGTACAATGAAAAGTCATGTTGGTTTCATAAGAACCAGCAGGTATGTTGGTTATGGCATAACTGCCATTTAGCAGTTATTTCCTAACTGCTTGTAACTGCTGTGGTTGACTTTTCTGTGGTTGACTTCTGGGTTGACCGGGTCATTTGGGTGTTGACTGGGTCGATTTGGGTATTGTAATGGGTCGATTGGGATTAACCCAATATTCTCCCCCTTAATCACAATCGCTGCGACGTAGGTCTTTAAGTCTTCTTGATTCATCTTCTGGTTAAATCCACCATCTGAGCTTTTAATTTCTTGTAGTGCTTGTGATCATCCTTATGTCAAGGTAGATCAATTTTCCTTCAGTTACTTCCACCTTTTCTGCTGTGATCTTCATTATGTCCATGTTGATCTGGTTATTTCCACCTTTGTGATCTTCCTTAAGTCCAGGTTGATCATATTTTTTTTGGTATTTCCACCTTCATTGTTGTAATCTTCCTTAATTTCGGGGCTGATCATATTTTTCTGGTTATTTCCACCTTCATTGTTGTGATCTTCCTTAATTTCGGGCTGATCATATTTTTCTCGTGCTTCTTCAACAATTGACAAAAGCAATGTTGGTTCTAAGTCTTCTTCAATGAGATTAGACTGTTCTTCTTTCTTTGATGGACATTTGTTTGCAAAATGCCCATACTTCTTGCATTTAAAATACATCACCTTACTCTTATCATGAGTAAATTTATTTGAGTTGTTGTTTGATTTTTCCTTGAAATTATTTTCTTGGCCTCGCAACAAATCATGTCCACATTTTTCACAGTGTCTTCCGTGAGTAATGTTATTGTTGTGATGTGTAAACAATAACTTATATTGATCGTTATTGTCCTTATTCTTCTTAAACTTTATTCTTTCCTCGTACGTCTTGAGTCTCCCACTTGCTTCTTCCATCGTCATTTCACTTAGATCGGATTATTGCTCTATTGATGCAACTATTTGCAGATACCTATCAGGTACAACATTTAATAGTTTCCGTACTAAGGTTTGATCTTCAATTATGTGTCCTAGACTAACGGCTTTGTTTACGAGTGTTGTTAGTTTTGTAGCGAGGTGTCGATTGTCTCGTCTTCCTTCATTTGTAACATCTCAAAATCATATTTGAGTCTTTGTAGTCATGCTTGTTGAACTCTGTTTTCGCCAACGTGTCTAGTTTTCAAAGCATTCCAAATGACTTTCGCGGTTTTGTGCTTTATTATTTGAAGTAATTGTTCCTCGGGTAAGGCTTGATCAAGGTGTTGTATGGCATATCCAGGAGGGATTAGAGAAGCCATGGTCGAAAGCAATAATGTGTCAAGAGGACTAAAGAAGATTGCTTAATATAGGAACATGGTTGGATTCTTAAAATTTGCAAAATGGATTCGTGTAAAGAGGAAGTGAATGTGGCATGCAACAAATAGTGGAATATTGGGACAAGAACAGGGAGTCAGGGAGAGATTAAAGAATCAAACGTGGGTTAACAATTAGGGGGGTGATTGTTGGCCTTAATTGTTCAACCCAAGTTTGATAGTTAACGGGTCAAAAGTGTAAATTGACTTAAGTATGTACTTTAGAGTCTATTATGTCATTATGTTAAGTTACAAGGTTCTAATGTGTAGTTTATAAACCTAGAAACCGTTGGTTAGAAGGTCACGACTGTTCAATAGAAAGGATATGACGTTTATGTATGTATATATATGTGCGATCATAACATATTGAATTTAACCCAGATTCAGATATTAAAAAACAATTTCGTTTGGGTTCATCCCTTTGTTTCTTGTTCGTATTGTTATTGTGATTCTTGATTATGGATTGGCATCAATGATTCCTGGGATAATAAAGAAGGATTGTTTATGGGTCAAGTGGGTTAGTGCGTACCGATTGATCGATAGAAGCTCCAATATTCGAAATTTTTGGGATATTCCTATTAAATCTGATGCGAGTTGGAGTTGGAGGAAGATTTTGCAATGTAGAGATGCTATTAGAAGTCATATTGTGTGCAGGTTAGGTGATGGTAAAGACACGTCAGTGTGGTTTGACAATTGGTTGTTTATTGGTCCTCTTTGTCAGTTTATCAACAACAGAGATATATTTGAAGCTGGCCTTAGTCTTGATTGTAAGGTGTCAATTATTGTAAGAAATGGTGAATGGTTATGGCCTGATTGTTGGAGAGAAAAATTTCCCTTTTTATTTCACCTTCCGCCTCCGTTGCTTTTTCATGATAGAAATGATAAGGTTTTATGGAAAAATAAAAATGGTCAGTTGGGGCATTTTTCTGTAAAAGTTTCCTGGTCTGATCTTTCTGTGGTGAATCCAGTTGTCCCTTGGTATAAGCTGGTGTGGTTCAGTCAAAATATTCACCGACACGCTTTCATACTTTGGCTTGCAATTCTTCAAAAACTTAAGACTCAAGATAGGGTGGTTGTTTGGTTAGGAGGGGATGATATGAAGTGTTCTCTCTGTAATAATGTTATGGACTCTCACTCACATCTCTTCTTTGAATGTGAATTTTCTTTGAAGGTTTGGAGAAGGTATAAAGAGATGGTTAGTCTTCATAATGCTCCTAATTCCTTATTGCAAATTATTGATTATGTCTGTGTTAGGCCTATCAATAAATCTATATGAAGTATTTTGCTAAGATTAGTTATTGGTGCATTGGTCTACTTTATTTGGCAAGAAAGAAATCTGAGATTATTTCAGCATAAGAAAAGATCTTTGAATGAGCTTTGCTGCATTATTAAGGAAACTATTAGATTAAGGCTCATGAGCTTGAAGATCAGAGATTCTAAGCAATCTCGTGATGCAGCTAACATTTGGAATTTTCATGTTATGAAGAGGAATGTGGATGGCAGCTCATAACATTTTTAAATGTTTGGCATTGGATCCTCTATTTCATTTTCATGGTGGACTCCCCTAGTTCTCATACTGGGTTTTTGCATATTGGACTCTTACAGGCTTGGAATTTAATTGGTATGGATTGTTCTTTGAAATGTTATTCTTATGGTGGGTTATTGAAGACAAGAAGACTATTGGGGTTAGGAAGTGCAATTATTTTATTGAAGTTACGAAGATATGGAGCTGGAAAAATGGTCATGAGCATTATAGAGGAAATAATTATTTTATATTTGCTTTTGGGATTCTTTTTGGTATTTGTTTTTTGGTTGCAAGTTTTGTTTGTTAATTTCTTTTCTAGTCATGTTTCCAAAGCATGTTTTGGGCATGTCTAGGAATATTGCTCATATGGGTTTTGTCCATATAAGTTGATTGTATATATTTTTTTGGTGTTTATAATATTTGCGGGGACTGTTAGTTCCCCTTTTCCAAAAAAAAGTCTCTCCTCCCTTCATTTAGACCAGAAAGTATAACTAGACCAAGAACACCAGCATTCCACGTCTCAAAATACAGCCCATTGTTCTAACAGATCAATGAAAATAAGCATGAGTTATTTCAAGTAATGCTTTAATATCCCGTTTAGAAACTCAATTTGAGGAGCAATGAACATACCGGGATATCAACAGCAATGCTTAGCAGCGAAATCTTGTTAAGGCCAACTCTTACATTAACAACGCTGTTAAAAGTTATTTTCGGGTTTTCTAGACTTCCGTTGATGGTTCCTGTTAAAATAAGCCAAAGTGAGATATCCTGAAACCAAATGATAAGTTTCTTCAAATTATATATGGAAGTTGTTATAAACGTTGATGAAAATATGTAAAGCATGACCAACAGCTAAGGCCGTAAGCGTAGGCTGCTCCCTCTATCAAGAACCTTTCGTTGGAGTCAATCTTGACACTAATTACAAAAAATATCAATCAGTACTCCGTCTACTTATCCACTGAATAGCCGTTTTTATAGATCATACCATTAACTGTGAATAAAGATCATCATGCATTACTTAGTCATGTACCACAAGTAGTCAGAAGCATCTCTAGTCACATTTAACTGCTCCAATAATCCAATTGTTCCAAATTACATCTATTATGTATTTTTGGGTATATGGTGCTTAGGATTGCTTATCTGGACTTATGCACTAACTCCTTGTGACGACTGATATTACTTCTCATGAGTTTAAGTTGACAATGGTTTGATTCAGGCCAAAGTAAACATGTTCAAAATCACATCTTAAAATAGTTAATAAACTAACTTGCCTCACAAATTTCAAAAGGTACAACTAATGTTTGATATTCAAATGTCAACTATATGATCAAAACATACCCTTCATAGAAACACAACGATAGAAATCGAGAGCAAAAAGATTAGGACACCCATAAGCTAAACTCATAATTCCTGTGTCACCAACTCCTTCGCACCAACCATAATTTACGATTTAAGTTGACTACAGTAAAATCCAATAGCCTGCAAACAACCTCAGAAGTTAACGATTTTGAGATACACATTCCAACATACAAATAGGAGAAATGTAATTTTTTCTATACCTTCAAGGCCTTCTGAAATTTTGTTTTTCCACGTCCACAAAGCAAAAAATAATTCAACCTCTATGGTATTCGCTAAGATACTTGAGAGTACCATCTCTCATATTACATTTTCCCCATTTTTGAGTTCCCAAGCTTTCCCCTCTAACAACAGCAACAGTCTCAAACAAAGCTTTCCCTCTAACAAACAAAAAATTGTTACCAGCCTGTAATATCATATGAGTATAATATCATATGAGTATAATAACAGGTGCACTTAGTCCCGAAAAAGATAATGTGCAAAACTCAAAAAAAAAAAAAAAAAAAAAAAAATCATGAACCGATTTGGCTATAAACAGATAAATAAATAAGTCAAGAACATACCATCGATCCATAGCTTGAGAAATTTCGATGGTAAATACCTTTTTTTTTTGGATGATTTTGTGTTGGATACGATGATTCCAATGATGCGGGTTGTTCAATTATGTTCTTTGTTAGTGTAAAGGTTAAGGTTTTTTGATTGAGTCGTCGATCTTGATGATTCCAGGTTTTTTGTTCTTTGTTCAATGATGTGGTTTTTTTTTAGCGTGATCCATGGCCGCGTTTCAGTATTTGAGTAGTTACATTTTTACCCCTATAAATTAAATAATTACTATCAACCCCATGTGTTTTTTTAACTTATTTTTTATAATCAACGAAATTTTGAAAGATTAACCAAATGCAATTTTGACTTTGTATTAATCAATCATATTGCTCGATTTCGCTTACATGGCAAAATCGAGCTCTCTTATTGGACCAATTTTTTTTCATAAGAATGATTTCGCAAAAACACTTCGAAATGATATAATTCCTTTATTATATAAAAGATTTTCGCAAAATATCAATTAAAAAAGCAATAGGCCAATAATAGTTATACGTGAATCATCATAGGCTACCTAGTAGCATTTATTAAACAACCAAGATATTACATAAAGAAAAATTCACGATCAAGTGTAAGCTTTTCGTTCTTGTTATTACATTCCAACTTACTTTTAGAAAAAGAAATCGTAGACCAAATAAGAACATTCAAGGATTTGCGATTAAGTTCCAATTCATCCAACACGATATATGAGAGATTCTAACGTACTTTGAAGTACCTCAAGCCTGCACGTAACCACTCCTACTTCTTCGCACTAGCGAACACTAGTCTCTGGAACAAACGCCAACAACAAAAGGTTTTTAAGACTAAACTCTAGTGATATCAATGAGTTATTTGATACGATCACTGTAAATAAAGCAAAGCAAAACACAATATGAAAGTTGGTTAATTAGTTAGTAACATCTGTCGTTCATAATCATTTTTATTTTAGTCATATAATCAGTGATAAAGTATTCTTATAGATTTATTGTCTAAAAAAACATATGATCACGTACTCTTTTCATATTTTATGTAAAAAAAATAATAGTCCTTGATCAGAAGTCGTAAAAGTTTGATGCATTTCTAATTGAAATTTTGATAACCTTTTTATCTTCATTCCTCACCTTTGGAACTACAAAGAGAGCTGGGCCCCTCCTCAGTTGAGACTAATCTTTGATCGTGCCTTTGTTTATTCTGCAACTCATTTCGCCACTGTAAAAGAACTAAGTTAGCAAACAATATTAATTTATCAAACTATTGTTAAAATAATTTTAATTTCAAAGGCAATTATGTGTTTTTTGTACCTCTCTGTCTTTCGTCAATGCTTCGTCTATTGTAGAACCATTTGCTATTGTCACTACTACACAAACAGGTTTTTCCCACGTCAAAATCAGTGGGAAATCCTGTGGGAAAGGGCCTTTTTCCACGGATTTCACACGGAATTTTTTCGTGTGTAAAAACCCCGTGGGTAAATATTTTCCCACAGATTTTCCCACGGGACGTTGACTATTTCCCACGAATATCATTGTGGATAATCCGTGGGTTTAATTTCTCACAGATTTCTCACGAAATTTCTCACGGTTTCTAGTAGCCATTTTTCACACATATTCGTGGTTTTTTTGCCACGGATTTCCAACGATTTTCACACTAAAATTCAGCCACAGATTTCTCACGAAATTTCCCACAGTTTTTAGTAGTCATTTTCCACTCATATCCGTGGTTTTTTTCACACTAAAATTCTGCCACAGATTTCTCACGAAATTTCCCACAATTTTTAGTAGTCATTTTCATGTTTTATATAATTTTTTGTTTTATTTTTATTGTTTTTTGTTTTTTGTTTTTTGTTTTTTTTTTTTGGGAAATATATTAAAAACAAGAATCATCAAAAAAAAATCAAAAACCATTCCAATATGAAGAATTGTAGAAGAAAACATGTAAATCGTGAAATACATATTACATATAGGAAAAAAAAACACAAAACAACAATTGTTTTATTTCATTATACATCTCATCTTCATCTATTTCTACAACCGTTTATTTATCATTAATTCCGAAAACTCTTTCCAGCAGTTGCTTCCAACAGATTATACATCTGCTTCCCCGAGGCTCTTTCAAGTGATCCAAATTAACAAATATTACAAGATCTACAATAAAAAAAGAAAAAAAATAAGCACACAAAAACACTTGAAAAAACGTTAAATAAACTAAACTAACCAAAGCTAATATGATATACCGTGGCTGATTCCGGCGAGTAGGCTGTTGCAATCGATCTTAAAAAACCCAAAAACTTTAAAAGAAAACTAAACTTGAAAACTTACCTGATTCGTGACTCATATCAAACAACAAAAATATTTTCAGATCTGTAAAAAACAAGAAACCGAGTCGTTAAAAACAAAACCAAACAAACCCAAAACTTATCTGGTTCATGGGATGAAAGAACTGTATTTTAGTTGTGTTTGTGATTCGAGATTCAGTAGCAAGGAAAAGGGTCAGTCCATGGATAAATTATTTAATATAGAATTAAAGGATGTGACTTTTGGTTTTATTCATCTTTGTGGCTGCTGGTAGAGAAAGAAAGCAAAGTGCTTTTTTTTTTGTGGCTGCGTGTAAATGGTAGAGAGATAGGGTTAGGGTTATCTAAATGAGAAATAATTAGTTGGTAAGAGTAATGGGCCTATCCGGATTTTAGGCTGTCATAAGGCTTAGCAGATTTTTGGTGTCATTAGGGTAGGGGTGTTTATCGGTTTGGTTATCGGGTTATTCGGTTCGGTTAGTTCGGTTAAATTTTTTTTTTTGTATAACCGAAAACCGAACCGAACCGAAATTAAATTTGATTCAACCGAACCGAATAACCCGAATTACATCATTTTAATTATTTTTTATTTAATTATATATATTTTTAGCACAAAATATTTTTTTCAAGCTTAAATCATGTTATATTTATACTAAAAAAGAGTTTTAGCTATTTTTTTCATATATATACATTGAAAAAATATGTATTTCATATTAATTCGGTTTTCAATTCGGTTTTCGGTTTTTATTGCCAAAACCATATCCAACCCGATAACCAAATATTTAGTTTGGTTTGGTTCGGTTTTGACCAATTCGGTTCGGTCACAAATTCGGTTCAGTTATTTTTGGTTCGGTTTCGGTTTTCGGTTACTGTGGATATTACCCAATCCGTGAACACCCCTACATTAGGGTGCATTGTTTGGGTAATAACCGAATAAATCGAATCGAACTTGTCAAAATCGAACCGTACTGAACCCAAAAAACTGAACCAAAATTATAACAAAATTGAACTTGTCAAAATCGAACCGAACCGAACTAAAAATTCGGTTTTCGATTTGGATATGGTTTTGGCTATTTGAACTGAAAATAAAATTTATATAAATATATAGATTTTTATATTTATATATAAGAAAAGACCATTCAAATTTTATCCTAATATAAAAAAAACACTTTTTATGCTTTATGCTTGAAATAATTTTTTTTGCCAAAAATCTTTATAATTAAATTTAAAAAGAAAATATAAATGGAGTAATTCGGGTTATTCGGCTGAACCATAAAATCAAACTGAATTCAAATTCGGTTTCAGTTGAATTCTAGTTCGGTTCAGTTTTACATAAAAAAATTTAACCGAACCGAATAAACCGATAATCGAACCGATGAACACTCATAGTATCCATATGGTTAATTTTTTATATAACTTTGGTTAAAGGTTGGGCCACTATAGCTAGCCGATGCTATTGATGTAGCCACTATAGCTAGCCGATGCTATTGATACGGGATTCGGTAAAGAGTTAGGCAAAATAAGTAGCATTGTAGAGAAATATAGAACAACATCTATTTATGGGTATGGATTAGTATTGATTTATATATTGCTTTCAGTTGATATGGTATGTACACATTTATGATACTGACATAAATAGTTACATTAATAAATAAAAACATAAAGTATGAAACTACAAACGTATATGAAGACATACTATGTAATGGGGGAATGTGTAAGTATACAGAAACATAAAAAACGATATTGTTTGTGGGAAATCTGTGGGTATTTACACACATAATTCCCACGGATTCTTGAGATTGGTAGGTAATCCCTGGGAAAGTACCGACGACTTTCCCACAAACATAATCGTTTTATTTTACTTTTTCTAACATAGTTACACATTCATGCATCCCACGTCCGTATACCTATATACAAAACATGTATAGATACAATGGAGGTCATAAACACACATACTAGACGTATAAGTGTAGATATCCACACATATACAACAGTTTGTTCCACCAAAAAGGTTATACCTAAACTTACACATATACTTATGATACTCACATAAATAGTTACATTAATAAACAAAAACATAAAATATGAAACTACAAACCATATATGAAGACATACTAGGTAATAGGGGAATGTGTAAGTATACAGAAACATAAAAACGATATTGTTTGTGGGAAATCCGTGGGTATGTACACACATATTTCCCACGGATTCATCAGATTGTGTAGGTAATCCGTGGAAAATTATTGACGACTTTCCCACAGATATAATTGTTTTCTTTTAATTTCTCTAATATAGTTACACGTTCATGCATATACACATCCGTATATCTATATACAAAACATATTTAGATACAATGAAGGTCATAAACATACATATAAAACATATGCGTGTAGATATCCACACATATACAATGGTTTGTTTCACACATATACTTGTAATACTAACATAATAGTTACATTAATAAATAAACACGTATAATAATAAAATTACAAACACATATAAAGACATACTAAGTAATGTGAGAATGTGCAAGTATACAGAAACACAAAACCAATATTTGTTGTGGAAAAGTTGTGGGAAAGTACCGACATATTTCCCTCGACTAAAACAAAAACAACATTTTGTGGGAAATATGTGGCTAGTGACTCACAGATTTCCCACGGACCAGTTAAATAGTTATTTTATCAAATTGAGAACGTGTGAAATCCGTGAGTAATGTATCTAAAATTTGCCACATAATTTCAGTTGTGGCTAATATGTGTGAAATGTGCCACTAGTTTCCCACGGACGTCTAATAAACACGAATAGTGTGAATATTGTCGTAAATCTGTGGGAAATTTGTGACGGATTTCACACGAAAATTTGGTCAACAATTCAATGTGTAAATAGTGGGAAATCCGTGGGAAATTTACGACATATTTCCCACCGAAATTTGGTCAACAATTTGGTGTGTATTTTGTTGGTATTCCGTGTGAAATTTCACACAGTTTTGTTTCTGTGGGAAAACATCCGTGGGTAAAAGCAGTTTCTGTGGGAAAACATACATGTATCATTGATCTTCACAAATTGGAGGTTGGGTGTATCATGGGTTCCATAACCCCATTTCTCAAATTCAAAACAATCCCAGATCACCACCTTCACCAAAGAAGGATATTTGATTGTAGCATGCCTAGAGTAGAAGCTCGTGAGATTCAACATACTCCAGAGTTGAATCTCGGCAAGGAGAGGGAACACGATGTTTTTAGCTGGTACAACCGTATCAATTTCACCTTCACCTGTCTCTTCATCCCCGTCCGAGATCACTTCCTTCAAACTGCCGCACGCTGAAATTGTTAGCTTTTGAAGATTGACAAGCCCTTTTGCTACACTAACAGTAAATAGCTTTTCTAACTTGTCACAATAATGAATATAAAGTGTCACCAGGTTGTGAAGGCTTATATATTGATCTGGACAATTCCAAATCACTTTCAAACTATTCAAACAATTTAACGTTAGTTGTTCCACTTCCGAAAGAAACCTTGTATATACTTTCACCCCTTCATGGGTTTCAGATGGATGAAAATTCTGCATCTCATCCAAAATCCTCGAGTCCACCAAACACAAAAGCTGGGTACAGTGAGCTACAAAAATGTCCTTCAAACCGAAACCCTCAATAGACATCATAGGCATTAGATTATCAAGATTATTTATCGACACAAAAACTACATCAGTGCATACCTCAACTAATTTTCTAACATGCTTCAAGTTTGAGATATTAAGATAAGGCGTGTCTAGAGTCAAACTTCTACTACATGCTGGGTGGGTATCCGGATGACTTCCTTCAGCAATTTTAATGGAAAATCTTTTCAATCTCTTCACATAATCACCTTTGGGGAAAAGACAAATATGTTGAACCCATAAATTTAGAAATGTGAGCTTTGACAGTTTACCTATCTCCACAAGACTGTTATAACTCCCCTCTTCCACTGGACAATATCTAATTCTCAACTCTTCCAACCAATGAAGCTTTAATAGTACCCCTGGTGCAATATGAGATAAACGACACTGTGCAGCATCAAACAACCTTAAATTGACTAAGTTTCCAATCTCTTGAGGAATTTCTGTAATTCCAGTATAACTGAGAATTAGAATTTCAAGCTGTTTCAGCTCCCCAAGTATAGAAACATCACAGAGAAGTTTATTTCTACCAAGATTAAGCGTACGTAATCTTGTGAGTTGATTCAGTGACTTTGGGAGAGACCTGATGTTATTTTTCTCAAGATCTATAACTTTAGCTTCTTTCATGGCTTGGGTGAATTCATCAGAAATTTCTGTCAATCTAAGATTTTCTTGTATGAGGAATATCTTAAGGAGTGGAATATCAAGCTCATAACCAGCTGGAAGCTTACAGATATCATTTGTCATGAGTGAGATACCTGTGTAGCTTTCCAGACTTCCAATTCTTGGTTCCCATTCTGTCATATATTTCCCAGCCTCCACCAAAAAATTGTTATCATCTTTGGAAGCAATTAATAACGCCACTTCGCGAACAACATCATGCATTTTGGTTGTAGATTCGTCATCCCCATCCAATAACAAGCAAGAGGATTTGAGGACTTTCACTGCACCTTGAACTTTATTTCTTGCGGCCTCCAAGCTTTTGAGGTTTTTGAAAAGCTGCAAACCAACCCCATAATATGCCAACCGTTCTAATGGGATATTAAAGTCTTCCGGGAACATACAACATACTAAGAAGATTGATTTTGCTTCTTCGCTTTCGAGGTAGTCAAAGCTTAACCTCAAATGAGCAAATTCTACCTTTATATCTGGATCAATATTCGAAGTTGCATTTTTCTCTATGTTATCAAGTGCTTTCTCCCATTCCATGAAGTTGTCTTCGTCTTTTAGCGCTTTTCCTACAGCTTGAAGGATTAGTGGCAATCCACCACATCCTTCAACAACCTTCGTCGCAACTTGTTTCAATTTGGCATCGGTTTCGACTCTTTCACTAACCACGCGCTTGAAAAGAGCCCATGCTTCTTTTATTGTCAAACATTCTACGTATATTGGGGTGAGAGCATTCATTGCGGAACACACACTTTTTTTCCTGGACGTTAACAAAATTTTACAACTCGGAAAGGCAGTTCCACATGGAATGCCCACTTCATGTAGCTTCACTTTCGTCCACACATCATCTAAGATTATAAGAACCTTTTCACCTTTTATAATTCGCTTTGCTGCAGTTTCAACCTGTGTTTTAATGCTTGCAGCATCCACACGTTGTGAGACAGTTACAAATACAACAAGAGCAAATAGGTCTTTCACTCTTGCAGCAACTTCTCTAGCTAGTGTAGTCTTTCCTACACCTCCCATGCCCCATATTCCAGTGATTTGTGTGCTTTCATCTTTGACTGATTCAATGATCTTTTCAAGAACTGACTTATGGGTATCAAGATCATCAATATTCTCTCTTGGATAGAGCTCCAAGATTCCAGGCGAAGGAGTAGGAATGGAGACATCACCTTCATAGGCCGCCCCATCTTTTTGGTGTTGCTCAAGGAAAGGAACCTTGTTTGTCGCCTCCTTACCGTAGTGATGGAGGGTGTTCAAGTTGACACACATCCGCAAGTTGAAGCAGTACGTCTTCTTGGCATGAGCTTCTTCTTGAAGAAACTCTTCGGCCTTGGTTATGTGAGTGTCCGCCTCATTAACCCACTTTTCGACACCAGCTAAGAGTTCATCGCCATTTTCACGAGCTAGTTTTATTTTTTGCTCGACCCTCTCCTTCATATCCTTGAGCTTTCCAACTTCGATCCTTAACTTCTCAACATTGTCCTTGGAACTCCACATGTAACCGATCTCTTTTTTAACCTTAGTTAACAATGAGCCCGCTACTTCTTCAACAAGCTTATTAGCAACAGCTTCTGCCATTCTTAGGCCCCTTTTTTTTTTTTTTTTTAATAAAATGTATGAACAAAAGCTACACCAAATGATTCAGAACAACAAAAGGTTTCTTAGTCTAGCGACAGATGATACAGATTTGGATGATGAACAAGAGGAAAAAATATTAGAGGCTATAAAGGTTTAGTGCATCTTTATCAATTTCAAAGTCTGTTCTTTAATTGAAAATATTTGAAAACTACTATAGCGTATAGATAATGGCCTCTAGATTGATAAAGGAGTTGGTAAGTTAAAAAAAAAATAAAGAGCGTTGGTTAATAAAATAAACTTTAGTGCATCTTTATTAATTTTCTCTCATAAAGAAATGACCATTAGCATGCGAGTGTTATGACTATTGACTATTAAGTAATGGAGTATCACTTGTGCACAACAAGAAAAAGCAAATATGTTTTTCTTTTTTACTTCTTCTTTGGTTAATAATTGTTTCCGACATTTAATTCGATTAATTTAGGGTAGTTAAACTCACTACCACATAGACGTGACCAACTAAGAAAAAGCAAATATGTTTTTCAAAAAATAGACGTGACCAACTAATGTTTGTCTGCATCAAGTAGAAAAAGTGAACAAAAACCACTCACACTTTAGTAAATAATCAAAAGTCTTTTGTCACTAGTTCACCATTAGAAGGGACAACATATTCCCACCCCCTAATTCTTATATTCCTACACCCCCTAAATTTTTGCATTTTTTTTATTTATTTTTTATTTTTATAATTTTGTTTATATCAAAAAACTATAAACCTGAAAATGCGAAAAAGAAAATATAAAGTTTAATAAGTCAAACGCTTAAAACTGTCAGATACGAAACAGAAACTGACAAAAAACTGTATTGTACTGAAACAAATAGAGGACAAAGATAATCAAAAGTACAAACCCTTACTAGTAAGAAGGGTAGAAATAGTACATCCCTAGAATTTATGACTAAAGTAACATAATATAAAATATTAAAAATGTATTTAACTTTTTTTTGTTTGATAAAAGTTTCTTTTACATTTTTAATGTTTGCAGGTTGACACGTGTCATCACATTGTTGGATATTCTCACAAAAGTTATTTTTATTGCAAAAAATGAAAGTTTAATGTCTTTTTATCATTTGAATAATATATATTTTAGTTAGAAATTTGTCTATAATTCAATACCTTTTTCAGTAAAATTAAAAAACTCGTTGGCGGGAGTAGTGATCTCGAGGTTGGTAGCTCGGATGGTGGTGGCGATAAGTAGATCGAGGTATATGGGTTATTTTGTGTCGATATATATTATCTTTTAGACTATGATTTTGATCGACTCGTCCGTATATCATTATTGTACGCTTTTAACATTTTGACGACTTGAACATTACGTATAGATAGCAACTTTTGTGTATATGGCAGCTAGATCCGTAGATTATAACACCCGTTTTGTATAATTTGTAACATTTAATGTATTTGAGGGTGTTTAGCGATTATAACTTATTTTGGGATATCGGCATATTGGTATTAGTGGTTTATAGTTTTGGTTGTAACAACAGGTGTAGAACTTTTTCTGGAAAAATTTTCGAAAAAAATTGAAAAATTTCTGCGGTGCAGCCTGTTGTACAGCCACAGTAGATATAGCCGATGACATGTCGTCAACATCAGATAAACCAACTAATATTAATTGGTTTTGTACCGATGATATGTCGTCGGCATCATATAAACCAACTAGTTTATAATAATATAACTATAGTTTTGGTTTTAAACTTGGGGTAATAGCAAAAAAAAGTACTATACTTGCCACCCTTTCTTCTTCAGGGTAGCGAACAAAATTTTTTGCTTCTGCGGGTAATATACTTTCAAATTCATCATCTTTATGGTATTTTCATGAACAGTTGGACATTTTTGCCCCTATTACCCACAAGAGCAAATGGCAAGTATGATACTTTTTTTTTATCATTTGCTCTAGTTTTTTATTATGTTAAATTTTGGATATGTATTAAGATAAATTATTTAATGATTTATAATTGTGTTAAATCTATGATAAAAATGTTTTGTTTTAAGTTTACACTATTTACTTATTAAGATAAGAGTAAATTACACCGTTCGTCCTTGTGGTTTGCGTTGACCTCAGGGTTTCGTCCTTTGACCAAAAAAATTGCACCGTACGTCCTTAAGTGTGAAACGTTATGCACCGTTCGTCCCTTGACCAAACGACGTTAATTTTGACCGTTAAACTCGGGTAAAAATACTAAAATACCCTCACTATCTTCTTCTCTTAAGTCACTTTCTTGTCTATCCTCACCATTTCTCTCATTTATACCCTAACCCTAAACCTAATTCATTTCTTTCTCTCTCACCTCATCACCGGCCGCCACCCTTCCACCACTTGCCACCTCACGCCTCGTCGCCACACGTAACCACCATCACCCACCATCATTTCACCGCCACCGTTTCAAGGAGGTCCAAGGGTTCATTTGCTAGGATTTAGATCAAAAGGTTCGAGTAGATCGGGTCTCGTTAGGTTGTTTTGGGTTTATTTTGGATTCATGAACCACCACAGCCATCTCCTCGTCCTCCTTTCTCCTTGTCTTGTTTTTGTGGATCTAAAAATCTGATTTATAACATGTTTTGAAATAGTTCCGTGTGGTAAAATTTAATGAAAAGGGACGTTTGTTTTGATCCAGCTTTGTATTCGGGTCAGGTCGTACCCGATTGACCACGTAAATTCGTCGTGTGTTTTTGGTTATGTTTTGTTCGATTCGGTTTGAAATGAAACTCGCCTAGGGGTGTTTGTTATTCAGTCTCGGTTCAACTTCAACTTGAGAGGGTTTTGTTTGCTTCATTTTGATTTGGTATAACCACATCCGAGAAGGTGGTGGTTTCCTGTTGCGTTCGGGTCAGCAGAAGTATCCAAGGAGGTGCCTGTATGTGTTTAAAGTGTTGTTTTCAGTCGCATAGTGTACGCTTGTGTTTGTGCGACTGCCTGGTACGTTTATGTTGAGTCAAGTTGTGTCAAGCTGCGTTTGAAATATGGTGCAGTTAGGGTTCGTTTAAACTGGAAAATTATTTAAGAAAGGAAGAAAGAGATAAAAGAGTAAATTACACCTAGCGATAGAAGTAATTTGCTAGGATTTAGATCAAAAGAGTAAATTATTTAAGAAAGGAAGAAACAGATAAAAAAAAAGTAAATTGCACAGTTCGTCCTTATGGTCTTGAAATGACGAATTTACCCTCATGTGCAAGTCACATGATGGGTTTTTAACGGTCAAAATTAACGTCGTTTGGTCAAGGGACGAACGGTGCAATTTTTTTGGTCAAAGGACGAAACCCTGCGGTCAACGCAAACCACAAGGACGAACGGTGTAATTTACTCTTAAGATAATTTAGTTCCACCAGCCACTTCCATTTGCAAAGGACATGAGTTTAAATAAGTATACGCATGCATGGCACGTGTGGGGTTCAAATAAGCAGTTTTAACCCTTACCATTTAGGCGGGAAAAGCCGTTAAAGCCATTTCATCATTTCATTTGTATATAACACAATTCATTTCACATTTGTAAGCGGTTTTGATTTTGTAATTCTCTCTTGTAATAAACTTCTACAAGTCAGTAAGCCATAACAAATCCCATTAACTAATTCTTGAGCTCAATTCTTATTTGAATCTCGTTGATTCCTGTAAGAGTGTATCAACTGGTATCAAAGCAGTCAATTCCGGCATCTTAACCCATAAACCTATTGAGTTTGATCGTCGCCAATCAAATTCTGGCCAAAATACATTCGTTTCCCTATCACAAATACGTTACCCTTGTTAATTCTTATTCCGTTTTCTTAGCCAAAACACGTTTTTCGTACGGCTAGTACATTATTTATTATTTAAAAAAAAAAATATCATACTTGCCATTTGCCGTTGTGGGTAATAGGGGCAAAATTGTCCAACTGTTCATGAAAATACCCTAAAGAGGATGAATTTGAAAGTATATTACCCGCAGAAGCAAAAAATTTTGTTCGCTACCCTGAAGAAGAAAGGGTGGCAAGTATAGTACTTTTTTTTGATATTACCCCTTTAAACTTTTAAATAACTAAAAACCCGAACTTTCAGTTTGGTTGTAACTTTAGCAAAAACAACAACAAAACTCCCAGATGCTTATCCTTTGTAGAGTTGAAAATTTAAAATCTTAAAGATGATAAACAAAAACATTTGAGTAATGATATTTTTGGAATATTAGTCTTCTTTTAATGGTTTTTTAAATGGCAGTTGATAGCCTCATTGTCGTGTAGTTTCATTGGCCGGCAACAAGATTACTATTTTATGCAAGCATTGGATGGATTCATAGTTTCGTACACATGAAAACAACTTTGCAATTTAAAACCAATTTCTTAAACCACCTACTTTATTTTTTATACTTTCTCCATGACAAAATCACTTTCAGAGTTCTGGCCAAACCCACACACCACTCTCTTCATAATTGAAAAATAAGTAATTTTGTCATTTTAGAGCGTAGAAGTACCCCACAAGTTTAGAAAATGAAACTCCACATGATCTTCGAAATCTACAAAGTTAGCTGGTAATATGTTGTTATTTACCAAGATGCATGCTCCACGGGAAGGTTGGGGGTATAAATGTCACGTTATGTGTTAATGTATTTTGCAACGGATTTTCAATGTTGCTTATAGGCTCTATGCAATTGATACCGCAACCACCAAAAAATGTTTGTGACAGACCTCCAAAAAAAAAACGGATGAAATTGTATATTTGTTTTTTGCAACAAATTTGCAAACGTTATCTATATGGTTGTAAACCGGTAGGTAATTAAGTTATCTATATGGTCGTAATAACTATTTAGATCATCTGAAAATTCTAAATTATATAAAAATAAAAATAAAAGATTTTTAATTGATTTATTTTCTGGGTGTCTTTATGTTACATTGCGACTCTTCAACATACATTTTTCAAAAGATAGGTAATTAAGTTAATAAATCCCAATATATATGATTATAAAATAATAATAATACCTTCACAACCATACTGTAAAACATCTTATATGTCCAATAGGTTTTTGAACCTCGCTCGTTGCACATCATCGTACTCAGGATTTTTAAGAGGGTGTTGCACAAAAAAATTTTGGGCTAACAAAAGTCACACCGTAAGAAACGAAAGTAGCAAAATTTTTTTTGAGGGTTGCACATACCACAAAAACGACAGTTTGAAATCTTTTTACACTTCGTGACCTAAAATCGGGTGTAGCCCGTGCCACACTCGGCATACATGTGAGTCCGTCCGCACATGAAAATACTTTTTCATACATTAATGCAAGAAACGACTATGAGATTATCGATTAGACTTCATATGTTAATGCAGGAAACATGCCCGGCTTTTCATACATTAATGGAAGAAATGACTATGAGATTATCAGTTAGACCTCATACATTAACGCAAAATGAAAAATGCTCGACTTTTTTTGGATAACCTGAACCATGATCCATTTTCCGTACTAATAATAAAATCTTCACAAATCACATTATAGTTATATACATAGAAACAAGGTGCGGCATGCGGATGAAAATGATATACAAGTATAGCTTGACCAAATTTACTATGCATATACGGTTAACATTAATTTGTCACTTGTTCCCGGCCAAGTTTTGTATACATGAACAACTTCATAAGCACCATATATATATATACTAAGAAGAAGATGTAGTTTAAAGAAACTAAAATTTAACAAATACCAAATAACTTACACTATTGTTTACTTAATATAACTAGCATTATCTTTTTAACACATACTGGATGTATGATCGAAACAAGATTTATTGAGATGCATAAAGTATCAGACAAAGTTCAAGAGCCATTTTAAATAGTCTATTATATTCAGAAACATGTACGGTTACACGGTAAGTGTGCAGGCTGTGGGAAAAAAGGGTTTCTTTTGCCGGAATCCAAGAAAGACCCACCATGGCTCACGTGAAATGCAAAAAAGCAAAACAAAAAAATTTTGGACTTAAGTATTGTAAAAGGGTCCTACTCATGGACGGACCCACATGTATGTCGGGTGTGGCACGGGCTACACTCAATTTTAGGTCACGAAGTGCAAAAAGATTTCAAAGCTGTTGTTTTTGTGGTATGCGCAAACCCCAAAATCATTTTTGCTATTTTCGTTTCTTACGGTGTAACTTTAGTTAGCCAAACATTTCTTTTGTGCAACACCCTCTAAAAAATCCTGTGTTCGTCCATGGTCCTACTACGCAGGCACCCCATTGAAAAAATATTATGGGGTGTTTGCGCTTTCTCTCTCCTGCCAATGATTGGTACATTGGTTTCCGTGCCAATAATTGAAAAATATGTTTTTTGTTACTTTTACACTTTGTTTTTTTACAAGTTTTTTTACGCTTTTTTTTTTTTTTTTTTTTTTTTTTTTTTTTTTTTTTTACAATTGAGACTTTTTTTTTTTTTACTTTTACAGTTTTTTTTCTTTTTTACAAGTAAAGACTATTACTGATTTTATCTCACTTATAACTTTTTTTTTTTTTTTTTTTTTTTGAATCAGTTTTAAAACTTAAAAAAAAAACCGTAGTTGGAAATTTTTTGAGGCTCAGTTCGAAGGTTGCAAAAGTGAGATTTTATCTCACTTTGCCGTCCATTCTGTTTTCATCATCGCCTCGAAAAATTTTTAGGCTAAAAAATCATCATCGCCTCGGAAAACTTTTAGGCTCAAACCCGAAGGTTGCAAAGTGAGATTTGATCTCACTTTACCGTCCATTCGGTTTTTATCATCATCGCCTCGGAAAATTTTAAGTCACAACTGCACATAGTCACAATTTCACAGGAACTGGACAATCTAATCTTGCACCCCAATATTTCCTTCCCATGCACAATGTCACTAGTTCACAGGAACTGCAAA
Organism: Chrysanthemum seticuspe; assembly: GCA_019973895.1. Classification (NCBI taxonomy): domain Eukaryota; kingdom Viridiplantae; phylum Streptophyta; class Magnoliopsida; order Asterales; family Asteraceae; genus Chrysanthemum; species Chrysanthemum seticuspe. Next base: position 33,880,963 of record BPTQ01000001.1, read on the forward strand.
AGGCTCACAAGTCCACAACTGCACAAAGTGTCACTAGTCTCAAACTACACAAGGACACAAGCCTCACAAGTTACACGTTTTCAACATGAAAGTAACAACGATTCTCAATATCACCAAAATAACACAAAAGTGTGAAACTTGATGATCCAAAACTTGTTTACACGTTATGCGTAGAACTGAACACGCTTTTAAAGCTTAAAAACAAGGAATTACTCGTAAAGTTTGAAACTTTTTGCCAAAAACATATATTTTAACACCTAAAAACGTTGAAAGTACAAGAATCTTGGATTGAAAAGTGTAAAAAATGAGTTTTTAAGCGTGACAAAGTTTGTGAAACGAGACTTACGTGTAAAACCAAAAACTGCAAAAACAAAAGCTTTTCACCCAACTATTTGGCGAATGATACCACTGTTAGGTTCCCATATTAGTAACACAAGCATCAATAGAAAAATAGATGAGAGAATAGATCGGATGAACAACTAACCAAACACACACACACGTATAAGTGTAGAAAGGTTACGCGTAGAGTGCAAGTGAAAGATAAATTAAACAACCAACCATCTAAGGATGGTTTACAAGAGTATTTATAGGAGGGAACTAGGGCAACACTCCAAGTTCTCATCCTTTTCCTTATTGGGCTTGGCCTAGGCTTATGGGCCTTCTACATAAGCCTAAGCTTAATAACAAACATAAAGGCCATATTAAGCTAACTATTACATATGAATCACTAACACTTGAATTAAGGTTTAGGAGTGATTCCAACATGTTCTATAAATTTGGAAAAATATAAAGGGGATGTATGTAGGCCTGTACATCCACCATGTGGATCATTTTTATTTTTAAAATCGATGCATCGTCAAAATGATCATCAAATACGCAACCTAAGGTTAGCGTGGTTAGTGGCTCGACTTATAAAATGTGAGCATGGTTTTCCAAATCATATTATTGCAAATGGTGGTGAATACTTTCAAGTATTGGGCGATTTTTGGAATAAGTGTTGAACTTAAAAGTAGCCCAAGTTCATACGCGAATTGCTTTTGTTGAAACGTTTATAAAACGTCTTCAGTTGATTGCAAAGCCAATAATATTATTAAAAAAAATTAGTCTATGTGGCATGTAATAACATATGAATTCGCATCTTGCCATTAATCTATAATGAATCCTCCCAGTAGAATAGTTTTTGGTCACAAACCATATATCCCATGTGAGATTTTGCAATTGTGTGAAATGGGATGTTGATATAGATAATTCATTCAGGGGGAGATATCCAAATATGAAGGGGGAGATAATTCATTCAGGGGGAGGTCACATGTTGCAAGGCCCCTTCAATATACAAAGCTGATGATCAAAATATTAGTTTTGAAGTGTCAAATTTAAGTGTATAAGAAATAATGACGATTCTTGCTCGTCATATAAGATATAATTTATTATTCATTTTGAATTTGTTTCAAAGTAAAAGAATGTACAATGAATGTTGAGTCATCATATTGCAGGTATGAATCACAACTGGTGAAAATAGTATTTAACAAATTCTTTCATGCGAGACACGACCAAATTTATATATAAAAGACACTGGCCATGAAATTAATTAAGGGTGCGTTTGGTATCCCACTATGGAAATAAATCTATGACTTTGAAAGTGATTAATGTTGTTTGGTTGGTTATGGGGCCCACCACAATGGAATGAGGATACCCATGATATGTGGGTTTTCTCATAGGAGTATGATTTGGTGGGTATGTTGATACCCATGAAAAGTGATATCTACATACCCATTTCCATTTCACTTTATTCTCAAACCTATATCTATAGTGATTCCATCAAGCATACCAAACGCACCCTAAGATATTGGTTATGCCAACTTAAGGAATTCAAGTGATGTGATCAACAGGGGGAGAGAATATACACGTTACACTCTTTTTCCCTTTTCCTTGTTTTTTTCCAGGGCTTTTCAGCAAAGTTATAATAAGGCAACATCCCCAAGCGTGTGAAGAAGTTATGTACTATTTTTCTAGTACTGACATTTCATGGCGTTCCGTAAAGCAAACAATGAGTGTGATACAACATATTCGTGAATCATGTGGTATTTCTTCAGGCCATGAAGCTCCAACGGTCGTACATGAAAATAGTGCAGCATACATTGCTCAAAGGACTGCTGCATCAAAGGTGACTGAAGCAAGCATATTATACCGAAGTTCCTTTTCACCAATGATTACAGAAGAGTGGCTATATTATTGTCCATAAGGTTTATTCATGCAAGAACCTAACAAACTTATATCAAGGCACTTCCTGCTGTAACATTTAAGAAGTTGGTTCAGGGCATTGGAATGCAAAGACTCAGTAAACTTAAGTGATCTAATCATCAGAGGGAGAATATACGCGATGCACTCTTTTTTTCTTAGCTATGGTTTTGTCCCACAGGGTTTTCCAAGTAAGGTTTTTAATGAGGCATCATATCTAAGCGTATGAGAATTAATGATGGATAGCCAATAGGGAGTGTTATGAATAATTATGATTGTGGCTATCCATATACCTTAACCCCTCAAACCTTTCATCTTTCATATTCCCCCTTTATGATTATATAAATACTTTGATTATGAGAGTCTTATAAATTGAAGATCATTTGTAGTTTGTGAGATCAATCTCAATGAAATATATTGGTCTCTATTCTCTCTATTTTATTCTTCCATGCATTTGTTATGTGTTATTGCTATTAGGCCGTTGTTTCACAACAAGAATATTGTTATTTAGGGTGTGTTTTGGAGAATAACATGAACGTATGATTGATGATCTTGTTGATGGTACCTCAACAGTGAATAACAAGATTAGAAGTAGAATCAATATATGTACTTCTTTTGGAATGCAAAATTCAAATTAACAGCCAAACACAAACAACCACCAACAATATATCTTCAACTGCCATCACCATCTCCACAACCGCCACAAACATAAATCAAACTCAATCCAAAGAAATGCACAAATTTGGAAAATGATGAAACGCATCCACCACCATCATCATTATCACACATGTACACACATACACATGAAAAATTACAGAAAATTGGGAGAGGAAGTGCAGCTGGTGGTGTGGGCTATCGAAGTAGAGATGGCTGAATATAATGACGGCAGAGGCGGATGATAATATTCAGCCGGGAAAATGAGGAAGTTACGTTTCTAATTAGTGGACTTAACCCTATTCTTAATCCTGTAGAGTTGCAGTTACAATAAAAACTATAATTAATCATCAGAAATTGCTTAATAAAGCATTTTCTATAAGAAATTGGACCAAAAATTACTTGTGCTGTGATGATCTATTTTCAATTGCAGGGACACCCCTCCACACTGCTGCAAAAGAGAAAAACAGAAGGGCGATCAAATTTCTAGTTGAAAATGGGGCATTCCTGCCAGATAAAATCGAGGACACGAGGTTTAATCCACCAGTCCATTAGTGTCATGGCCTTGAATGGGCGTATGATGAGATGAAGCGTGTTCAACAAGAGAGTGGGTCATCATCCTCGGGAGAGGGGTCCTACAGCTCCGATAACTAAGCCAGTCCGTATTTCTGTTGTTGCGTTAATTATACTGTTTGTAACATGATTGTATGTGCTGATTGCACAAGGATATAAACTTCTTGCTGACTGCACAAGGATCAAATGCTGGTGTGCTACATGGATCTGATTGTTGTTACTTGATACAGTTGGTTTCAGTAATTATCATATAGTGTTGATTTGGTGATCTTGTTTTGTTGAAGCTGGAACAATTAGTGACTTGCACAATTACTTATTTTGGGCTATCATGAGATTAAAGTTTTCATCTTTTTAGTTCTATCATTATGAAAATAGTTGCAAAAATTTGTTTACTCTAAGCGCATCTTTGTCAGCTTGTTGTATATATATTAGGGTTTAGGTCAATAAATAATAATGACTTACTCCGAAATACTGTTTTAATATGCATATTTGAATGAGATGTTATACTTTAAAATTTGACAGATGTTGCTGGTTTTTCATGTAATAAATCACTAAACTATGCATATTGAAATATGGAGTTAATTTCATAAAAATGAAATAAATACCGTTACAAGTATAGTCCATGTGGTTTGTGGGGTATCACGAAGTTAGTCTTTACTTTTTTATTACTTTTCCGTTTGTTTTCGTGGTTTTTTTACGTTTTCATTCGTTTTTTATGTTTTCTCCTGTTTTTATACGTTTTCAGCCGTTTGTATACGTTTCGGCCGTTTTTCTTACGTTTTTATCCGTTTTATACGTTTTCGTCGGTCTTTCTTACATTTTTATGCGTTTTATACATTTTCGGCCGATTTTATACGTTTTCATCCGGTTTTATATGTTTTCGTTCGTTATTCTTACGTTTTTATACGTTTTCGTCCCTTTTTATTAGGTTTTTATACGTTTTCGTTCGTGTTTCTTATGTTTTTATCCGGTTTATACGTTTTCGTCCATTTTTATAAGTTTTCAGCTGTTTTTATACGTTTTCGTCCATTTTTAAAAACCATCTTATCGACAAATACATATTTTTAACGGACAATAAAAACACTTGTCACTCAAAAACAATTTTCGTAAAATATCAATTAAAAAAAAGCAATAGGCCAATAATACTATATGTTGCACCCGGATCATCATAGGCTAGCTAGTAGTAGCATTTATTAAACAACCAACAAATTACATAAAGAAAAATTCATTGAGTCTAAGCTTTTCGTTCTTGTCATCACATTCCAACTAACTTTTAGAAAACGAATCACAGACCAAATAAAAACATAAAAGGATTTGCGATTAAGTTCCAATTTGTCGCCAACACGATTATATGAGAGATTCCAACGTACTTTGAAGTACCTCTAGCCTGCATGTAACCAGTCCTACTTCTTTGCACTAGCTCCATGAAACGTAAAGTATATGAAAGTTAGTGATATGAAAGAGTATTCTTGATACGATCACAATAAATAAAGAAAAATAAATTGGTTAATTAGTTAGTTGTCGTTCATGATCACTTTTATGTAGTCATATAATTAATCATTGATAAAGTATTTATATAAATCTATGGTTGTCTAAACAAAAATCTTACGATCACTCTTTTCACATTTTATATAAAAAAATGGTCGTTTAATCGGAAGTCGTAAAAGTTTGATGCATTTCTAATTGAAATTTTAATACGGTATGAGATTTATTCGTACCTTTTTATCTTCATTTCTCAACGGAACAATATTAACATATCACACATTCGTCGTGCCCATGGGACTGTAAAAGAAATAAGTTAACAAACAATATTAATTTATCAAACTATTGTTAAAATAATTTTAATTTCAAAGGCAATTTTGTGTTTTTCGAACCTCTCGGTGTTTCGCCAACGTTTCGTCTATTGTAGAGCCATTTGCTTCTGTAGTATTGACCCGCTGGAGGTTTGGTGTATCATGGGTTCCATAACCCCATTTCTCCATTTTTTCACATTTTGCGATCGTCGCCGTCACCAAAGAAGGATATTTGATTGTAGCATTCCTAGGGTAGAAGCTTGTGAGATTCGGCAAACCGTGGAGGACAATCTCGGCAAGGAGAGGGAACACGATGTTTTTAGCTGGGACAATCTCGGCAAGGCGAGGGAACACGTGGAGGAGATTCGGCATATCAATTTCACCTGTACTTGCTTCCTCATCCCCGTCCGAGATCACTTCCTTCAAACTCTCGCACCACGCAATTTTTAGCGTTTGCATATTGACAAGCCCTTGTGCAACACTAACTGTGAATAGCTTTTCTAACTTGTGACAACCAAAAATATTACATGTCACCAGCTTGTTAAGGCTTATATATTGATCTGGACAATTCCATATCACTTTCATACTACTCAAGCTAGTTAACCTTAGTTCTTCCACTTCCGAAAGAAACCTTGTATTTTCTTTCACCCCTTCATGGGTTTCAGATGGATGAAAATTCTGCATCTCATCCAATACCCTTGAGTCCACCAAACACAACAGATTTTCACAAAAATATAAAGTAATTTTCTTCGAACCTAAACCCCCAATAGACATCATAGGTATTAGATTATCAAGATTATTTATCGACGCAAAAACTACATCAGTGCATACCTCAGCTAATTTTCTAACATGCATCAAGTTTGAGATATTAAGATAAGGCGTGTCTAGAATCAAACTTCTGTTACCTGCTGGGTTGTTACGAAAACCACTTCCTTTATCAATGTGAATGGAAAATCTTTTCAATCTGTTCAGATAATCACCTTTGGGGAAAAGACAAATATCTGGGACACATAAATTTAGAACTGTGAGCTTTGACAGTTTACCTATCTCCAAAACACTGTTATAATTCCCCTCTTCCACCGGATAGCATTCAATACTCAACTCTTCCAACCAATAAAGCTTTGATATTACACCTGGTGCAATATGAGATAGACCAGAACAGCCTTCAGCATGAAACAACCTTAAATTGACTAAGTTTCCAATCTCTTGAGGAATTTCTGTAATTCCAGTCCTACTGAGAATTAGAATTTCAAGTTGTTTCAGCTCTCCAAGTATCGAAACATTACATAGAGATCTATTTCCACCAAGATTAAGCATACGTAATCTTGTGAGTTGATTAATTGACTTTGGGAGAGAAGTGATGCTATTATTGTCAAGATCTATAACTTTAGCTTCTTTCACGGCTTGGGTGAATTCATCAGAAATTTCTGACAATCTATCATTATCTTGTATGAGGAAAATCTTAAGGAGTGGAATATTAAGCTCATAACCAGATGGAAGCTTACAAATTCTATTAAACATGAGTGAGATACCTGTGTAGCTTTCGAGACTTCCAATTCTTGGTTCCCATTCTCTCATATTTTTCCCAGCCTCCACCAAAAAATTGTTATCATCTTAGGATGCAATTAATAACGCCACTTCACGAACAACATCATGCATTTTGGTTGTAGATTCATCACACCCATCCAATAACAAGCAAGAGGATTTGAGGAATTTTACTGCACCTTGAACTTTATTTCTTGCATCCTCCAAATTATTGAGGCCTTCGAAAAGCTGCAAACCAACCCCATAATATGCCAACCGTTCTAATGGGATGTCAAAGTCTTCTGGAAACATGCAACATAGTAAGAAGATTGATTTTGCTTCTTCGCTTTCGAGGTAGTCATAGCTTAACCTCAAATGAGCAAATTCTACCTTTATATCTGGATCAATATTCGAAGTTGCATTTTTCTCTATGTTATCAAGTGCTTTCTCCCATTCCATGAAGTTGTCTTCGTCTTTCAGTGCTTTTCCTACAGCTTGAAGGATTAGTGGCAATCCACCACATCCTTCAGCAACCTTCATCGCAACTTGTTTCAATTTGGTATCGGTTTCAACTCTTTCACTTACCACGCGTTTGAAAAGAGCCCATGCTTCTTTTATTGTCAAACATTCTACGTATATTGGGGTGAGAGCATTCATTGCGGAACACACACTTTTTTTCCTGGACGTTAACAAAATTTTACAACTCGGAAAGGCAGTTCCACATGGAATGCACACTTCATGTAGCTTCACTTTCGTCCACACGTCATCTAAGATTATAAGAACCTTTTCACCTTTTTTAATTCGCTTTGCTGCAGTTTCAACCTGTGTTTTAATGCTTGCAGCATCCACACGTTGTGAGACAGTTACAAATACAACAAGAGCAAATAGGTCTTTCACTCTTGCAGCAACTTCTCTAGCTAGTGTAGTCTTTCCTACACCTCCCATGCCCCATATTCCCGTGATTTGTGTGCTTTCATCTTTGACTGATTCAATGATCTTTTCAAGAACTGACTTATGGGTATCAAGATCATCAATATTCTCTCTTGGATAGAGCTCCAAGATTCCTGGCAAAGGAGTAGGAACGGAAACATCACCTTCATAGGCCTCCCCATCTCTTTGGTGTTGCTCAAGGAAAGGAACCTTGTTAATCGCCTCCTTACCGTAGTGATGGAGAGTGCTCAAGTTGACACACATCGGCAAGTTGAAGCACGTCTTCTTGGCATCAGCTTCTTCATGAAGAAATTCTTCCGCCATGGTTATGTGAGCGTCCGCCTCATTAACCCACTTTTCCACGCCAGCTAAGAGTCCATCTCCATTATCAACAGCTAGTTTGATTTTTTGCTCAACCCTCTCCTTCATATTCTTGTGTTTTTCAGCTTCCCTCCTTAGCTTCTCAACATTTTCCTTGGAACTCCACATGTAACCGATCTCTTTTTTAACCTTAGCTAACAATGAGCCCGCTACTTCTTCAACAAGCTTATTAGCAACAGCTTCTGCCATTCTTAGGCCCTTTTTTTTTTTTTTTTTTTTTTTTTTTTTATAAAATGTATGAACAAAAGCTACACCAAATGATTGAGAACAACAAAAGGTTTCTTAGTCTAGCGACAGATGTTACAGATTTGGATGATGAACAATAGGAAAAAATATTAAAGGCTATAAAGGTTTAGTGCATCTTTATCAATTTCAAAGTCTGTTCTTTAGTTGAAATCTACTACAGCGTATAGATAAGCCTCGAGATTTATAAAGGAGTTGTTAAGTTAAAAAAAAATAAAGAGCGTTGGTTAATAAAATAAACTTTAGTGCATCTTTATTAATTTCCACTCTTAAAAAAATGAGCATTAGCATGCGAGTGTTATGGAGTATTGACTGTTGACTACTCGTATTAAGTAATGGAGTATCACATGTGCACAACATGGAAAAGCAAATATGCTTTTCTTTTTTACTTCTTCTTTGGTTAATAATTGTTTCCGACATTTAATTCGATTAATTTATGGTATTTAAACTCACTACCACATAGATGTAAGTCTCGTAAAACTTTTCTTTTTCAAAAAATAGACTTGACCAATTAATGTTTGTCTGCATCAAGTAGAAAGTGAACAAAAACCTCTCACGCTTTAGTAAATAATCGAAATTCTTTTGTCACTAGTTCACCATTAAGTTAGCTAGAATAGCTAATTTATGACTAAAGTAACATAATATTAAGTACTACGTATAAAAATGTCTTTAACTTTCTTTTTTTTCCATAAAAGTTTCTTTTACATTTTTAATGTTTGCAGGTTAACACGTGTCATCATACTGTTAAATATTCTCATAAAAGTTCTTTTTATTGCAAAATATGAAAGTTTAATATCTTTTTATCATTTGAATAATTTATATTTTAGTTAGAAAATTTGTCTATAATTCAATACCTTTTTCAGTAAAACAAAAAAAACTCGTTGGCGGAAGTGGCAGAGTCGGGAGTGATGATCTCGAGGATGGTAGCTCGGATGGTGGTGGCGATAAGTAGATCGAGGTATATGGGTTATTTTGTGTCGATATATATTATCTTTTAGACTATGCTTTTGATCGACTCATCCGACTATTATTATTGTACACTTTTAATATTTTGGCGACTTGAACATTGCGTATATATAGCAACTTTTGTGTATATGGCAGCTAGATCCGTAGATTATAACACCCGTTTTGTATAATTTGTAACATTTAATGTATTTGATTTGAGGGTGTTTAGCGATTATATATAAGTGTTTTAGCCGTTATAACTTATTTTGGGATATCGGCATATTGGTATTGGTGGTTTAGAGTTTTGGTTGTAACAGCAGGTGTAGAATTTTTTCTGTAAAAATTTTTGAAAAAAATTTGAAAAATTTCTGCTGTGCAGCAGCAGATATAGCCGACGACGTGTCGTCAACATCAGATAAACCAACTAATATTAATTGGTTTTGTACCGATGATATGTCGTCGGCATCATATAAACCAACTAGTTTATAATACTAATATAACTATAGTTTTGGTTTTAAACTTTTAAATAACTAAAAACCAGAACTTTCAGTTTGGTTGTAACTTTAGCAAAAACAACAACAAAACTCCCAGATGCTTATCCTTTGTGGAGTTGAAAATTTAAAATCTACAGATGATAAACAAAAACATTTGAGTAATGATATTTTTGGAATATTAGTCTTCTTTTAATGGTTTTTTTAAATGGCAGTTGATAGCCTCATTGTCGTGTAGTTTCATTGGCCGGCAACGAGATTACTATTTTATGCAAGCATTGGATGGATTCATAGTTTCATACACATGAAAACAACTTTGCAATTTAAAACCAATTTCTTAAACCACCTACTTTATTTTTTATACTTTCTCCATGACAAAATCACTTTCAGAGTTTTGGCCAAACCCACACACCACTCTCTTCATAATTGAAAAATAAGTAATTTTGTCATTTTAGAGCGTAGAAGTACCCCACAAGTTTAGAAAAATGAAACTCCACATGATCTTCGAGATCTACAAAGTTAGCTGGTAATATGTTGTTCATTACCAAGATGCATGCTCCAAGAGAAGGTTGGGGGTATAAATGTCACGTTATGTGTTAATGTATTTTGTAAAACTGCATCAATGCCATATCACTGCAACAAAACCAGGTAAATGCAATAATCAAAATTCGTTGCAAATAGTTTTTTGCGACAGATTCTCAATGTTGCTAATAGGCTCTATGCAATTGATACCCAAACACAAAAAAATGTTTGTGACAGACCCCCCCCCCAAAAAAAAAAAAAAAAAAAAGAAGAAATTGTATATTTGTTTTTTGCAACAAATTTGCAAACGTTATCTATATGGTTGTAAAGCGGTAGGTAATCCATTGAAAGCCATTGTAACTTGTTGTTACTCTAAGCATTATATTATCTATACTAGCTTAGAGACCCGTTGACACCGGGTTATTTTTTTAAAGAAATAGATAAATGAGATGATAATAAAAGTTTAGAGACCAACGGTGTATTTTAGTCTAAATCAAAATATGTACTCTCATTTACAGGCCACCTTGTTTATAACTTGAAAATTCTTCCTCGTCTACAACATCACGTGATGTGCGACACGTGATCGCTAAACCTTGAAAGAGATATGGTGTGTGCAATCCTGATCAGATTGGTGCTTGTTCCGCAGGTTCTTGGTGTTTTTTGTGAAATCGTTTTTTTTTTTTGTAGGGTTTTGTTACTGAATTGGCTTTTGTGATCGCACCACCTCGTGATTCTGTTCTATCCTAATCGGTGGTTGGTATTTAATTCTAAATCTATCTGTTTTGGTCCTGATTCTGATGGGTTAGGTTTTGGTTCGAATGCGTTTTAAACCCTAACATGCGTTAGGGTTTTTCTTCCTTGTTATTGTCTTTGCTTATGCTGTTTGCTGAATCTGGGTATTTCTTGTGTTTCTTGGTTTTGTTAGTGGGTTTAGAGAGATGGAAAAAGGGTTTTTAAATTATACTAGTGCATCCAAATCGGTGACTGATGGTGGCAAAGGGTTGGACGAGGGCAATGACCGGAATATGGGTGCTGCACATAGTTTGGCTGATCCTCGTAGGTTGTCGACTGTAAGTGGGGATGAAGGAGTCTTTACTATGAATACGGAAGCTGGTGTGATGTCGAATGTAGGAGAGCAACCTGCTTCTGATTCGGCCTCTACACAGCCTAATGTCGAGCAGTTGATTGCTAACGCGCATCAGAAATTTGATGCAGCAATAAATAAAATTGACAGTGATATTGCTAAGATGGCTTCATCTTCTGGTGTGCACAACTCGAGTGGTAATGGTACTAAAGGTTATTCTGCACATATTCCTCTGTCGAGCTTTGATGTGGCTATGCAATCACAATTGTATGGTACTAATCATTCTGTTACTTCTGATCTTAATGCTTCGCTGGCTGGAAAGAATGTTTCTACTTCTGGTCTTAATGTGAGTGATGGTATACATAATGAAGTGAGGTCGTTTGCTAATGTGTTAAACTCGGAACGTGTGTCTAGGAAAATTAATTTTCGTTCATTGGTGAACGAGAATCGAATAGATAATCATGATACAGTTCTTCCTAAGGCTGCTATGGAGGGTGTGTTTAACCGCTATGATAATACTCTTGTTGGCTTCTTTGTTGGCAAGAATATTGCATTCCACTTGGTCAAGAATTATGTCACCAATACATGGGGTAAGTTTGGTTTAAAGAAACTTATGAAGAATGATGATGGTGTATTTCTCTTTAAATTTGACTCTAAAGAGGGTGTTGAGAATGTTCTTCAACGAGGACCTTGGATAATTCGTAATTCTCCTATCATTCTCACTAAATGGACTCCTGACGTGCTATTGTCCAAAAGTGAGGTTACCAAAGTGCCTGTGTGGATTAAATTGATTAGTGTGCCATTACTTGCATATTCGGAAGACGGGTTGAGCCTTATTGCTACTCAGGTGGGTAAGCCGATCATGTTAGATGCATTCACTAGCTCCATGTGTGTTGACTCATGGGGTCGTATTAGTTTTGCTCGTGCTCTTGTTGAGTTATCATCGGAAGCTGAACTTAAACATGTGGTAACTATGGCTATCCCTAAGAAGGATGATAGTGGTTTTACAACGGCTAGTATTAAGGTTGAATATGAATGGAAACCTCCACATTGCATGGAATGTAAAGTATTTGGGCATGATAATGCTTGTTGTCCTAAGTCTCTTAAGGAGCATCATACTGATGCTCACACCTCGACCTTGGATGTGAATGATGATGGTTTTAAGGTGGTGCAGAATCGGAAAGCCAAATCCCAAGGTTCGAAGTTGTCTAGTGGTATTAATATGGGTAAGGGTCCTAAATTTGCCCCTAGGAAGCAGATTTATATCCCAAAGAAGAAGACGCCGGACGTTGCTACTGTTACTGCTACAGGTACTCCTGTTTCTACTTCTAACTCTTTTGGGACACTTGAGGTGCAAGAGGAAACGGGCATTCAAAGTCCTGTGGTTGATTCTAATACTGAGGAGGCAATGATTGAAGATTCTGCTGGTTGTCCTAAGGAAGCAGAGGAGGATACGGGCCGTACAATAGAGGTTAATGAGGATGTGTTTAATAAGACTGGTTCTACATCACATGTATCGCTTGTGAGTGATTCAATGGGAACAATGGATGTTGGTTCTACTCCCATAGTTGAGAAAATTGGTAAGCTTGAAAAACTACTTATTGCTGGGAAAGCTACTCTTGTGGATGATGATGGTCAACCTATTCCGTCTACATCGTCTATTAAGAGAGCTAACCCTTTTTCTAAAGTGGGAGAGATTGAGGTATCTGACTCTGAAGATGAGGTTGTTGCTAATCCATTTGATGAGTCTACTAATTTATTTGGTGGTGGCCAAGGGTATGAAGATGAGTATGATGAATATGACTTCGATGACTATTCGAAACAGGTTCGTGATCTTCCTGGGAATTTGGATGTCTTTAATGCCATGTATGGCACAACGTTTCAAGGTCCTAGGAAGTAATTTTATTTTGTTATGTCATATGTTAGCATTTGAGTAGTGGTTTGTTTTCTTGTTTAGAGAATTGGAAGTGTCTTGTTATGTAAGCTTTATGCCTATGTAACGGGCTGAGATATGAGACTTCACTCATATCCATTGTACTTAAATGTTTATTTGGTTAATATATTTACCAGGGTGCAGGATTACTCCCCTTTACCCAAAAAAAAAAAAAAGATATGGTGTGTGCAACACGTGATCGAGTAAACCTTGAAAAAGATATGGTGCGTGCAATACGTGATCGAGTAAATCTTGAAAGAGATATGGTGCATACTTGGAAACGATATTATAATTTTTTGCGTAAACCACCACCTCAATTTTTGTAGTTACAAAAATGTTTTGATAGACCGTTACAAACGCTACTTCGCTAACGTTACAAACGCTACCACGCGTAATTTGCATATTAAATATAAATCTCTATCAACATAGTTGCAATGTCTTGTTTTTTATAATAAGCTTTAATGTATTTAACCATATGTTCGATACATTTTGGCTCGTTGACCAACTTTTGCAAACCAGATTCTTTTGTTGAATCGGGGAAATATGACAAAAAATCATACTCACACCATATTTAAAAGTAGCTTATAGACTCGTGGACTCACGAGGTTTTTAAAGAAATTATTTATTAAGAAGTTGAGTGTGTAGATAAGGTAATAAACAACGAACGCAAACATGAATACATGATCTATTATTTTTTTAAAAGAATAATAATTAATAAGTCAACGATCCTATAAACTATTGTGTTTGTAACTATTGATATAATAATCGCTCATGCATCGTCGTCTCTAAAGTTGATGTTCTTCACAAGCAAATGTATGTAATGAGCATTAATGAAGTAATAAGCCAATGTCTATTCTCTGAGCACCTAATAAGTTTAAAAAAATATATTAAAAGTGTAAATAAAATGAGTTTGCTTTCACTAACGCTAAGATTTCTTAACGACATACACTCAAAGACCTACTAATGTTCGAGTACTAAAAACTATCGCACACACCATTTTTCCGAAGGAAATTAATTCATTATCAAGTTGAGTTCCAACCCATTCCATCAAATAGTCGACGTATTCAGAGCAGATACTACTATCGGTTTCTTGAGAGAAACTCCATCAACCCACCTGTACTCGTGTTTGCAAATGTTCGACTAATAATGCAACAAAAGAGTATGTTTTAGTCATAAGTCCTTTCAATTAATTAGAATTTGATTAAAAAAAACACTTAAACTTGTAATGCAACAAAATACATACCATATTTTTTGTCAACCATTAGGAACTTTTCCGCAATCTTTTCACAAGAGCTATAGATTCTGATTTGCATTGAATTCCTACATAGATTAAGAAAAACAACAATCATGCATATGAGATTGCACCCTTCACTAACTTATGAATGAGGCCGAGCACATATTTTATAATGACAAAGCATAAACCATCTTCACACTAACTTGATGCAAAATAATAAGACATTTAATGAGACTATTAGTGATATCATCAGATGAAGCAAAGACTAACCGTGGGCATAGACTTTGATGATTACATGTAAGTGGATTACCACAAATGTGCAGGCCCCCGAGCTATGCATTGTTGGCACATCGAAAAAGAAGCGTACAAAAGGGTCAAGATTCATTTACAGAACAAAAAACTACTTCATTTTCCTAGTAGAAACTTGAAGTTTAGCAACTTACAGGTTAAATTGTTATGGTAATGAAAAACAATGTTGTTTGCGGCAGAGTAGTTTCATTTTCCTTGGCCACCTACAAATTGAGAATATAGAAACATGGTTCAATTGAAACTTAGTAA
This sequence comes from Chrysanthemum seticuspe, assembly GCA_019973895.1. Lineage (NCBI taxonomy): Eukaryota > Viridiplantae > Streptophyta > Magnoliopsida > Asterales > Asteraceae > Chrysanthemum > Chrysanthemum seticuspe. The sequence goes on from BPTQ01000001.1 coordinate 33,896,066, forward strand.
GTGTCATTACTTTTCGTGTGTGTCCATAAGAACCTGTAGTTAAGGAAGCATATCCACAGAAATTATAGCCTAAAAATAAGAAGAGGTATGTTGCTTTTTTATAAATTTTGGATAACAACCTTGTAAGGAGTTATTCTAATAAGCAACACCAAACACCAACACCAAACAACCCCTATAATGAGTTATTCTAATAAGTAAGACCAAACAGTACCAAACAGCCCCTATCAGCAGTTTTAATAAGAAATCCCAAACAACCCGTAAACATTGTTGTTCGAATAAGCAAGTCCAAACAACCCCTTTAAGTAGTTTAATAATATATAACAAACAGCCTCTAAAGTTGGTTACTGTAATTAGCAATCCCAAACAACCCCTATAAGCACCAACTTTGTGGTTAATTTTACCTTTAGTTCACTCCTTACCTTCTTAAGCGTTAGCAGGAACTACATGTTAGCCTCGCATATTAGATTTGAAATAAAGACATCCTAAGGAGTAGGTTACATAGTATACCTTTTCTCTGTTGAATTGTTATTACACCCTCCAACCAGTACTTATAAGCTCCTATTTACAACTTTTTCAATGTAGCGACATGGTATGTATGTTATACACCTCGAAGAACATCAGCTATTTCGGCTAAAGCAACCATTTGAGTCTTTAAAAGGTACTGCAAAATGATGCAACAAAAGAGTATGTTTTAGTCATAAGTCCTTTCAATTAATTAGAATTTGATTAAAAAAAACACTTAAACTTGTAATGCAACAAAATACATACCATATTTTTTGTCAACCATTAGGAACTTTTCCGCAATCTTTTCACAAGAGCTATAGATTCATCCTGATTTGCATTGAATTCCTACATAGATTAAGAAAAACAACAATCATGCATATGAGATTGCACCCTTCACTAACTTATGAATGAGGCCGAGCACATATTTTATAATGACAAAGCATAAACCATCTTCACACTAACTTGATGCAAAATAATAAGACATTTAATGAGACTATTAGTGATATCATCAGATGAAGCAAAGATTAACCGTGGGCATAGACTTTGATGATTACATGTAAGTGGATTACCACAAATGTGCAGGCCCCCGAGCTATGCATTGTTGGCACATCGAAAAAGAAGCGTACAAAAGGGTCAAGATTCATTTACAGAACAAAAAACTACTTCATTTTCCTAGTAGAAACTTTAAGTTTAGCAACTTACAGGTTAAATTGTTATGGTAATGAAAAACAATGTTGTTTGCGGCAGAGTAGTTTCATTTTCCTTGGCCACCTACAAATTGAGAATATAGAAACATGGTTCAATTGAAACTTAGTAAGTGTCATTACTTTTCGTGTGTGTCCATAAGAACCTGTAGTTAAGGAAGCATATCCACAGAAATTATAGCCTAAAAATAAGAAGAGGTATGTTGCTTTTTTATAAATTTTGGATAACAACCTTGTAAGGAGTTATTCTAATAAGCACCACCAAACACCAACACCAAACAACCCCTATAATGAGTTATTCTAATAAGTAATACCAAACAGTACCAAACAGCCCCTATCAGCAGTTTTAATAAGAAATCCCAAACAACCCGTAAACATTGTTGTTCGAATAAGCAAGTCCAAACAACCCCTTTAAGTAGTTTAATAATATATAACAAACAGCCTCTAAAGTTGGTTACTGTAATTCGCAATCCCAAACAACCCCTATAAGCACCAACTTTGTGGTTAATTTTACCTTTAGTTCACTCCTTACCTTCTTAAGCGTTAGCAGGAACTACATGTTAGCCTCGCATATTAGATTTGAAATAAAGACATCCTAAGGAGTAGGTTACATAGTATACCTTTCTCTGTTGAATTGTTATTACACCCTCCAACCAGTACTTATAAGCTCCCATTTACAACTTTTTCAATGTAGTGACATGGTATGTATGTTATACACCTCGAAGAACATCAGCTATTTCGGCTAAAGCAACCATTTGAGTCTTTAAAAGGTACTGCAAAATGATGATCCAAAGAAAATAAATAAATAAACCGCATATTTCAAAATTGTCATGAACAAACTTTATTTATGCAAAAGAAAACAAACTCAGAAACTTTAACAATAAGTTTCAATAGTGGAATTTCCTTATGATCTGGACAGAGAATGGAGCAGAAAGATAAAAAACAAAAGAGGATGAAGACCGGTCGACAGAAGCTCATGACCCATGACCATTTTAAAAGATTGAGAGTCCAACATACCTGTACCCTCAGTTCAACATACTTGTTCGGTAAGCGTAGATTTAATGACCAGTTCTGTAAGCGCAGCTTTTTACTGATATGCAGCTATTAACTTCTTTTAACTTGTTTCAATTAAGCTTTTTTTAAGAGTAAATACGTTAACAGCTTTAACGAAAATCGTCAAGTTTTTTTAACATGCTTAAGTTACTAAGGGCCAGCTAACCCAAACACCCCATTATTTCAAATATGCTAACCCGACATCTTTGCAAATTTCAAATTAGTGTGTGACTGGCACATGTAGACAGATCTTGCAAGTATGTGCATATAAACTGATTATCCAACTAACCTTCAATTGAAGTGGTGGTGTTTGACTATTCACTTAAATTGTTCTCCATATTTGGCTGGTTCATAGTTGGATATAGGAGAATGGCTTGCATTGTGATTAGTACCTGATACAACCAAGACAAAATGTTTAATGAAATCAATAGTATGATATGCATTGCAAAAACTTGTCTTTAAACATGCTTATTACGACCTCATGTTGCGATAATCAGTTTATATGCACATCCAAACACAACCTAAATGGTCTGCATAACATTACTTGTCATAGCACTGAACACAAATGTGCATGTTAGGAACTGTATATACAAGGAACCGTGGGAATGCTTTTTTTCAAATGGTTATATCGCAACTTTAACAGAATGAGCAAATCCAAACACTATTTCCAAAAACGCTTATTTCTAAGCAGCTTATAACTTATAAGTACTTCTTAATTATAAGCATACGCAAAAAAATAAGCAGTCCCAATCACCCCCCGAAAGTATATAAATGGATATAAAAATTGAATGCCATATAATTAAATATAAGAAAACAACAATCTTAGATGATTCATCTTTCAAAATGGGCAAGAACATGATGAAGTATATAAAATGGGTATAAATTTGAGTTGGCTTGAAATAACTTAAAATTTCCGTCAACACAAAAGCTTAGATGATTCATCTAAACCAACACACTATATTATGGATCCTAAAGTTTTTGCATTAGAGTCTATAGCATAAATTAATATGTTTGGAAAAGATGATACACGTCTAAGTGTGTAAAGTTGAGGCCTAAAAATTCAAAAAAATGTGTAAAGTTGAGGCCTAAAAATTCAAAAAATAAAAACAGTGATAAACTATGCATACCAGAGCCTGCACAAACATTACTTACACTTTCATTTATAATGCAACCCACACAGAGCCTGCACAAACATTCAAAACTTTAAAGTTTATGAGATTCATCAATAACACTTTCTTTCCCACACAAAAGAACATAATCTAAAATACTACAGTGACATTTCAAGCGCTAATTAGTAGATGCACAATTTCTCGCATCCCATAAGAATAAATAAGTGTATAGTGCTGAAATATAGTTTGTCAAACATACTATGCACATATATCCATATATGCTTTAGTTACACTTCTAAGACAGAAGAGGAAACACAACATAAATCATAATAAATAACAAAGAAAATATGATATACGAAGTTGGAAAAAGATAATCAAGTAAGGAACTGAAAGCTTACCCGTCACAGATTAAAATTAGGACCCTAATAGATGATTGGCTTTTGAAACCTATAATTATATTTAAAAAAAAATACAATATCATTATTTAAAGTTAACTCATCAGGATGAAGAATATTATTAAAACTAATTCATTGAAGAAGATTATACATTGAATCAGCAGAACACATAAATTATTAAAACTATTCATGAATGTGATTTCCCCTGATTTTTTTTCTACGGTTTAGCAACACACAAATGAACTGAAATTAATCAAACCCATATATATTATAAATTGAGTCGAAACCCAAAATAAAAACAACACACCAAAATAGCTTTACTAAGGGATTTCAATCAAATCCGTAAAAAAAAACTTGAATAAATGCGATAGTTACCATATATACGGTGTGGATAGCATAGAAATCACTGAAAATCAAGAAAACATGTAGAACGAATTGAATTGATAACTGGCATAGATCGATTTTGAAGGGATCTTGAACGATGCTGGTGTTTTGATTTGCAATTGTGCGTGTGTGGTTTGATTTTGGTATGATTTTTGAATTGGTTGCATTTAATTTTGTAGTTGAAACTGCCGATTTGAAAGAATGATTTGGGGAGAATCGTATAGTAGAAGAATCAGTAAATGGGTTATTATGATTGTGCGTTGAAATTGTGTTGTACTTTGAAGCTAAATAAGGTAGGGCATTAAACCAATTTTTAATGCAGGCTGCTTAGTAGGCTTGTACAAAAGCTTATTTTATTATATATAATAATAGATGGTTGTAATAATTTTTATCATACATGTATTCGTAATAATTATTTAGATCATCTGAAAATTCTAAATTATATAAAAATAAAAATAAAAGATTTTTAATTGATTTATTTTCTTGGTAAAAGGTGGTCATGAAACGTAGTCTTTATGAATCTGTGTTACATTGCGACTCTTCAACATACATTTTTCAAAAGATAGGTAATTAAGTTAATAAATCACAATATATATGATCATAAAATAATAATAATACCTTCACAGCCATACTGTAAAACATCTTATATGTCCAAGAGGAAAGTTCAATGCGGAACAATAAATATCTAAAGAACAAAACACTCCATCTCAACCATCCATCTATTTTTGATCTGATGGAGTAGATTAAACCTTATTAAAAAACGGAGGGGCATTTTTGTAAATATACAGCCCCCACCTAACACACTCAAATTCATAAAGATAAAAAACGCAATCACGGCTTAAATCTGCTTAAAGATATAACATCCTTAGACCTCCGGTGCACCACCGTCTCCAACCAAATCTAGTAATATGACCTTGATTTGATCAGGCTTCACATACTGGCCTTCATTGCTTTGCTGCAAAACCAAAAAAAGAAAATGCTAAAAAAAATCACACGTACGGTAAATATGGTTGATGGAGTGTTTAGATTTAATTAACGATACATGGATGTACCTGAGCTAGTAAATCGAGTTTGAACACATCAAAATTGGCGATCGTAGCATCTTGGATGGTTAAACCGAGATCTTCAAGAGTCTTCGAGATTAAATACAACAGATCCGGTTTGGGACTGCAAAAGATGTGTATATCCAATCTCAACAAACACTCAAACCCTCGCAAATCTCAATAGTTTTTCTTTCTTAATTTTTCCGGCGAATTGGATATCACCTCCGGCGAGTGTAGCGTAGGCAGATCTGTAACAGTGGTTGACGAAATGAGAGTGTGAGGTTGGATCTGTACTAGACGTGATGACATGGCAGATGTAGAGAAGTAAGATAAAGAGAAACCACACAAGATTAGTGAAGGAAATTCTTGTTCCATAGCAGAAACCACACAATACGAGTGAAAGAATAATAAGATAAAAGAGGGCAGTTCATATGTACTTTTTGCAAGTCTTTATGTGGAGTGAGTTGAAATGGTCATATGTAATACAAAGAAACCATATATGCAAAAGTTTGACCGAATATCAAACACAACACATACATTGGCATTCTCGTCTTGCCAAAAATGCCTTTAGTTATTGATGTGGATAAAGGTAATTAATAACTCATCATCTGCCAAAAATGCCTTTAGTTATTGATTTATACGAAATCCCATGGGATTTATACAGAATCCCATGGGGTTTATACAAATCACAAGTGAATTTTTTACGAATCTCGTGGGATTTTTTTACGAATCCCGTGGGATTTTTCTGGACGTAAAGTTTCAAAAAAACAGGTTCGTCTTTTTACGAATCCCATGGGATTTTTTTACGAATCCCGCGGGATTTTTTTACGAATCCCGCGGGATTTTTTTACGAATCCCGTGAGATTTTTTTGGACGGAAATTTTGAAAAAAAAAAGTTCGTCGTTTTACGAATCCCGTGGGATTTTTCTGGACGTAAATTTTGAAAAAAAGTTCGTCAAAATTATATAAAAGTGCATATCTATAGAAAGATGATTTAATTCTCGTCGCGATGGTGTATTTTTCGTAGCTTGAAGATTTACCGTTTGCAAGATATGTTGTTTTTTAAAAAAATGTGAAAAATGGGTTTTTATATTAAATGAGCTAAAATGTCAATTTTGCCCTCTCTTTGTTATTTTTTGTTTCATTTCAACCATTAGATGAAAGGTGAATGGATGGTTGAGATTGACTTATTTGTTCTTTAAATGATACATGTTTTGCAAAGATCTCACCTCATATGTCCAATAGGTTTTTGAACCTCGCTCGTTGCACATGAAAAGACTTTTTCATACATTAATGCAGGAAACGACTATAAGAATCGGTTAGACTTCATACGTTAATGCAGGAAACATGCTCTGACTTTTCATAGATTAATGAAAGAAGTACGAGATCATCGCGGTTAGACATCAAACATTAACGCAAAATGAAAAATGCTCGACTTTTTCAAGATAACCTGAACCTCGATCCATTTTCAGTTTAATAATAATATCTTCACAAATTAATCACATTATTTATAGTTATATACATGGAAACAAGGTATGGCATGCGGAATACATTAAACGTTTGTACTAATACTGAAAATGATACACAAGTATGTATAGCTTGACCAAATTTACTATGCATATACGATTACATGTACATTAATTTGTCACTGGATCCCGCCCGAGTTTGTATACATGATTGTTTCCTGGTTCGATTATCTTTTGAACTATAACATACATGAACAACTTCATAAGCACCATATAGATATACTAAGAAGAAGATTTTGGATTGTTTAAAGAAACTAAAATTAAGATATACCAAATAATTTACATTGTTATTAACTTAATATAACTATCATTATCTTTTTAACACATATGTATGATCGAAATAAGATTCATTGAGATGCATAAAGTATCAGACAAAGTTCAAGAGCCATTTTAAATAGTCTAGTATATTCAGAAACATGTACGGTTACACGGTAAGTGCGCATGGTGTGGGAAAAAGGGTTTCTTTTGCCGAAATCCAAGAAAGACCCACCATGGCTCACGTGAAATGCAAAAAAGCACAAAAAAAAAAAAAAATTGGACTTAAGTATTGTAAAATACACGTTACCTAAAAAATTGTACCCGGTGTCCAACGTACACTTGTGTTTTATCTTTTTCCCTTTTTACATTTTTAAACCCGAAAATTGTCATCTTCTTTATAATCTACACTTTTTTCAATAATTTTTTCATCTTTCGATAACCAAAAATTTATTATATCCGAAACAATAAAATAAGCGGCGTTGTTTATTAAAACAAAATTCGGGCTACAATTGGCCGGTTGTAAATTGCAAAATAAATACCAACTAAAGGCGGTCACCTTTTCTTTTCTTTTCTTTCCTTTTTTTTAACATAATACATTTTGCAAAGGGAAAACAAGTAGGGTTGGATCAGTTGGAAAACCCCTTGCCTCTCAACCGAGAGGTCAGGGGTTCGATCCTCACTCCCTACAAAAGGCTGGATGTCCTTTCTACCTTTGGTAGAACTAGAAGCAGCCTATCTACCTTAGGTAGAGGTAAGGTTGTCTACATCTTAACCTCCCACATACACCGAAAACGGTATTGGGTACCCATAACCCGTGGAAGACGGCATTGGGCGTTACTTTACTTTACTTTTTTACATTTTGCAAAGGGAGAATTACCTTTATCCTTAAAAAAAATTTCAAAAATTACATATTTTTTTAAAACACAAAGTTTTAATGCATGATTTATGATGCTATTAAAGCACGTTTTGAGAAAATATACAAATATTAAAAAAAAATTGGGAGTATATGTAGATGTCCTTTTTTCAAAAGATAGGTAATTTATAATTAAGTTGAAAAATCTCAATTTATATCATAGTCAAATACTAGTTATAATGACCATGTATGCACGAGGTTTAGATATAAATTATTGTTATTCGTTTTAGTTTTTGAAACATTTTAAGGCATTCATAATGGAGTCCTATTATCCGGTCAATGAGTGATGACTCATAGGTTGATACATTGTGGAAATCCACCTATGCATGTATATTGAATCTTCGCGGGTCTCTGTACATACGGTTTATGAATGTCCTTTTAACAATTAAATATTCAAATCAATTGTGGGTCTCTTTTTGCATAGTTGTCAGAATCCCGATCCTGATCTTAGGATCTTACGATTTTACAATTCTACGAAATAAAAATGATCCGGATCCTATGTAGGATCTTAAAAAGCTTAATATCTTACAGGATCCTGATCTTTACCATAGGATCTTAAGATCTAATCCGATCTGATCTTACATTTCTCGAACCGCAAACTAAAAAACCACAAAGTTCTGGGTTATATTTTAATACAAGAGTTAATTGCATTTTTGGTCCCTGTGGTATGGCCAAATTGCAGGTTTGGTCCCTAAAACTTTAAAAGTGCAAGGATAGTCCCCATTTTGAAGTTTGGATTGCATTTTTGGTCCTTGGATAAAATGAAATGACTAAAATACCCTTTGTCTTATTTAGGGAAGATAGGGGTAATTTGGTCATTTCACATCAACCAGGGACCAAAAATGCAATCTAAACTTTAAAATGAGGACTATTATTGCACTTTCAAAGTTTTAGGGACCAAACTTGCAATTTGGCCATACCACAAGGACCAAAAATGCAATTAACTCTTAATACAATAAAGAAAACAACATGTGATTCATCCTAAACATTCAATATTCATAATTTAGGACAATGTTTACATAAAACATTCATATAATCTTTTATTTATGATATATAGTAATTTGTAGATTTGAATAATATTACAAAGACTATTAAAAAATAACGTTGTAGTAGGATCTTAGGATCTCGATCCGATCTTACGATCACGATTGCAAAGACGAAACAATCCTAAGTAAAATCCCGATCTTAAAAATCTTGTCTTTTTGGGCCAAAATATCATGCTGGGAATATATTTCTATTATTCATTATGGTGAGATTTAAGACCATTTTACATTTTGTAAACATAAAAACTCCATGTTTTCTTACCATTTATTAGATACAACACTAAAAAGGATAGAATAATATCCATTAATTAAGCTTTAGTTGGCTTGTGTAGTATTAAATTTTTCAGTTTATACCATCTTTGGTTATCGATATGAAATGCATACACACTGTGGTATGTTTTTAATGCAAAGTAAATGTTTTGTATTTTTTATAAAATGATATTATTAGTTAATCAGATTAGAAAAAGTTTAATGATGTGGTAATTTATTAAACCATGTTAAGTTCAATGCATTGTGGAAGTTTTGTATGAAACTCGATATGTAGATGTGGCAATGACATGGAATTGTATTGAACCATGTATTGCACTATGCATTGGAAAACGTGATTTGTTTCTATATTCTATTTCTGCATACATTTGATAGAGAAAATAAATATTGTTTATAATTGTTTATGTTAATATGACAAATAAATCACAACCATTGATTAAGGGATGTTTGGCAACCCTTGAAAACGTGACTATTTGATTATCACGTTTTCAAAACGTGAATAATCAAGTTTTGGTGTTTGGTTGCAAACGTGATTATCATTGAATTTGCCTTCAAAACATGGTTTTGAAATTGGAGGTAGGGACTTACTTTTTGAAAATGTGGTTTCGCAAACATCATTTATGCAAACGTGATTTTTACCCAAACACCCCCTAAAACAACGTTGACATATACTGTGTAGATTGGTATATTTTGTTTAGAGTTAATTGCATTTTTGGTCCCTGTGGTTTGGCCAAATTGCAGATTTGGTCCTCAAAACTTTGAAAGTGCACCAGAGGTCCCCATTTTCAAGTTTCCGTTGCACGTTTGGTCCCTGGCCAAAGTTAAATGACTAAAATGCCCTTATCTTCTTCCCCTTTAATTTTCTAATTACTTTTTCTTTTTATTTATTCTTTCCAACTCTCCCATTTCTTCTTTCTCTTCCTCGATTCTTCCTCCCACCCCAAAAACCTGCAACATAACTATCCTCGATTCTTCCTCCCACCCCAAATACCAAGATCATGAACAAGAACTCAAATAAACAAAACTGCAATTTACTCTTAAAACAAAACCACTCCCACAATTTTCAGATTATTTTCAAATAAACAAAACTGCAATTTTCAGATTATTGTTTCTTTTTATTTTTTCGTTTGTTGCATATGTGGTTGTACATGTTTAATAAGTTACCCTCAGCTGATATAATAGCTTTTGGTGCCCCACAATTCTTATCAAAATCTGCAAGATAAGGTAAGGACCATTAGTATACATATTGCACCACAACACCACCTTAGTTTTGTTTCAGATAGATCCATGGCAACTTTCTTTGGTTCTCCTCCAATTGTGTCACCACTAATAGTAAGGACTCCACAATTATCTTCATCGTCACAATCACCGCCACCACCACCACCACCAGAGAAACCATCTCAGCCACCATCCCTCAGTAAGAAGAATTCATCACAAGAGTCGCAGCTGAAAACCATAAGCCCAATCAGAGGAGACTCGGAATGAATTGGAACAATTAACCACTTGAAAAGTCTTCCATAAGCATCCAAGAACGAAACCCCTCGATCAATTTTGAAAAACCCCTTGATTTGAGAAGCCCTAATTTTTCATATTTGATTGAAAGTGCATGAATGCTCTTGAAAAGCTTGACCCTTGTATAGATGGAGGAGGGAAAGGGATCCTCCTAGCTTCCTTGACCTCGTTTGTAGGGAGACACCCCTTCTTTGCTCAAGTCTTTGTCCACAACCACTCTTCAAAGCTTTATTTGATGCCTAGGACGGTAGGGTTTCCTATTTGGAGATAGTAAAGATGGAAATGAGGCTGACTTTAAGGAGAAGAAGAAGAAAGCACCTATTCTTGTGTTTGGCTTATGAGTTTATTGTTATTGAATGAATAAATAAAAAGAAAAAATAATCAGAAAATTAAAGGGGAAGAAGACAAGGGTATTTTAGTCATTTAACTTTGGTCAGGGACCAAACGTGCAACAGAAACTTGAAAATGGGGACCTCTGGTGCACTTTCAAAGTTTTGAGGACCAAATCTGCAATTTGGCCAAAGCACAGGGACCAAAAATGCAATTAACTCTTTTGTTTAAAGTAACAATATATTGTGTATATCTTATAAAACTTAAAGAATAAATAGATAATGAAATTAATGATTTGAAATGAATGTGACTAACTATATCGAACATAACTTTTTCTTTCTAAACAATGTTGCAAAGAAAAATTATCCAACTTAACAAAAGTAAAATAAAACCGAGGGTTTTAACCAAGTAAACGCCACTCAACTGAGCAAAGTAACCATGGCGAATCATTGTGCAGTAACAAGATTGTCGATGTGAAACACAAATTAAATATTTTTATCAAAATTGATTTAACCTCAAGGAAAAAACTATTAAACATATTAAAAATAAGATAGACCGTATCACTCTACTATAAACCTAAAACAAACTTCAGCAATTACGTAGTTTGCCACTTATTTAGAAGTCAGTTGTTGGTATATTATAGTAAATCATTGTTCTTCATATAGCAAATGCGAAAAAATTACATCAACATACTCTTGGTGATGCACATATACTTTATATTTTACATAGTGACCTTGAATCAATGATACCATCCATCATAGTCCTCTTACAGCACATGACGCCTTCATTAACAAAAAGCCATAAAATCATAGAGAAACCAATTGTTTCAGACTTTTGCGCTATCTGAAAGTAGAATTTGCTTTATATTATTAGATCATTATTGATGCAATGTTTCTAATCAGGTTTTAATATTTATAATCTCGTCTACATAAAGTCTACCTAATGCACTAACGGGCAGTATACCCGGTCTTGTGTAGTGCAGTAATCGGTAAAGCCGAGATCGTCCCAAGAGCTAAGAGTGCAGATCCTAATTTAAGTTTAATGTCACTGATTTTAAAGAGGGGTTTTGAGTTTGATTAATAACGAGTATTGCGACCATCCGCCGCGTTGCGGCGGAGCCTTTTTTTTTGACATTTTTATCTGGTAATTTATGTAACGAAAAAAAACGTTAAAAGTATGTAAACTTCAACTTAGATGTCAGGCACAACAATTTAGATAAAAACAGACCTGGGAAAAATTAAAATTCCAATGATAGATAACGACATAAAACCGAAATTAAAGAGCTTAAACTTGATAAATTTCAAATGTATGATATCAGAAGTTTGTCTTTAACAATCAAAAAAACAATTTATGGATGGTTAGGCACTATCTAAATCACTACTCTATTATTAAATATATGAATAACCGCAAATACACCTCACTTAGTAATTTAATCTTTGTAATTAAGAGGGCAATGGTAGGAAACAGAAAAACTGAAATGATTAATCAACAAACATGTAACTAAAGCACCTGCAAACACCTGCAAACATGCTGTTTGACACCGTCAGGATAGCATGGAAAAAGTCATCGCAAACATTTATTCAACACATTAAAGTTAACTATATGCTCTTACCAGAGAAGTCATCATATGTGACACGTGACAGCAGCCCATTGAAGCCGCTCCTAGCTCCAACCTGTTAGACGTTGTACATGAGGCAAACACCAATTTCGTGTGCTGCTGAGTGTATGTTCCAGCCTACACTGGAATATTCGTTATCAACCTCTACACCGTCTTTTCATTCCACGCTACTGATACCTCAGACACAGAAATAGAGTTGTTAAAAGTTCAGCTTCAGAAATTTTATGGTTTTTTTTTTTTCAAAAGCTTAGATAAGCATCTAATATCATTATATATTTTAGTGAGTACTTCCACCAAGACATACTTCAATGCAAAAATAGTTTCTTTATACGAAGCAATACAGAAGGAAAAAAATGGAGTGAATGAAAGGTACTATAAATCTCTGAACCAATTTTGTTACTTCACCAATCAAAGCTGGTATATAGTGGAGTGTTCGAGCTATTTTAGAAAACGCGGATTGCGTATAACTATTCAAAAATGATAGACAAAGTGGTACCTTGTTAGCCGGCGGGTTTTTTTATTTTCTGACCTTAATTTTCGTTCTGTATGGTATACGTATGACAGCTGAACATCCTTTCCTGCACATAGAAAAAGGAGCAGATGTTAGTGACAAATAAGCACGTGGTAACTCAGAAGGCGCTATGTGTATTTATATCAAAATAAATGAACCGCATAGATTACCCAGACTCCTTTATTTCTTCTATATTTTGGGATTTCATAAGTCTCTCTTTTCAAACTAGTATTCCTAATTGACCTAATATTAATCAAAAATACCCATTTGAGCTCACATTTAACCCGTTGATGTTGCAGCATGTATCAATACTGCAACAATCATTAAGTAACACTTACTGTCTTGCCATCAATAGACGTGGCCACCCCCTTGTTAGCCGTAAACCACATGCAGCATTCCTTACAGACCGTTGAGAGTCAGCACCCTGGTCGTCAACACGTACAGCTATATTCTGCTAAAAGACCTGAAATTAATTAATTATTTTCAATCGATTATGCAGTTGGCAAACGATGAAAAAAAATCCAAGCACCAAAACGAAGCAATTTCAACTTGCCATTGATTTATTCAATTAAAATTTAACACACCGAGTATTCTTTGAACATACCGCCTATGCACCGTCAAACACCGAGTAGACTCACCACGTACCATGGATAATGACAATGAATAGTTCAGCCGCATCGAAACACAATCTTGTCCTGTTCACGTCCCTATGAAAACCTGGAATAACACAAAGTAAAAAAATAACGTAAAGTATGGCTCAGATCTGGCATGGCTGCAACCACAGCTACGTTGTGGTTACCTCGCCAAGATGCTTTCCAGAGAACATTCATCATCGCCTTTACAAATAAACCACAGCCAGAAGCCGAATGCCCATGAAAAACAGGCTCAGAAAAGCATCCGGAAAAACAGGGTACATCCGGCATGGTTGCAAACCGAATAGGTTGCCGTGCAAAGTTCCGGGCAACCTCAGTTTTTTCGGAGCCCATATAAACTCATCATCGCCTCATTTATATATATACTAATAGCACGGAGCATTCTTACAAACTATGTTATTTTATTCCCTGCTTCTTTGTTAGTATTGATAACGTAAGTCATTCAAGTAACCAATGCAGAGGTAATATATTCTTAGACTATACATATGCCTACCTTGACTGAGCATTCATACCCATTCTATGTGGCACATCAGAATGCTGATGTGTCACACGACATGCTTCGTTTGCCAAATGATCACACACGGCATGAGGTGTGTGGTATGATTTCACCTAATGGTTTTACTAATTTCTCATTCTTCGTTTTCCAAACTTTGGTTACAATAGAATATATTCGTCTCCAGTTTCGAAACCGTTAATTTGAACTCTTCTTACTTACTTTTCAATGCAGTCCCTGTAAATACATGAGTACCAAAAGCTGTCAAAATGAAGCAATTTAATGTGTATTAAAATGGACATTGCTATAGCCATCAGTCAATAGACCCAACCGTTTTTCAAACATGTACTTTCAGACGAACCTAGCGACGTGGCTGCAAATCCAATAACTTTCTGCGCCAAGATGCGGATAACCTCGAGTCTACACATCCTGCTTATAACCACAAATTAGAACTGTGCAGTTAGTCACATAAATTAAATGTTCAACTTTTGATAAAAACGTTATGGCATGATCAATAGACAAAGAGAAGTGTACAGTAGAAACTTAAAGCTTACAACATCTTCCCTGGACCGTTCACCCTTTCTTTTCGTCCTACAACATAAAAGTCAGACCTTTTTTTAACCCTTCTTCTCCTAGCCTTTCTGAATTAGCAACTCTGGTTCCGTAAAGAGTTGCTTTCTACGTCTCACCAAAAGTGTGTAATGCTTTGATTCACAATGGAGCCTGCGAAAAAGAAAAGATGTCTGAATGAAACGACGTGATTGTAACTTCTAATTGGGTTCTGTCTTAAACCGCCATGTACAATAAAAAAGATATGCCTAAAAGGTATGTCATGTATGTTGTACTCCTTCACAACAGGAGCACCAGCCAAATATCAAAATCATTTGAGGAATATACTGTACAAATTCGTATAAATAAAGACAAAAGCATTTACACCTTTAAGCCGAAAATTCAGAGTCGAAAGACCGAATGACAATCGTGTGAAGTACCACAACAGGCAGACGACTTTCTCCAATGGCTTCCGCCACTCGTAAACCATCTCATCATTCACCTCAAAGGCAGCCACATTTCATGCCCAGTGAAAAAGAAACCTTAGACATAATTACAGAAAACCAAAACTTAAAAATTGTTTAAAAGTCGGTGAAAAGAAACTCACGACAATACTTAGTCCTTCAATACCTTTATCAAACACCCAGCCGGCACTAAATCCACCTAGTTCATCAACCAAATAAAATTTGTAAAGCATAGAACAATTGGTTGAAATTTGTTTCTACAGATAAAAAGTAGAAAAAGTTACCTCTCGTGCTCTTTAGATTCCTCATCAACATGCTCCGGTTCTTGGAAACAATCATCCTGAAAAGGAAATGCTTATTAATAAGCAATAGAATTTATGAGTGCCTATTAATAAGTAGTGAAACATATAAGGTGAAAAAGAAAGCAATCCAAATACCTAAAAGAATAAAAAAGACCTAAACAAATTTCATCTTTAACAGACAAAATCAACAATCCCCAATCTATGCCCATTTATTTTTAAGTCGTCAATGAAATAAGGGTGTGGAAGAATCAAATAAGACGATGAAGATGAAAGCGTATATTATCCAATCCAAGACTATATAATAAGAAAAAAAATGGCTTGTGATGACAATCAAACTTTAACCAAACAATTACCTTTTTTTCATCTTTAAGAAACACAAATATTAAACATTTATATCAAAATAAAAAAAAAAATTATACCTTGTTATTATTGGCATTTTCCGGTTTGTAAGGATCATGAAGAGGTTGTTGAGGCGGTGTCAGTCGGTTGGAAAGACGGTATGTGAGATGTATCCTTACCTCGTTATATCTGGATCAGTATATATTAGTGTTTGGAATAATCGGCCCGTTGATCTTATTGCGGCAGGCATATGGTTTGAAGAAATCAACTTTTATTTTCCTCCATCTATGATTTTCAGTCGTTGTGTGTGTGTGGAAACATCTGGGTCTGTGTAGATCTAGATAAGACGTATATCTTCATCGAAAAGAAAGGTGTGAGAAGGAAACGGACCAAAAAACCAAAATGGGCTCAGATGTGTGAGAAGAAAATGGACCCCAATATCACTCGGCCCACAACAAAGTTATTCGACGTCGTTTCAAATGCCTTTTAATATATATAGTAATGAACTAAATAAACGAAATGAAATGAAATGAAATGAAAGCAATTAAAAGATGTGAACAATCAATAGAGAAAAATGTGATGGCTGATGCGTTTCGGTTTATTATGTCCACTTCTTCGGATCATTTCATTTGTTTTTCATCATACTATTGAGGTCCACCGGAGAGTCGTTCATTGTCAATTTTCTTACAGCACGACTATCTTGACGCTTTAGTATTTTGACATTGGGTGGGGCCACATCTTCCTTTTTCTCCTTAAACAATTCCATGCAACCAAAACTTTTTGTTGGATAAGTTCTGGCATCAGATACTTGCACCCGCTCGTTATGTTCTCTTGCTGGCATTGTCGCTGCCTGTGTAGCTTCCTTTGTTATAGTTGATGTTGTCGTGATGTCACTCACTGCGGATGGTGTTGGTGTACTGGCCTGACATCTCAGCTGAACATACGCATTTCACACCTAAACATAGCAGCATACTCACAATTAGATTATATCTACTAAAGATATAAAATACGACATCAGCTATTTTCCATGTAGGCAGCAACACTGTCATCCGACAAATGTTTGATACCCTTATTTCGACGATTAAAGATCCAAAAATATACATGGAATTAGTTGCAACACCCTATGTCTCTGACACATTGACAATCAAGGTCGCATAACAAGTTTAATATCTTCACGTGACATGTTAAAGCAATGGAAAAGAGAAAATAGACAATGCAGGTTGTTAAGTATGGCTTACGTGTGTGGTCTGCCTGTGTCGCATACCCATTTGATTCGGTTGTTCGTGGAACCTCCATCTGGGCATTGGGCATGCCGCATTTTCTGTCGTTTGTGCCGCATTCGTTGTTTCTGATACATCTATAATGAACGGCGCATAACAAACTTAATATCAATTATTGAAATATTGTAGCACAAACCAATAGAAAATAGAAGAAAAGAGCAACAGCTCGTCACATGTAGCTCACCTGTGCGGGCGACGTTCGCTGCAGACATGTTTGTTGCTCCTCTTTGTGGTGCTGACATTTGTGGCCCCATTGGGCTCGCCACATTTGTTCTCATTTGTGGCGCAACATCTGTTCCGGATACACCTATAATAACAGTTACGTAACAGGTTTAGTGGAGAGGTAATTAAGAACGTATCTATGTGGCAGGCTATATGTGCAGCTAATGTTTATCTGAGTTTAACTGTCTAGAAAGTACATTACAAATATGTAAACAGCATGATTTGCTACTGTCAAGTGAAAACATTGGAAAATGCTGAACCGTAAACGTTATGAGAAATAAAAACAAATCTGAAGATATGTGAAACATTTCGCATTTGTAGTTTACATAGGTCTAAAAAAATATTGACTTGACATGACTCTGATTTGATGAGTAAGTCTGCAATTTCAGTAAAACAGACAAAATTAACAGTGGGTCACTTACGTCTGCGCTAAGTTGAAGGTGTGGTTGTTGCTCCACGGTCAGGTTTGGATTCCCAAGTTCTGAATCGTGCAGGCCTACAATTATTGGAGCATAAAAGGATAAGTAACATGTCCCCAGACACTGACTAACAATTTGATGACGGCCTAGCGTAGTACCGGAAACCACGTGTGTGCATTTCCATGTACCTCCTTTTGCGAGTTGATATGCGGGTCTGGTCTGCGTTATGGCTGTGTTTGGCGAGGGGCTTGTGAGGGGCTTATGGGGCTTAGGATTCTAAAATAAGTCGGCTTATAAAATGTTGTTAGAAGCATTTGGGTGGCTTGTCCCGCTAACCGCCCCTGCACCCATAAAAAAAAAATGCAGACCGAATGTAAAACCTTTTCCTGCAGAAGGTGCAACAAACAAATATGTATTATCCACCTTAATTATAGAGATTTGTGTATATAAAATGAAACCTTTATTTGAAAGCACGTGAAGATAAACAGTACCATATCAAATGAACCCTGTGAAAATCAAATTAGCATGTGTCGAATAAATTGCAGTTTTCATACCCAGTGGACAAACACGGTGCTCTTTAGGAGCTTATTGTGATTTTCCTTAAAGCATAACTCGTTAAGCCATATAAATAAGCTAATCCAAAAAACAGGATCACAAAATCTATACTACCTATAATAGAGGGATGACCCTCTCTCCTAAATTATTTAGAAAAGTCATTAATGTGTTTTTTAAGCATTACAAATTTTAATGCATAATGTACACAATAAATAGCTTTTACTAATTTATCTTCCACAATATTTTAATGCTTCATTTATTATTTCTTTTTGAATTAGTTTAGTTTTAATGCAAAAATGCACATATAAATGAATATCATTTTAAAATGCATGCAAAACTACAAAGTTCCAAAACTATTATTATATCGTAAGAGTGTTTCGAGAACCAATCTAAATAAATTTTGAATTATTTTAAATAAAATTTACTACAAAAGTAAAAAATAGTTTTTTGTAAAAGTCGGGACAATTTTTATAAGACAAATGATGCAAAGATGTAAATTCACAAGTGATAATTTATTTGATTTTATACATATTACACATATCTATACTACTTATAATGGAGGGATAACCCTCTCTCCTAATTTTTTTTAAAAAGTCATTAATGTGTTTTTTAAGCATTACAAATTTTAATGCATAATGTACACAATAAATAGCTTTTACTAATTTATCTTCCACAACATTTTAATGCTTCACTTAATATTTCTTTTTGAATTAGTTTAGTTTTAATGCAAAAATGCACATATAAATGAATATGATTTTAAAATGCATGCAAAACTACAAAGTTCCAAAACTAATATTATATCGTAAGAGTGTTTCGAGAACCAATCTAAATAAATTTTGAATTATTTTAAATAAAATTTACCACAAAAGTAAAAAACGGTTTTTTGTAAAAGTCGGGACAATTTTTTTAAGACAAATGATGCAAAGTTGTAAATTCACAAGTGATAATTTATTTGACTTTATACATATTACACATATCTATACTACTTATAATGGAGGGATGACCCTCTTTCCTAAATTTTTTTAAGATGTCATTAATGTGTTTTTTAAGCATTACAAATTTTAATGCATAATGTACACAATAAATAGCTTTTACTAATTTATCTTCCACAACATTTTAATGGTTCATTTATTATTTCTTTTTGAATTAGTTTAGTTTTAATGCAAAAATGCACATATAAATGAATATGATTTTAAAATGCATGCAAAACTACAAAATTCCAAAACTATTATTATATCGTAAGAGTGTTTCGAGAACCGATCTAAATAAATTTTGAATTATTTTAAATAAAATTTACCACAAAAGTAAAAAACGGTTTTTTGTAAAAGTCGGGACAATTTTTTTAAGACAAATGATTCAAAGATGTAAATTCACAAGTGATATTTTATTTGATTTTATACATATTACACATATCTATACTACTTATAATGGAGGGATGACCTTCTCTCCTAAATTTTTTTAAAAAGTCATTAATGTGTCTTTTAAGCATTACAAATATTAATGCATAATGTACACAATAAATAGCTTTTACTAATTTATCTTCCACAACATTTTATTGCTTCATTTAATATTTCTTTTTGAATTAGTTTAGTTTTAATGCAAAAATGCACATATAAATGAATATGATTTTAAAATGCATGCAAAACTACAAAGTTCCAAAACTATTATTATATCGTAAGAGTGTTTCGAGAACCAATCTAAATAAATTTTGAATTATTTTAAATAAAATTTACCACAAAAGTAAAAAACGGTTTTTTGTAAAAGTCGGGACAATTTTTTTAAGACAAATGATGCAAAGATATAAATTCATAACTGATAATTTATTTGATTTTATACATATTACACATATCTATATTACTTATAATTGAGGGATGACCTTCTTTCCTAAAATTTTTTAATATGGCATTAATGTGTTTTTTAAGCATTACAAATTTTAATGCATAATGTATACAATAAATAGCTTTTACTAATTTATCTTCCACAACATTTTAATGCTTCATTTATTATTTCTTTTTAAATTAGTTTAGTTTTAATGCAAAAATGCACATATAAATGAATATGATTTTAAAATGCATGCAAAACTACAAAGTTCAAAAACTAATATTATATCATAAGAGTGTTTCGAAAACCAATCTAAATAAATTTTGAATTATTTTAAATAAAATTTACCACAAAAGTAAAAAACGGTTTTTTGTAAAAGTCGGGACAATTTTTTTAAGACAAATGATTAAAGGATGTAAATTCACAAGTGATAATTTATTTGATTTTATACATATTACACATATCTATGCTACTTATAATGGAGGGATGACCCTCTCTCCTAAATTTTTTTAAAATGTCATTAATGTGTTTTTTAAGCATTACAAATTTTAATGCATAATGTAAATAATAAATAGCTTTTACTAATTTATCTTCCACAACATTTTAATGCTTCATTTAATATTTCTTTTTGAATTAGTTTAGTTTTAATGCAAAAATGCACATATAAATGAATGTGATTTTAAAATGAATGCAAAACTACAAAGTTCCAAAACTATTATTATATCGTAAGAGTGTTTCGAGAATCAATCTAAATAAATTTTGAATTATTTTAAATAAAATTTACCACAAAAGTAAAAAACGGTTTTTTGTAAAAGTCGGGACAATTTTTTTAAGACAAATGATGCAAAGATGTAAATTCAAAAATGATAATTTATTTGATTTTATACATATTACACATATCTATATCTATACTACTTATAATGGAGGGATGACCATCTCTCATAAATTTTTTTAAGATGTTATTAATGTGTTTTTTAAGCATTACAAATTTTAATGCATAATGTACACAATAAGTAGCTTTTACTAATTTATATTCCACAACATTTTAATGCTTCATTTATTATTTCTTTTTGAATTAGTTTAGTTTTAATGCAAAAATGCACATATAAATGAATATGATTTTAAAATGCATGCAAAACTACAAAGTTTCAAAACTATTATTATATCGTAAGAGTGTTTCGAGAATCAATCTAAATAAATTTTGATTATTTTAAATAAAATTTACCACAAAAGTAAAAAACGGTTTTTTTGTAAAAGTCGGGACAATTTTTTTAAGACAAATGATGCAAAGATATAAATTCACAACTGATAATTTATTTGATTTTATACATATTACACATATCTATACTACTTATAATGGAGGGATGACCTTCTTTCCTAAATTTTTTTAAGATGTCATTAATGTGTTTTTTAAGCATTACAAATTTTAATGCATAATGTACACAATAAATAGCTTTTACTAATTTATCTTCCACAACATTTTAATGCTTCATTTATTATTTCTTTTTAAATTAGTTTAGTTTTAATGCAAAAATGCACATATAAATGAATATGATTTTAAAATGAATGCAAAACTACAAAGTTCCAAAACTATTATTATATCGTAAGAGTGTTTCGAGAACCAATCTAAATAGATTTTGAATTATTTTAAATAAAATTTACCACAAAAGTAAAAAACGGTTTTTTGTAAAAGTCGGGACAATTTTTTTAAGACAAATGATGCAAAGATGTAAATTCACAAGTGATATTTTATTTGATTTTATACATATTACACATATCTATACTACTTATAATGGAGGGATGACCTTCTCTCCTAAATTTTTTTAAAAAGTCATTAATGTGTCTTTTAAGCATTACAAATATTAATGCATAATGTACACAATAAATAGCTTTTACTAATTTATCTTCCACAACATTTTATTGCTTCATTTAATATTTCTTTTTGAATTAGTTTAGTTTTAATGCAAAAATGCACATATAAATGAATATGATTTTAAAATGCATGCAAAACTACAAAGTTCCAAAACTATTATTATATCGTAAGAGTGTTTCGAGAACCAATCTAAATAAATTTTGAATTATTTTAAATAAAATTTACCACAAAAGTAAAAAACGGTTTTTTGTAAAAGTCGGGACAATTTTTTTAAGACAAATGATGCAAAGATATAAATTCATAACTGATAATTTATTTGATTTTATACATATTACACATATCTATATTACTTATAATTGAGGGATGACCTTCTTTCCTAAATTTTTTAATATGGCATTAATGTGTTTTTTAAGCATTACAAATTTTAATGCATAATGTATACAATAAATAGCTTTTACTAATTTATCTTCCACAACATTTTAATGCTTCATTTATTATTTCTTTTTAAATTAGTTTAGTTTTAATGCAAAAATGCACATATAAATGAATATGATTTTAAAATGCATGCAAAACTACAAAGTTCAAAAACTAATATTATATCATAAGAGTGTTTCGAAAACCAATCTAAATAAATTTTGAATTATTTTAAATAAAATTTACCACAAAAGTAAAAAACGGTTTTTTGTAAAAGTCGGGACAATTTTTTTAAGACAAATGATTAAAGGATGTAAATTCACAAGTGATAATTTATTTGATTTTATACATATTACACATATCTATGCTACTTATAATGGAGGGATGACCCTCTCTCCTAAATTTTTTTAAAATGTCATTAATGTGTTTTTTAAGCATTACAAATTTTAATGCATAATGTAAATAATAAATAGCTTTTACTAATTTATCTTCCACAACATTTTAATGCTTCATTTAATATTTCTTTTTGAATTAGTTTAGTTTTAATGCAAAAATGCACATATAAATGAATGTGATTTTAAAATGAATGCAAAACTACAAAGTTCCAAAACTATTATTATATCGTAAGAGTGTTTCGAGAATCAATCTAAATAAATTTTGAATTATTTTAAATAAAATTTACCACAAAAGTAAAAAACGGTTTTTTGTAAAAGTCGGGACAATTTTTTTAAGACAAATGATGCAAAGATGTAAATTCAAAAATGATAATTTATTTGATTTTATACATATTACACATATCTATATCTATACTACTTATAATGGAGGGATGACCATCTCTCATAAATTTTTTTAAGATGTTATTAATGTGTTTTTTAAGCATTACAAATTTTAATGCATAATGTACACAATAAGTAGCTTTTACTAATTTATATTCCACAACATTTTAATGCTTCATTTATTATTTCTTTTTGAATTAGTTTAGTTTTAATGCAAAAATGCACATATAAATGAATATGATTTTAAAATGCATGCAAAACTACAAAGTTTCAAAACTATTATTATATCGTAAGAGTGTTTCGAGAATCAATCTAAATAAATTTTGATTATTTTAAATAAAATTTACCACAAAAGTAAAAAACGGTTTTTTGTAAAAGTCGGGACAATTTTTTTAAGACAAATGATGCAAAGATATAAATTCACAACTGATAATTTATTTGATTTTATACATATTACACATATCTATACTACTTATAATGGAGGGATGACCTTCTTTCCTAAATTTTTTTAAGATGTCATTAATGTGTTTTTTAAGCATTACAAATTTTAATGCATAATGTACACAATAAATAGCTTTTACTAATTTATCTTCCACAACATTTTAATGCTTCATTTATTATTTCTTTTTAAATTAGTTTAGTTTTAATGCAAAAATGCACATATAAATGAATATGATTTTAAAATGAATGCAAAACTACAAAGTTCCAAAACTATTATTATATCGTAAGAGTGTTTCGAGAACCAATCTAAATAGATTTTGAATTATTTTAAATAAAATTTACCACAAAAGTAAAAAACGGTTTTTTGTAAAAGTCGGGACAATTTTTTTAAGACAAATGATGCAAAGATGTAAATTCACAAGTGATATTTTATTTGATTTTATACATATTACACATATCTATACTACTTATAATGGAGGGATGACCTTCTCTCCTAAATTTTTTTAAAAAGTCATTAATGTGTTTTTTAAGAATTACAAATTTTAATGCATAATGTACACAATAAATAGCTTTTACTAATTTATCTTCCACAACATTTTATTGCTTCATTTAATATTTCTTTTTGAATTAGTTTAGTTTTAATGCAAAAATGCACATATAAATGAATATGATTTTAAAATGCATGCAAAACTACAAAGTTCCAAAACTATTATTATATCGTAAGAGTGTTTCGAGAACCAATCTAAATAAATTTTGAATTATTTTAAATAAAATTTACCACAAAAGTAAAAAACGGTTTTTTGTAAAAGTCGGGACAATTTTTTTAAGACAAATGATGCAAAGATATAAATTCACAACTGATAATTTATTTGATTTTATACATATTACACATATCTATACTACTTATAATGGAGGGATGACCTTCTTTCCTAAATTATTTTAAGATGTCATTATTGTGTTTTTTAAGCATTACAAATTTTAATGCATAATGTACACAATAAATAGCTTTTACTAATTTATCTTCCACAACATTTTAATGCTTCATTTATTATTTCCTTTTAAATTAGTTTAGTTTTAATGCAAAAATGCACATATAAATGAATATGATTTTAAAATGCATGCAAAACTACAAAGTTCAAAAACTATTATTATATCGTAAGAGTGTTTCGAGAACCGATCTAAATAAATTTTGAATTATTTTAAATAAAATTTACCACAAAAGTAAAAAACGGTTTTTTGTAAAAGTCGGGACAATTTTTTAAGACAAATGATGCAAATGTGCAAAGTGCTAAGTGCGAATTCAATGATTAATATATTAGTATATTAATTATTATACTTTTCTTGGATAACTCTAAATGATTGCTTAAACATGTAAGTTTTCTTTACATTATAAGCATTTTTTTATTTAGGGTTAATAACCTATTAAAGCATTATACTTGTCACAAAAATCAGTTCGACGTAGCAAACAAAAAAAATACCCCTTTTGGCTATTTGACCCGACTATTTTGTCCTTTATAGGCATTTTACCACTTGAACAACAGGTATCCGGTTCATAACATCCAAGTTGGCAGATAATACGTGGCACCCCACCCACTTATCTTCTTCCCCCCACATGAATCACCCACCCACTTTATCAAACTCATCTCTTAAAAAACCATCTCTTCCAAGTATATGATGACCATCCTATATAAAACACACAGATTCGGATCAAACTCACACACATTTCTTTTTTAATTTCAAATTTGATCCTAATTTAGGGCTTTTGCACACACTTATCAAGAATCAAATTAATTTTCATTTTTATACAATTAAAGGTGTAAGAAACAATACCCATATGGGGTGTTTTCGAGTATTGACGAAAAAATGGGGTGTTTTGATGAGAGGGATAATGAACGGAGGTATGTTGTTGCGTTGAATAGTCATAATGAGGCTACGAGTGGTGAGGATGGTGGGTTTAAAGCCCGCTTGTGACAGTAAGTTCCCAACCACTGCAATGTCTCTACAAAACACTCCTTGATAAACTGGTGCGGTTTTTTTGTTATCCTCTTTCGTTGGTTCGATTTTAGATGGTTCTTGATGGTCATGAACCATCTGTTGTAATGCTGCGGAAGCCTTCTTCCTATCATTCTCAGCAGCTTCTTCGGCTAAAATTATGTTCATCACATTGCTATACCCTCTTTGAATCAACCTATATAACAACAAAGCAGACATCTTGGCACGATCACGAATGGAATCAAGTGTTCAGGTTGTTAATTCCTCAAATGAGGAATGTCAAGATGGTTTGGTAAAGTTAGTGGGTGATTCATGTGGGGGGAAGAAAAAAAAATGATATATATTATGAGGTGGACATTTTAATGCCTAGGTGTACACAAATGTGGACATTTGACTGCCTAGGTGTACACAACCGGAAGTTGGAGGTGGACAATGTATCATAGAGACAAAATAGACAAGATAAGTGACCAAAAGGGCTATTTTTTTTGTTCGCTACGTCGAACTGCTTTTTGTGATAAGTATGATGCGTTAATAGGTTATTAACCAATATTAACAATATTAATGATTCAAACATTTTTTCATAAATATATACTTTACAAGATGTATACATTATAAGTACTCTTTTATTTATATCTTTTATCTATTTGGGACAAATGTAATAATCAATATTAATGATACAAACATGTTCAAATATATATATATATATATATATATATATATATATATATATATATATATATATATATATATATATATATATATATATATATATTTTATAAAAAAATTGTTCTACTTACTTGTGACTACGGACCACTACCAACTAATTTGACCATAACCCCATAACATTATTGACTACCGCAACGCAAAATCACGCCACTTTCAATTGTTTTTATATGAATTAGTTTGATATTATCCATCACTTTTTTTAAAGTTACTCAAACTCATTATGTTTTCGCTATTGGTAAAGTTATTGTAAAAGAAAACATAAAATTGAAAACATTTTTTGCCGAAAATTTTATTACTTGATACCCGCCATCGCAACGCGCGGGGTACCCTACTATAATATTCTAAAGAGTTGAAATATGCGACATGAAACTTTTAGCATCCGCAAATTTATCGTCACATAAAACATTTTAGATTATAAAGCATGGTTTATTGAATTTTTTTTATTTCAGGGTATCCGCCGTTGCACCGCGCGGGTACCCTATTATAATATTCTAAAGAGTTGAAATATGCGACATGAAAATTTTGGCATCCGCAAATTTATCGTCACATAAAACGTTTCAGATTATATAGCATGATTCATTGAATATTTTTATTTCAGGGTACCCGCCGCCGCATCGCGCGAGTACCCTGCTAGTACACCATAATAGAACAACTAATTTCACAACCCAAAAACATAACATTACTCTTCCAAAACCTTTCCACTCTTCTTCAAACTATCATACAACAACACACTCGTAGCTCCAAACCTCAAAATCATTCACCCTCATAGGTCCAAACCTCAAAAAAAGTCACACATGCAAAATCAAAACCCCACAAATGAAATTTTTTTAATAACGTAAACCAAAAAACTACAACTTACACAATTGGTTTTTCTCCTTCGTCAATCCAGTCAGTGATACTAAAAATTAAAAGATTGCTGAAATTCGTAACCATACTCAACCAATCTAACAAAATCATTAGAAAACTATAAAATATACATAATCAAAAAAAGATTGAATATTTATAGTAATGAAGAAAGGAATTAAACCTTGCGATAAAAAATTAAAAACACCCTAAAAAAGGCTAACTAAATAAGCAGCCTGTTCAGTGATTCCTTGTCACGCCGCACCTTCAAATTGATCTGTTAGCATGGATCTGGTTTTTGATAAGAATGTTCATAAATTTTCAAAAGAGGTGTATGTGGCGGTGGGTGTAGAAGCTTTGAGAAGAATCTCGGATATTATATTAGTATAGCACCGTTTGAGTGGTTATCTGCTTATTAAGGCCCAAAAATCGTTATAGATCAGGGAATAGTGAACTCGTCTGTTAATGTCGGTCATGCTTATCTTCGAACAGCATTTCCTGCGTAAAATGAGCAGATAACTACTTCCATCCAAACAGATAAAAAAAAAGCATATCTTAATTGTGATCCGTTTGTGTATCAACTTTGGAAAAGAAAATGACCATTTAGTTGCGTTTGAAATCGAGAAACCAAAGAACATTAACAAAGACTCTAAAACCAAAATAGCCACTTCGCTAACTCCTATGACTACCCTGATGATGACTGATGTAAGCCGGTTATTATCTAAATGACACTATAATGCAAAGTATTTCCAATAATAACAGACCATACATGCCATGGCATAGCATATATACCTGCATACGAAATTCCAAAAATGATCACAGTAGTAGCTAGAGTGCTCTCCAAGAAAAAGTGTTTACCCAAAACCTGCCATGGCTGCCATACCAAGATACGGCCTCTGGCAAACAACGCCTACCAAAACAATAAAGCAAATCTGCCGGCAAATACAAATTAGGAAAAATTGGGGAACCGGTCAAAGTTTTATCAACTGTTATAAAACGTTGTATCGTTTCTCAATTTGCCGTCATATGTGAAGCGCTAGAACAACACATGACTCATAATCGGCATGGTGTTTAACTGAAGATAAAATGAGGCTCAGACGGACAAAGGATCGAAAAAAGAGGATATGCCCACCATGGCTGCAAGTCTAGCAACCTGCCCCGCCAAGATATGGACCATCTTAGCTTTAATCCCTTTGCCACCATAAACTCATCATAGCCTCTTGTAATCAATATCAACATCATTCTTATGCCATTAAACCCATCGAAAATAGCCCAACATCAGGAAAGCAAGCAGCACCAGACAAATGATAAGTTATTCACACTATAAGCATAAACAAAGCGTTGCGTAAATGCATTCCATGGCTGCAAATCTAATTATTTGCCCTGCCATAGATGAAAACACCTAAGGTGCATTTTCAGAATGCAGTGAGAAAGACATAACACCTCTATATATACCTATATCTAGCCTCTTTCCATCAACAGCCCATAGGTTTTCTGTAATTTCTCTACTTCTTGCATAACTTCTTATTTTTCAAATCTATTTGCCAATAATTAATCGATCTGAAATGTGTTTTTTCATTCTCTAATAGGATTGTTGTTAGATGTTATCATCCTAGCTGTCTAGTATTACGGATTCCAGGTTCTTCTATATGTTTTGAATATATTCCCCAAACAATCGTAACACCCCTATCACAAATGTGTTTCTGCACACACATACACATATGTTGATTGAGATGCATCTAAAAACCCAAATCAAATCGTAACACTCACAAAGAGATATGCAGCCATTCAATGCTCTTATTTCTGTTCCTCAAAAATTCATACAAGATAAACGTGAAATAAGCAAATCCAAAGTCCAAACATTATTCCCCGAAAATGCTTAATTTTAAGCAGCTTATCTCCCTTATAGGCACAAGCATAGTTTTGTTTAATAAGTTGGGAAATAAACATTTTAAATAGAGAAAATTTTGGGGAAAAAAACAAAACGCTGTCTCCTTGTTTTATACACAACTTTTTTTGAATGACAAACTAAAGATGTCACAACATTCACAAATATCTCACACAATCATCAAATTGGGTCTTGAACCCACAAGCACCTGGTTTGGGAGCATCTCAAGGATACAGCTCGGCTGCAAGCCCTTTGGAATTGGCCTACGACTAAACACACCCTAAGCAATCCCAGACAAAATCACAAAATGCCTAATAAACCCTAAAATCATTTAACAAAAAAACACAAAATCGATAAGAAAACCGATCAACTGTATACCTTATACCGCGTAACGAGATTCTTCCGCTTACACTTACACTGATCACCACTCCTAGTATACCCCAACTCCTTCATCTTACTCCCCACCACTTCCCACAACTCTTTATTCTACACATGGATCGATTCGGGTTATAAACTATCTCTAATGGGTCATATGGGTTAAGCTAATAAATCAGATAAAACGACGGGTCAATCAAGCCAAATGGTTGAAAGCCATCCAAAATGTATTCAAATGAATAAACTCTCTAAATGATATATCATTTAACAGCATTTTAAAATATCGATTGTAGTAGTATAGTTTTGTAATCATATTTAGAACAGTAACTATAAATATAGAGGTAATAAAAAGTGTTAATGGGTTGACCCATGCCAGAAAGTGGCCATTTTCATCTGGCCCTATTTGACTGAACCCATTTTGACTCGTTAACCAACCCGCCGAGTTTTCCATCCCTAGGTAGCATTCATCACATTTAGAAGCTAAGGAAAATCGACTTGATCCAAGTCATAAAGGGTGGTGTCAAATCACTTGTAAAGTTAACTTTAAGAGACCAATTGGCTAATACAATGTATAGAATATCCTCTCTACAAGCGAAGTCGCACATTATCCACAAATCAACACTAATAAACCTCTAAATAAGTATATAACGCTTTCAAGTCTCAATTAAACTATACTATTTATAAGTGAATACGACTCGATAACCGGTGAGTTGTGACGGCGTTAAGTTCGGCGACGGTGATATTCACGGTGAAGATGATCGGCGACGGTGAGATAACTGGTGAAGATAACGGGGAAAGGTGAGATAATCGGTGAAGATGATCAGAGACGGTGATATGACTGGAAGTGATCTGAGATTAGATATTTGAGAGGAAATGAAGTGGAGTGGTGAAAGTGTATTTTGGTAGTTTTCTTTTAGGGAAAAGTGAATATGAGGTTGTCTCACATTTAAGCTTACATGCGAAACCATAAAAGATTCTTAAAAAATGCGTCATTTTGGTTAATATTTTTTTCAAAATTTGAGTAGTGCAACTAATATATGCATAATGAAACGCATTTTAATGGTGAATTAAATCAAACCATTGTTGAATCTATAACTAATTTGTTAGTTAATGAAATTACCTAACAATATGATGTAGAAAATGCATGTATCAACATGAATTCAACTTAAGTGATGTTGTGATGAAATCAATAGAAAACATTAATATTGTGAAGGACATGATACAAAAGAGGTAGATTTGATGTTTTTCTTGTTAAAACGACGTAATTTTTGATGGTTTCGCATGTAAGCTTAGATGTGAGACAGCCACATATTCACTATCCTCTTTCTTTTAATACCTTTTAAGCACTCTTTTTAATATCTTTACTTACAATTACATTATCAGTCCTTATAGATATCAGTCACAAAATGTCATTTAAGCATCAATAAAGAATCATATCGTAATAATGGTCTTTTTCTTTAGGCGCCCATACGAAAACTGGAATTGCTACCTTTAACATCCCTCGGAATAGAAATTGCCATTTGCAGCTACAATGATCGTAACCATTAACTACAAATTTTATATAGTCAAAGCATTAATGTTACACAACTGAATGGATATGATACGACTGCAATAATGTTACACAACTGCCATTAGCAGCCACAATGAATGCAATGTGGGTGATATTATGTAGATTAGCTTCAGCCCTCACAGAACACAATAATTAAATATGCAGTTGTTAACCAGGTTAAAAAAACCTCATGATTTTTTCAGTCCAAACTGCTTATCGGTGTCTAAAAAAGGCAATATGCAGATAACCAGATTAAAACAACAATCCCAAACATCCTCTAAATAAGCCTTGCAAATAACCACATAATGATAAGTACTTTGCGTCTATCCAAACACTTAAAACTAATTATCTAAGATATCAAAAAACTTATTAGCATACAAACACTTTTAATAACCAAATTCCAAACACCCCTAAAACTCCCCAAGGTCTTTTCTTAATGTTTGATTTTCTAGATGCACCACCAATATTGCTATTGCTATAACTAAACAAATACTAAGTGTGAAGGATGTGGCATTCTGGTATCATATCGTGGCTTAACTAAAAATGAATAAATTCTTGACCCATTACAATATTTTACTACAATCAGCCATGAGAATTCACTGATTGATGACCGTTCTACACTAAAGCCTCTTTAGCTTTGATGTGTGTTGTGGCCAATAACACAGATCTTTTTGTATGAAGTATAGCACAAACAAAGTTTTGAATTATATAATTCTAGGCTCCCAAATACTAGAAAAAACTTAAGAACCAATAATCACATAATTACTCTGAGAAGTAGCAGCGCGATACAACCATACCATCAGAAGCAACGTAACGACCATATTATCAACAAAAAATGTATAAGTATGTATCTATTTGATACTTTTAAGCAATTTAATTAAGCCTTTATCAAATCTATTCTCGAAGTCATAATGATCCCTTTGCGCATCCAAACACCCCTTAACATTCCAGCAGATAATTGATTGGTGCAAAACCGTCAAGTTATCTCACGCAAGCTAGCCACTTGTGGATGACCAACCGTAAGAAACTCAAAACAGCTCACACACCAAATGCAATTTAGATCAGAGGAATATAGTGGATTCCTGAGTCGTTAAGTCCCACGGAGGATGAATTGGTGTTAAACAACTTCACCAGATGATAGAATGATCACTAAGGATAGTGATCAGTAAGGGTTTTGATGTATAATTACCTAAAGAAAAGATTTACAAATAACAGCGACTTAAATGCAAATTAAGAAAATTAAAAAGTTAAAATATATTAAATAAACGCTATCACTATTTTTACAATGATGTTTTTGTGTTTTTATAAAACTAAATAACTTAAATAAACTATCTTAACTAAAACGTAACCTTAAATTATCTAAAAACGTTACTTAAAATGGAAACGTACGTTATTTGCAAAAATTACGCTGGAGCGCAAGACAAAACGTAAAATTTATGAAATAAAAGGCCTAAGAGTGTAAAACTAATTTTCTTACGTACTATATGATAAAAGAAAATTTTAGAAAAAAGATTTATATTTTTTTGACTTTTATATTTTTTATTATGATTTAATTACTATAAAACACTAATTAAATGTTTAAAAATACTAAAACTTATTGGAAAAATCTGAAACTTTTTGTAAAAATATTTTATAACAATACTAAACTAAGAAAATTGAAAAGGATGAAAAAGCTACTTCGAATAAGCTAAAAATAAGCTAAAACAATCGTATAAGCTAAAATGAGAAAGAGTAGTTAAGTATTTGATTGTGCAAAAGAAAACTGAGACAAGTCCCAAGGGCAAACGGTAGAGAGTGTGTGTGTGAGCTAAGTGGCGTGGGTTCGAGTCCCAGCAGTGGCACTTTTTTAAACTATTTTATTTTTTTGTTTTTCTTTTTGCAAACTATCAAGCACAAGAAAATAAGAACTTTTCTCTACTAAAACTTTTTCTAAAATTGATAATAAGCTCTGTATTGAGCTTATAATCTTAACAGTGGACTTAGAATAAGGAGATAAGCATAAGGATAAGCTAAACTAGCTAATAAGCTTGTAAATAAGCTAATGAAAACTGACAAAGGCTAAGAAACTGTTTTTAAGCTAAAATGAAAACTGAAAAACAATTTTAACTAAAAAATAAGCACTGCAAAAGCCAAAATAAGCACAAATCACACTGGAACACAGTACACTGTTTGGTTTTGTAGGAAACTTTAAGCTATCTTTTAAGCACTATAATAAGCCACAAAATGAAAACAAACACTGCAATTTACTAGTTGACCAAGTGATCTCTCTAAAAAGCTATTTTACAATGTTTAGCTTACACTAATAAGCTCTTGAGGAGCTTATGAAAAACTGTTGAACAATGACTTATCTGTTTACTGAGTAAAAATAGACAGAAATGAAAAGCTATTGTAGGCTAGGTAAATAAGCTTGGATTGGAAAATAAGCTCTTGAAACTTTGAGTTAGCTAGGTGAGCTTCTCAAAAAGCTAAGTTGTACAAGCTAATGATCACTATTAAGCTCTATAAGAGCTTATGAACTAAGTTACCACAACTGTGCACAGAGCACTCTCTCAGACAATGTATCTCACATAAGCCAACAAATAAGCACTTTATAAGCTGATAAAAAGCAAACTAATATTTTTCTATTTTTATTAAGCAACTAAATTTTAATAACCTAAAAGATTATAAGCTGAATCTTAATAGTAAACTCACAGTTAAATTCTAAGTTTTATTCAAAAATGGGTATTAAGAACTTTGACTTTTTTAATTACTCTAAGCAGTTGACTAATATGAACTTGTAATTGATCTTAATGACTGAATATGATGTAATAAGCTACTATAAGACTTACTTAAGCTATATAAACAACTTATACACTAGAATGCATGATTATGTCTTCTAAATTTCCAACAGTGGACTGTAAAGATGCATTCAAAAGAGATTTTGACTTTTTATTACTTGAGGACTGGATTTAATGCTATAACTGAACTATTAGGTGTTATTGTGACTTATAACAACAACTAATAACAACACTACTGGCCTTAATCATAGATAACTTAGTAAAACCAAACATTCCTTATGAGAACTGATTTGAAGCTTTTAAAAGTTTTCCAATGATTAAGATCATGCAGATGATTAAGAACTTTATACTAACTATATTTAAATAAAATTAGGTCAAAATTAACAGGTTTTAAGCATTGTAACTAGATTATGCAAACTTTAAGAAAATTACTTACAATTTGCTTTTATACTCAAAACTGAGAACTGAGGAATAAGATCACACCTATAGCTTACCAATAAGCTCTAAACCATTAATCCATCCAAAATTAGCACTGCAATCTTGTCTTGATCATGTCTCCATGTGATTTTTATTTTTAACTAATATTTTTGGTATTTTTGATAATTTTGAGTTTTGACTGTAAACTACTTTCTTTTGGTTACTAAAAGCTTATAAGAACTTTTTAAGAGCTTATATGAGCTTTTAAGTCTAAAACAACAACCACAAACAACTTAAGTTAAATTTGAGATTTTTGGCTCAAAAATTGCATAAACTGAATTTGTAAATAAAACTTGAAATTGAAACTGTAAACAAACTTTTATTACATTGAAATAAGATTACAAGGTACTGGAAAGCTTAAACTTGCACTGGAAAACTAAATTTAACTAAGTCGACATTTTCTAAATTAAAACTACACTACTTGGCCTTTTCCTCTGCTTCTCTCTCTTATTTATTGATCTCTTTTAGTCTCTTGTCAACCTCTGGTCAAATCCCACCTCTTTCCAGCTCTCTATTTCATCTTAACCATCCAGTTGTAATTTGGCGGGAAAAAGTCATGGAGTTGGTTATTTCATTAATTGAGATGGTGAGTGGGCTTGCAAGGTGGAGGGGGCATGGTGATGTGGTAGATATGTGCTGGAAAGGAGACAGTGAGGTGGGGGTAGCAGGTGGAGTAGATTGAGTGGATACAGGTGTTGGGAGGGAAGACAATGAACAGTGGCACGCGCGTTTTTATTTTTAAACACTGGGTTGGTTTGGTTGGCCTTGGGTGTTTTGGGCCTGGATTTGTATTAATAATGGATCCGGTTTGGTTTTTAAGATAAGCACAAGGACCATAAATGTAATATTCTGAAAGTTAAGGGACTGAGTTTACAAGATTTCCAAAGTTATAATAAGGACTAAACCTGCCAAATATGGTTAGTACAAGGACCATATATGAATATTTTTCCATTTTTAAACCTTAAGGACCTATTATGTAATTTTCTGAAACTTGAAGGGTTAAACTTGTAATTTTCCAAAAGTTTATCATAAGGACCAATTTTGTCATTTATTAATAGTACAAGGTTTATTTTTGATAAATTTCACTTTTTAAATTAACCAAGGACTATATTTGACATTTTCCAAACTTGAGGGACTAAAGTTGTCATTTTGTGATTTTTAAACTTTAAAGGGTTTGTTTTGACAACTTTTGAATCTCATGGACCTTAAATGACATTTTACAAGTTTTTGAATTACCAGGGACTAGTTTTGACAACTTTTGTAACTTGGGGGACTAAAACTGCCAATTATGCAAATTTGATACGTTTTTCACCAGATTTTGGCATTTTTGCATTTAAAACATATAAAACACTTGTTTGTGATATTTTTATCATTTTGATGTGTTTCCGAGTGTTTTCAGATGTTTTTGGCATTCTAACAGTATAAAAATGATGAGTATTTAGACACTCATCAATCCCCCACACTAAGATATTGCTAGTCCCTAGCAATGATTTGAGAAAATTTAATGGATTTTATCTCTTTACCAAAAGCCATTACTTCTGGAGTAGCCAATTGTTTTAATTCAAGTAAGAATCTTGGTACAATGATAACCAAATGATTTTAAGCAAATCATAAGCTGTGAACGGATTTGATTTGTCTTTACCAGAAGCCGTTTGCTTCTGGACTAGCCAACTCTTAGATAAATTATCAATATTATCTTTGGTGAGCCGATTACCAATTATGGATTTTCAACTGCCTTTACCACAAGCCATAAACTTGCGGGCTAGCCAACTCTTTACTAGTTAAAGATATGGTGAGTTGAACACCATACAATTTTAGGCAAATTGCAAGCCATAAACGGATTTGAGATATCTTTACCAAGAGCCGTTTGCTCCTGGATTAGCCAATCCTTATGTGGGTTAGACATGGTGGACTGATTACCATTTGTTGTGTTTAGTACATAGTACTTCCACTAAATAAAAAATTTTAAAATTTGGCCATTTTGGGGGAAAAAAGGACTAAAAGGGTACATTTATGATCAAATTCGCCAGAATTTCCCCCCCACACTTAGAAATGAATATTGCCCTCAATATTCAAAGTACCGGTTGTTATGCCGAAACTTAGAACGTAAAAAGATAACATTACTAGCTAAGTGTAGAAACACAACAATTATTCTCTTTTTTAATATTTACAATTTTCATTCATTTTTAAGGTCTATATACAACATGTGGGGCATCTCCCCCACACTTAGGTGGTAGAAAGGGGTAAGAAGTCAGAAATATGGGTGAAAACCCATATGGTGTGTGCTACTGTTTTTAATTACCGAGTCGCTAGCTTGACTCGACCCCGAATTCATTTGGTTCATGGGGAAGCAAGTGGAAGAGACAATCTCCATCGGACTTTCATTCGAGATGTTTGTATAAATATTGAAATACATGAAAGTTCCACACCGATGAGATATAGATAGAACCGGCTCAAAAATGATAAATGAAAATGTCGGGGTCAAAGATAGTGTCTTCATTCCCGAAGGAGTGAAGAACAGGAGAAGCTACGGGATAGGTGAAGAAGAGAAAGAAAGTCATGATAATAATCTTGACTAACTCATCATCATCAGAAGAATTCATAGTTTCATGAATCTTATCAGTTAAGCTCAATTGGTCTAGACATATCCCGGGTGTGTCTAGATCAAAGTAGAAGTTATCATACTCCGGTAGAGATATGATATGAGTGAGTTCACAGGAGAACTCCTCAAAGGCGAATGATTCATATTCGGGATTGATTTGAGTGAGTTCACTGGAGAACTCCTCAAAAGTGAATGATTCATAATCGGGGAGAGAATTATGAGAATGAGAAGTGGTAATACCACTAATCTTTTCTCCCATATGATCAAAATGGAACGTTTGCAATTCCGGAATAGAATCATCGAACAAAAGTTCACTATCCTCAAAGGGGATAGGATATGAAGTAGGCTTTTCATTAAAAGCCTCGATTCTAGAAACGAGAAGATTAACATTCAATAATGTAAGACGAAGAGCTTCGTCTTGGATTATTTCTTCTTCATTCTCTTCTCCTAAGCTGACAAGCTCAGAAGGTAATTCCCCCACATAACTTATGTCTCCACAAGATAAAGAATGGTCCTCATCAGAATCAGAGAACACCTCAATATGATCATTTTGGAAGACAAGAGGAGGAGGGATATCACACACATGGTCAAAAGTTCCCTGTGACTCTCTCGGGATTGGGACAAGGTCCTCAACACTAGACTTTATGAATTCGTCCGATTCCTTTTCAGGAACAGTGTCAAGATGCTCGTCCCCCATGTTCAGAGAGTGAGTGTGAACCTCAGGTGTGATAGCAGTTGTTTGAGAATGAATCTCAACTGCTGGAATATCCACTGATGAATTTGATGAATCTTCAAGTGTATCTTCATCATCACTGTCATCAGGAATAAAACGAAATTGAGAGCTAGATCTGGCTGCTTTTTCTTTTGCAATTGATTCCCTAACAGATTTTTCAAAGGCAATTTGGGAATTTATTTTAGCAGCCTGCTCTTCAGCTAGCAATTCTTCCATGGATTTCTCATGTGAATTTTGAATGACGGGACATTGTGGGAGTGGAGATTTGTCAAAACCGGAAGGTTGACATTGATAATCATCATGAGGACCTCCACAATATACACAAGAAAAACTGGGAACATTATGAAATGCAGTTTTACTCAACTCCTCAGTTCTTTTCACTGACTCCATAAGCTCTAGATAAGTGTCTTGTTGAGTTTGCTGAGGAATTTGAGTTATTTGGCACTGTGGATATTGGTCGTGATAGTCGTAATTGTTACAAGGAAATGGATTCCCTGTTTGACAATCAGAGCTGAAATGGGGACCTCCACAATTCTCACAACAGTAAAACTGTTGATCCTGGATTGGTGAATCATATGGATGTTGGTCATAACCAAAGTTCTGAGCAT
This sequence comes from Chrysanthemum seticuspe, assembly GCA_019973895.1. Classification (NCBI taxonomy): domain Eukaryota; kingdom Viridiplantae; phylum Streptophyta; class Magnoliopsida; order Asterales; family Asteraceae; genus Chrysanthemum; species Chrysanthemum seticuspe. Next base: position 33,934,407 of record BPTQ01000001.1, read on the forward strand.
CACCGGAAAACTGTTCATAGACAAACGTGTTTCCGGATTGACACTCAAATCCTTGGTGAGGACCTCCACAAAATTCACAGCAGTATTGTTGATTATATGAAGATAAGTCGGGCTGTGGTGGGTAGTTAGAAAAATTTGAGGGGTCGTTAAATGAGTTCGGATCAGGATCATAATAAAATGAATTCCTCGAACCACAAAACAAACAACTCCCGTTACGAATATCATTACCACACTGTACACACGTACACCAGCGACATGGTGAACCAAAAAGAGGCTCACTACAACCGACACAAGGAATAAACGATTCTATTTGAGAGTTATGAGAAGGAATCCGTTCATTCAAAGAATCAACAAAACCAACATGGTGATCTGAATGACTATTAAGACTCAAAGAACATTTTGAAAAATTCGGAGGTGGGACAAGTGGTGTGCTCTGAGAGCTAGCAATTTCCATCACTTCCGTTATGGTCTCCGGTTTTGGTTCTTGAGAAACGTGAAGATTAGGCAAGTCATTCTTGCTAGTCACCGGTTTAAATTCTGCATGTTTGCTTTTAACAGTAAATCGTGAAAGTGTAGGATCAATTTTAGACGGCTTAGGAGCAATTGAGGGATTAGATCTTTGGATAACCGTAGGTTGGACGTATTTAGCACCTCCATTATCAGATGAAAGTACCTGGTCCTTTGTCACCCCGGTTTCTCGTTCTATTTCCCTACGCAGAATAAATGGATCATCACGAACAACACGAATTTTTGACATTTGTGATAAAATAGGAAGTTTTTCAACTTCGTTCCAGATTTCGTCGTAGTCGAGAGATTCCATGAGAATAGAAGAAGTTTAGAAGCAAATGGATAGAGGGCAAAGGAATAAAGAATCAAAAAGGGTAAGAGGGTAAAGATGAATATTTTTGGATTTTTGAAAAACATGCCATATAAACAAAGAATGAAAATATTTTTGGCGTTATCAACACTTTAGGAAAAGTGTTAATGAACTTTTTGATTTTGAAAATTGTTTACAAACGATGGTATATGTGCAAGAATGGGTCTGGAAATGCTTAAAACACGCTTACAGCCTCCCCGGCAGCGGCGCCAAAATTTGATTGGTGCAAAACCGTCAAGTTATCTCACGCAAGCTAGCCACTTGTGGATGACCAACCGTAAGAAACTCAAAACAGCTCACACACCAAATGCAATTTAGATCATAGGAATATAGTGGATTCCTGAGTCGTTAAGTCCCACGGAGGATGAATTGGTGTTAAAAAACTTCACCAGATGATAGAATGATCACTAAGGATAGTGATCAGTAAGGGTTTTGATGTATAATTACCTAAAGAAAAGATTTACAAATAACAGCGACTTAAATGCAAATTAAGAAAATTAAAAAGTTAAAATATATTAAATAAACGCTATCACTATTTTTACAATGATGTTTTTGTGTTTTTATAAAACTAAATAACTTAAATAAACTATCTTAACTAAAACGTAACCTTAAATTATCTAAAAACGTTACTTAAAATGGAAACGTACGTTATTTGCAAAAATTACGCTGGAGCGCAAGACAAAACGTAAAATTTATGAAATAAAAGGCCTAAGAGTGTAAAACTAATTTTCTTACGTACTATATGATAAAATAAAATTTTAGAAAAAAGATTTATATTTTTTTGACTTTTATATTTTTTATTATGATTTAATTACTATAAAACACTAATTAAATGTTTAAAAATACTAAAACTTATTGGAAAAATCTGAAACTTTTTGTAAAAATATTTTATAACAATACTAAACTAAGAAAATTGAAAAGGATGAAAAAGCTACTTCGAATAAGCTAAAAATAAGCTAAAACAATCGTATAAGCTAAAATGAGAAAGAGTAGTTAAGTATTTGATTGTGCAAAAGAAAACTGAGACAAGTCCCAAGGGCAAACGGTAGAGAGTGTGTGTGTGAGCTAAGTGGCGTGGGTTCGAGTCCCAGCAGTGGCACTTTTTTAAACTATTTTATTTTTTTGTTTTTCTTTTTGCAAACTATCAAGCACAAGAAAATAAGAACTTTTCTCTACTAAAACTTTTTCTAAAAACTGATAATAAGCTCTGTATTGAGCTTATAATCTTAACAGTGGACTTAGAATAAGGAGATAAGCATAAGGATAAGCTAAACTAGCTAATAAGCTTGTAAATAAGCTAATGAAAACTGACAAAGGCTAAGAAACTGTTTTTAAGCTAAAATGAAAACTGAAAAACAATTTTAACTAAAAAATAAGCACTGCAAAAGCCAAAATAAGCACAAATCACACTGGAACACAGTACACTGTTTGGTTTTGTAGGAAACTTTAAGCTATCTTTTAAGCACTATAATAAGCCACAAAATGAAAACAAACACTGCAATTTACTAGTTGACCAAGTGATCTCTCTAAAAAGCTATTTTACAATGTTTAGCTTACACTAATAAGCTCTTGAGGAGCTTATGAAAAACTGTTGAACAATGACTTATCTGTTTACTGAGTAAAAATAGACAGAAATGAAAAGCTATTGTAGGCTAGGTAAATAAGCTTGGATTGGAAAATAAGCTCTTGAAACTTTGAGTTAGCTAGGTGAGCTTCTCAAAAAGCTAAGTTGTACAAGCTAATGATCACTATTAAGCTCTATAAGAGCTTATGAACTAAGTTACCACAACTGTGCACAGAGCACTCTCTCAGACTAGGTATCTCACATAAGCCAACAAATAAGCACTTTATAAGCTGATAAAAAGCAAACTAATATTTTTCTATTTTTATTAAGCAACTAAATTTTAATAACCTAAAAGATTATAAGCTGAATCTTAATAGTAAACTCACAGTTAAATTCTAAGTTTTATTCAAAAATGGGTATTAAGAACTTTGACTTTTTTAATTACTCTAAGCAGTTGACTATTATGAACTTGTAATTGATCTTAATGACTGAATATGATGTAATAAGCTACGATAAGACTTACTTAAGCTATATAAACAACTTATACACTAGAATGCATGATTATGTCTTCTAAATTTCCAACAGTGGACTGTAAAGATGCATTCAAAAGAGATTTTGACTTTTTATTACTTGAGGACTGGATTTAATGCTATAACGGAACTATTAGGTGTTATTGTGACTTATAACAACAACTAATAACAACACTACTGGCCTTAATCATAGATAACTTAGTAAAACCAAACATTCCTTATGAGAACTAATTTGAAGCTTTTAAAAGTTTTCCAATGATTAAGATCATGCAGATGATTAAGAACTTTATACTAACTATATTTAAATAAGATTAGGTCAAAATTAACAGGTTTTAAGCATTGTAACTAGATTATGCAAACTTTAAGAAAATTACTTACAATTTGCTTTTATACTCAAAACTGAGAACTGAGGAATAAGATCACACCTATAGCTTACCAATAAGCTCTAAACCATTAATCCATCCAAAATTAGCACTGCAATCTTGTCTTGATCATGTCTCCATGTGATTTTTATTTTTAACTAATATTTTTGGTATTTTTGATAATTTTGAGTTTGGACTGTAAACTACTTTCTTTTGGTTACTAAAAGCTTATAAGAACTTTTTAAGAGCTTATATGAGCTTTTAAGTCTAAAACAACAACCACAAACAACTTAAGTTAAATTTGAGATTTTTGGCTCAAAAATTGCATAAACTGAATTTGTAAATAAAACTTGAAATTGAAACTGTAAACAAACTTTTATTACATTGAAATAAGATTACAAGGTACTGGAAAGCTTAAAATTGCACTGGAAAACTAAATTTAACTAAGTCGACATTTTCTAAATTAAAACTACACTACTTGGCCTTTTCCTCTGCTTCTCTCTCTTATTTATTGATCTCTTTTAGTCTCTTGTCAACCTCTGGTCAAATCCCACCTCTTTCCAGCTCTCTATTTCATCTTAACCATCCAGTTGTAATTTGGCGGGAAAAAGTCATGGAGTTGGTTATTTCATTAATTGAGATGGTGAGTGGGCTTGCAAGGTGGAGGGGGCATGGTGATGTGGTAGATATGTGCTGGAAAGGAGACAGTGAGGTGGGGGTAGCAGGTGGAGTAGATTGAGTGGATACAGGTGTTGGGAGGGAAGACAATGAACAGTGGCACGCGCGTTTTTATTTTTAAACACTGGGTTGGTTTGGTTGGGCTTGGGTGTTTTGGGCCTGGATTTGTATTAATAATGGATCCGGTTTGGTTTTTAAGATAAGCACAAGGACCATAAATGTAATATTCTGAAAGTTAAGGGACTGAGTTTACAAGATTTCCAAAGTTATAATAAGGACTAAACCTGCCAAATATGGTTAGTACAAGGACCATATATGAATATTTTTCCATTTTTAAACCTTAAGGACCTATTATGTAATTTTCTGAAACTTGAAGGGTTAAACTTGTAATTTTCCAAAAGTTTATCATAAGGACCAATTTTGTCATTTATTAATATTACAAGGTTTATTTTTGATAAATTTCACTTTTTAAATTAACCAAGGACTATATTTGACATTTTCCAAACTTGAGGGACTAAAGTTGTCATTTTGTGATTTTTAAACTTTAAAGGGTTTGTTTTGACAACTTTTGAATCTCATGGACCTTAAATGACATTTTACAAGTTTTTGAATTACCAGGGACTAGTTTTGACAACTTTTGTAACTTGGGGGACTAAAACTGCCAATTATGCAAATTTGATACGTTTTTCACCAGATTTTGGCATTTTTGCATTTAAAACATATAAAACACTTGTTTGTGATATTTTTATCATTTTGATGTGTTTCGAGCTTATATTTTCTGACATTTTGTTTTTTGTTTTTTTTTTTAATTATTGTGGTTGTGTGTGTGAATAAATGTGTATGTGGGACCCAAATGAGTAAGTTGAGGTTTGTCGTGAGTGAGGGGGGAGGGTTTGTTGTGGTTAGTTGTGGAGGTTTGTATGGTGATGTGGCAGTGACGTGGCCGTGATGAAGAGGTGTTACGTCTTCATCACAACTGATGCTCTAAGCACCACAAATATTTTAAAAAGCATCATATAAAAGTTTACATTTCTGGTCCTTATGGTTTGCCGGTACTTCTTTTTTAGTTGTAACGGCATTTTGGGATAAGATCCCGGTCAGGCCCTTGCCTGGATGTGCCCATCTGGGCATGTCTTGTCTGTCATCAGGCTTGAGAACATGCTTCCCATACACTATCAACAATTACTAATTTAAGTTATCAGCTTTTGCAACTATTGATTATTGCCACTTAATTTACATCAAAGCCTTGTTTGTGCAACTGAGATACAAACTGCATTTCACATTACGTGTAGCTTTTTATTCACATAAACAGTTGGACATGGTAGTAACACTTTTTAGTGTTTTTGCTTTTATAATATTAAATATATAAAATATCAATAAAAAACAATAACAAGATTTGTCATTAAAAACAATTTTCGTAAAATATCAATAAAAAAAGCAATACGCCAATAATACCATCTCTTACACACGAATCATCATAAGCTAGCTAGTACAGTAGCATTTATTAAACAACCAACAAATTACATAAAGAAAAATTCACGAAGTCTCAGCTTTTCGTTCTTATTATTACATTCCAACTTATATTTAGAAACAAAAATCGAAGACCAAATAAAAACATACAAGAATTTGTGACTAAGTTCCAATTCATTATCTGCCAACACGATATATGAGAGATTCCAACGTACTTTGAAGTACCTCAAGCCTGCACGTAACCACTCCTACTTCTCCGCGCTAGCTCCATGATCACTAGTCTCTAGAATAAACGTCAACAACAAAAGGTTTTTAAGGCTAAACTTTAGTGACATCAATGAGTTTTTTTTATACGATCACTATAAATAAAGCAAAAATATAAAATAAAGAAAATATGAAGCTTGGTTATTACTAACATTCGTCCTTCATGATAAAGTATTTATATAAATTTATGGTCGTCTAATTAAATTTTAAATTGAAATTTTCTTCGTACCTTTTTATCTTCATTTCTGATCACCTTTGGAAGTTGGAACTACAAACAGAGCTGGGCCCCTCCTCAGTTGAGACTAATCAATCGTTGATCGTGCTTTTGTTTTTTCCGTAACTCCTCGGCCTGTAAAAGAAATAAGTTCGCAAACAAAATTAATTTATCAAACTACTGATCACTCGTTAAAATAATATTATGTGTTTTTCGTACCTCTCTGTATTTCGCCAATGCTTCGTCTATTGTAGAACCATTTACTTTTGTCTCATTGATCGTCACAAATTGGAGGTTGGGTGTATCATGGGTTCCATAACCCCATTTCGCCATTTCGTCACAATCTCTTATATCCACCCTCACCAAAGAAGGATATTTGATTGTAGCATTCCCAGGGTAGAAGCTCGTGAGATTCCACATATCCCGGAGGTAAATCTCGGCAAGGCGAGGGAACTCGATGTTTTTAGCTGGTACAACTGTGTCAATTTCACCTGTACTTGCTTCCTCATCCCCGTCCGAGATCACTTCCATCAAACTCTCGCAGCACACAATGATTAGCGTTTGCATATTGACAAGCCCTTGTGCTACACCAACTGTGAATAGCTTTTCTAACTTGTCACAAAAACTAATATCACATGCCACCAGGTTGTTAAGGCTTATATATTGATCTGGACAATTCCATATCACTTTCATACTACTCAAATTACCTAACAACAGGTGTTTCACTTCCGAAAGAAACAATGTATTCTCTTTCACCCCATCATGGGTTTCAGATGGATGAAAAGTCTGCATCTTATCCAATAAGACCCTTGAGTCCACCAAACACAATAGATTGTGACAACCACGTAAAGTAATGTTCTTCAAACCTAAACCCTCAATAGGCATTATATTATCAAGATCGTCTATCAACCAAAAAAATACACCATCGCATACCTCAATCAAATTTCTAACATGCATCAAAAAGTTTAAGATATCAAGATAACCAAGCTTGATTAGAGTCAAAGTTCTATTACCTGGGCTGCTATCAAAACAAATTTCTCTACTAATTAGAATGGCAAATCTTTTCAATCTCTTCAGATAATCACCTTTGGGGAAAAGACAAATATGTGGGACATATAAATCTAGAACTGTGAGCTTTGACAGTGTACCTATCTCCACAAGACTGTTATAATTCCCCTCTTCCACCGGATAGTATCCAATACTCAGCTCTTCCAACCAACGAAGCTTTGATAGTACTCCCGGTGCAATATGAGATAGACCAAGACAATTTTTAGCATGAAACAACCTTAAATTTATTGATAGTTAACCTAAACTTATGGGTTAAATGGGTCATATTAGAAAGTATAGTATGTATTAGTATCAAGTATGTAATAAACGCAAAGCCTAAGGGCCGAACATGTTAGTTGAAAACCGAATAGCGGTTATAGAAAACGGTTGAAGCAATATGTCGCTTCACATATGTCGGTTAGAAAACTATATATAGGGGTCGAATATCTGTAAGATTACAGTGAACGAAAATCTGCAAGTATAAACAAAGTTATATTCATATTATTACCTGTGTTTCATTCATCATAGTAAGATTATATTCCAACAATTGGCATCAGAGCGAGAACGATTCCGGGAACCAATCAAGTAAGAAGAAAGAAAGAAGGAAGAAGATACCTGGTTGTTGAAGAAATCGAAATATAGAAACTGTTTGTTGTAACCGGATTAAAGAAGAACTTGGAAGCAGTAACTTTTCCTTGATTCTAACCGGAGTTTGACCGGAGAAGACAACCCGTTTATTGAAAGCACCGATCGTGGTTACCAGAATCGAGAAGGCACCAATTGAAGAAAATCCGCAACATCGATTGGAAAAGAAAGAAAGGAGAAGTAAGAAAAGGGGACGATTAAATTGGTGTTCTTTGTGTCGACAATCACCAGGAACAAAAAGGGGGTTTCTTGCCCTAATTTTTGTGAGAACTGAAAGATAAAGAAAGAGGAAAGAGGCGTGTCTTTTGACTGCCATCAGGGATACCAACAGTACACAACATTGACTAAGTCTTCTAATTCTAATCTTTATATTTCATTTTGTGGTTATATAGAGTTTAAAGGAATTTAGCGATAAAATTAGGAAGTCAATATTGATAAAGAAATGTGTATTTTAAATTGGTTGTGTTAGAAAGTAAGAAAGTAAGAAAGTAAGATTAAGTTTTGTATATTTTTCAATTTAGGGAGACAAAATAAGTTATTTTAAATTAGAAAAATACAAAACTAGTAAGAAGTAAGAAACCGAACCATTGTGGTTCACATAGTAAGAAGTAAGAAGAAACCTATCGTTTTAAAAAAAAGCTCTAGTGTTTCCAAAGTAAGTAAGTAAGTGAAACTTTAACGTTTCAAAGAAAGTAAGAGAAAACCTATTGTTTTCAGAAACCTTAGCGTTTTCACCAGTAAGAGAAACTTAGTGTTTCACCCAGTAAGAGAAACTTAGTGTTTCACCCAGTAAGAGAAACCATAGTGTTTCACCCAGTAAGAGAAACTTAGTGTTTCACCCAGTAAGAGAAACTTAGCGTTTCACCAGTAAGAGAAACCGTAGTGTTTCACCCTGTAAGAGAAACCGTAGTGTTTCAAAGCAAGTAAGAAAGTACGCAAGTAAGAAAGCATGGTAGAAGGTGACAAGCATGATAACGCATCAAGTAGAGCATCAGTTCGAGAACAAGGAAGTATAGCACTTCAATGTCCAAAACTGAACGAATCAAACTACACCACATGGGCAATTATGATGGAAACAATCTTAAAGGCCTATGGACTTTGGGAAACGCTTGAAGATGCAAAAAAAGTAGATGAAAGAAAGATGCATACATCAAAAGCAATGATCCTCACAACATTGCCGGAAGATGTTCTAATGCAAGTTGCACAGTACGAGACTGCGAAGGAAGTATGGGAATCAATTAAAGTACGTTATATTGGAGCAGACCGAGTTCAGAAAGCACGCCTACAAACTTTAAGAAGCGAATTGGAGACCTTAAAAATGAAGACCGATGAAACCGTGAATGACTTTGCGGGAAAATTGGGAAGCATAAGAGGCAAGTGTAAAAGTCTTGGTTCTAATCTCAAAGACAAAGTATTAGTAGGAAAGTTGCTGAACTCCGTTCCAAAGAAGTTTCTACCAATTGTGGCATCCATCGAGCAATATTCAGAAATTGACAAAATGACGTTTGAAGAAGCTGTTGGAAGACTAACTGCTTATGAAGAACGCCTCAAGAGTCAAGATGAACCGCAAGAAGATTATCATAACAAACTTCTAATGGCAAGTTCAAGTAATCAAGGCCGTGGTAAAGGACGAGGAAGAAACTTTAGTAAAGAAGAAAAAGGACGTGGAAGAGGTACAAGTCGAGAACAAAGCAAGAAAGAAATGAGATGTTATGAATGTGGTGAACTTGGTCACTTTGCATACGAATGCACCAAATGGAAGGATAAAGACAAGAAGCAAGAAGCACATCTCATTTATCAAAGCGACGATGAACCAACGCTGCTGTGAAGAGCAAGATAAAAGCAAGTTGAAGACCTGCCTTAAACCAAAGTTTAGTTTAAGGGGGAGTATTGATAGTTAACCTAAACTTATGGGTTAAATGGGTCATATTAGAAAGTATAGTATGTATTAGTATCAAGTATGTAATAAACGCAAAGCCTAAGGGCCGAACATGTTAGTTTGTAAGTTGAAAACCGAATAGCGGTTATAGAAAACGGTTGAAGCAATATGTCGCTTCACATATGTCGGTTAGAAAACTATATATAGGGGTCGAATATCTGTAAGATTACAGTGAACGAAAATCTGCAAGTATAAACAAAGTTATATTCATATTATTACCTGTGTTTCATTCATCATAGTAAGATCATATTCCAACAAAATTGACTAATTTTCCAATCTCATGAGGAATTTCTGTAATTCCAGTATAACTGAGAACTAGAATTTCAAGTTGTTTCAGCTCCCCAAGTATTGAAACATCACATAGGGATTCATTTCCACCAAGGTTAAGCATACGTAATCTTGTGAGTTGATTAAGTGACTTTGGGAGATACATGATGTTATTATTCTCAAGATCTATAACTTTAGCTTCTTTCGTGGCTTGGGTGAATTCATCAGAAATTTCAGACAATCCACAATTTTCTTGTATGAGGAAAATCTTAAGGAGTGGAATATTAAGCTCATAACCAGCTGGAAGCTTACGAATATCATTTCTCATCAGTGAGATACCTGTGTAGCTTTCTAGACTTCCAATTCTTGGTTCCCATTCTGTCAGTTTTTTGCCAGCCTCCACCAAAAATTTGTTATCATCTTTGGAAGCAATTAACAACGCCACTTCCCGAACAACATCGTGCATTTTGGTTGTAGATTCATCAATTAAACCATATACATCTTTCACATCCAATAACAAGGAAGAGGATTTGAGGATTTTGACCGCACCGTGAACTTTATTTCTTGCATCCTCCAAATTATTGACGTCTTTGAAAAGCTCCAAACCAACCGCATAATATGCCAACTGCTCTAATGGGATACAAAAGTCTTCGGGGAACATACAACATAGTAAGAAGATTGGTTTTGCTTCTTTGCTTTTGAGGTAGTCATAGCTTAGCTGCAAATGAGCAAATTCTGAGCTTATAGATAGAGCAATATCCGAAGTTTTATGTTTTTTTATGCTATCACATGCTTTTTTCCATTCTTCGATGTTCTCTTCGTCTTTCAAAGCTTTTGCTACAGCTTGAAGGATTAGTGGCAATCCACCACATCCTTCAACAATCTTAGTTGCAACTTGTTTCAATTTGGCATTGGTTTCTACTCTTTCACCAACCACACGTTTGAAAAGAATCCATGCTTCTTCTCTTGTCAAAGAGTCTACACCAATTTCCCGAGCATTCATAGCCTTACACACACTTCTTTCTCTAGAAGTTAACAAAATCACAAAATCCGGGTGGTTAGTTACAGATGGAATGCCCACCGTATGTAACTTCAAATGGTCCCACACGTCATCGAGGATTATAAGAACCTTTTCACCTTTTATTATTCGCTTCGCTGCAATATCAACATCTTTTTTAATCTTTTCAGCATCCACAAGTCTCGAGACAGTTACAAATACAACAAGAGCAAATAGGTCTTTCACTCTTGCAGCAACTTCAGTGGCTAGTGTAGTCTTTCCTAAACCTCCTATGCCCCAGATTCCAGTGATTTGTGTACTTTTGACAGATTCAATGATCTTTTCAAGAATTGACTTATGGGTATCAAGATCATCAATGTTCTCCCTTGGTAAGAGCTCTAAGGTTCCGGGTGAAGCATTAGGAATGGAGATCTTAGCTTGATCAAAGGTCGCCCCATCTTCTTGGTGGTCTTTAAGAGATGAAACCTTGTTTGTCGCCTCCTTACCGTAGTGATGGAGGGTGTTGAAGTTGACACACATCTGCAAGTTGAAGCACGTCTTCTTGGCAGTAGCTTCTTCTTGAAGAAATTCTTCCGTTGTGGATATTTGAGCAAGCGCTTCCTCAACCCACTTTTCCACGCCAGGTAGGAGTTCATCGCCATTTTCATGAGCTAGTTTTATTTTTAGTTCAACCCTCTCCTTCATATCCTTGAGCTTTCCAACTTCATTCCTTAACTTCTCAACATTGTCCTTGGAACTCCACATGTAACCGATCTCTTTTTTAACCTTAGTAAACAATGAGCCCACTACTTCTTCAACAAGCATATTAGCAACCACTTCTGCCATTCTAGATTTATTTTAGTTTTCAGTGGATTGGATGTAAAAGTAGTTTAAAAGAAGGTAGAAGAGATGTATTTTTGTTTTGTTTTGATTTTTTTTTTTCTCTTTTTTTTGGGAAAGGAATTTTATAGAAAAATGGAAATAAGAACAGAAAGATTTATTGGATATAGAAGGGGAGATATTCTTTAATTATGGGATGCTGGAAATGATACAACGATCGAATATAATCAGAATTAACAGTTATTATTTCTCTAAAAAATTCTTAGTTGTATTAGTTTAATTTTTTCTGACAAATCCTAGTTGTATTAGTAACATGTTATTTTTAAATTATTGTACCAAAACAAGAAAAATGGTGTTGAGATTTGCGTCTCAAAAGATACTTTTTTTTGTGTGTGTGTGTGTTAATTTATAGGTTTTCTTTTTTGAGAGTAATAATCAAATAGCTAAAAAGACATTTATAATTTTGTCTCGTTTTTCATCTCTATCTTAGATCTTAGATATTTACTTAATTATGATCTTGCAACACTTAAAATTAGAGCTCAAAACTCGAATTACATTTTTCACTTCTTAAACATGGTAATTATTAACTCGCGGACATGATAAAATATATACACGGGCTTAGACTAAATTGTTGTAGAGAAGATAGAGTTAAGAGTAAAATACACGGTTCGTTCTTGAACTTGGCAAAAAAATCTCGTTGGGACAAACTTTGGCTTTTGCGTCGCCTGGAGTCCAAACAATATGCTTTTTGTCATAATGAGGTCCCTTGACCCGTAATGCTCAGGTCAATGTATTATAGCTGAGGGCATAATCGTTTTTTAGTTGTAGCATCCTTTTTAAAGCCGTTGTACAGTGTTTCCATTTCCCTATATTACTTTGTACAACAAATTTTATCATCACTTGTCATCCCTAAACTTTCCCCAAAACATTTCTACTACAAAACCTTAAACCTATAAAAATGATACGTTGCTGGTGTGGTAAGCAAGCAATAGTTCGCACATCGTGGACAACGATCAACCCATGGTGTTGATTATATGGTTGTCCTGATAAAGTAAGTGCTTATTAAGATTTTTTTTTGTTTTTTCTTTAATAACAAAGTACTGTACATAGTAACAATGGTGGTTGTTTAATAACATGCCATTTTCACGATTAGAGGTCTTTTTGTCGGTGGATAGGATGGTATGATCCGAAAATGTGTGTTTGTTTAAGAATAATCATACCAGGCCTTTTGAGTGGGAGAAATGAGCTTGAGGCAAGATTAGAAGCTACTCAAGGAGATGTGTGGAAGAGGAAGATTTACCTGATGCTCAGTTGGATATTGTTCTTGATTGTTTATTCACTTGGTTAACTTTTTAGCTTTTATGTATGTTGGCTGTATTTTGCGTTTTGTGGAAATGTAAGTACATGTTAGGCCACCATGTTAGTGTAACAACCTTGATCAAACTATTATGTAGTATGTTATAACTTTAGATTCTCTTTAATGGAATGCTTCATGTTTTCCCATATTGAAAATGGTAGTAACTGAGTCTCCTATTTGGTTATGAATTTTGTTCTTCAGCTGAGTTTACCTTATGTTTATGCAGATGGTCATGAATTTGGTTAGGTTTGACTTTTAATTATCAACATTGTTATGAAGTATTGACTTTGGTTAGTGTTAGGTTCCTATTTTAGTAACACAAGCATCAATAGAAGAAATAGAGAAGAGATAGATCGGTTGAACACACTAACACACACACGAATACAATATATGAAAGGTTATGCGTAGGAGTGATATTAGAAATGAACAACCAACCTTCAATAGAAGGTTTACAAGAGGTATTTATAGGGCAAGGAGCTAGGGCAACACATCTAGACTCCTTCCCTTCTTATGGGCTTAGGCCAAGGCTTGTGGGCCTTCTACATAAGCCTTAGCTTAATAACAAACATAAAGGTCATATTAAGCTAACTATTACATATGAATCACTAACACTTGAATTAAGGTTTAGGAGTGATTCCAACAATCTCCCCCTAAGTGTTGGTGATGAATGAAAGAGTGATAAATGTTGTAGGTGCTGATGTAATAGTAGCTTTGACGTCTTCTAACATTCTTCTTTCTTGTGAGAAGAAGTGTCTTGATTCGAACAATCTCCCCAGTGTAGAGAAATTGTTTCCTTTGAAGTATTCTCCTTTGACGTCATCATTTTCTTTGTTCTTTGATCTTTGTTCTTTGTGAAGGTAGTGACAATATGTTGTTGTTGTCTGCATCAGGTCTGCTTCGTTGCTCCAGTGTCTCCACGTCTTTCTCCAACATGCTCACACGCTCTTTGACGTTGGATTTCAGTACTAATGAAGTTCTCTTAGTCTTTAAACTTTGTAGATTCTTTGACTTGACGAAGAATCATTCTGACTTTTGTGTTGCCTTTTGAGAAAACTTCCATTAGTGATGATGTTGGTATGAGCATGTGAAGAATCTGCACGATCAGTCCGCTCCAGAGCTTCCATAAGAAGAAAAAAAAAAAAAAAAAAAAAAAAAACTGTTAGTGATAAGCGAATTCCAGCACTTACAAGTTTGAACTTAGAGAGTGTTAACAGCATAGTGTGAAAATACAACTCTAATTCTCACAAAGGCTGTTCCTGAACTGGAGTCCCACAAGTGAGATAACGCTATGTACCGAAGTACAACTACAGTTCAGATGAGTCGCTGAGGTACACCGAAGCGTCGCCTCACGACTATAGACCGTTTGAGACACACTAAGCGTAATCCACGGGGAGTTACCGAAGTGACCTGCTGTCAGGGCTGTTTGATGTTGACCCTGGCAGAAGTTTCCATTCAATTACTGAGGATCACAATTGTGTGAACCTCTCATAAATGTTCTCGACAGATTGCTAAGATCTGTGAAGGACACGATAAAGTATCACTTGTGTTCTTATTGTTGAACGACAAGCGATAAAATGTCAAGTGTACCTAAGAGATCTTTTGATGAATCTCGTGGCTCTAGACTCAATAGTGCGCTTTGGTTTTCCTGAGCAGAGACTAGGGATAGGGTCTCCTTCTTCAATACCAGCAATCTCTAAGAGAAAGCGGATAGTTTACGTAGGGTTCCCTGTGAGAATGAAACAAGCTTCTGTTGAGAGAAACTTGAGTTGATAAGAAGGTTTAGTGCATGCGTCACTGGGTCCATGACGACTTTGATCTTCAATACCAGTGTCATCAAGTGACAACCAATAGCATATGAATTGAACCCGGTGTCTGCCCTAAGTTGAATAATCTAGAGGGCTATTTCTTTTCACCCTTTTCTTTGCTTTTCTTTTTAATTCTTCAACTCCTTCTTTCTCCGATTCTCATTTTCTTCTTTTTATAATCATACCTAAGGACTTCTAATTCTAACTATTGGTAGTGTCCTTGGGTAGATCCCTCCGGCTCTGGCGGATCATAGGACGGTTATTCCTAACCTTAATCACCTTATAACTCCATTTCCATAAAACCATTTTCATGAAAATCTCTCGAAGTGTTTGTAAATGAAAAACATGTTTGAACACTTCAAGAGTTTTGGATTTTCAGAAATACTCCCCCTCCACACGTGCTTAAGAATTTTGACAGAAATCTGCACAGTGAGGAAAGAGCTCGCACTTTTGAATTGATCAACTCAAGATAGACAATCCCCCGCGAGACACGGTTACGTTGCATAGTTAAAGAGTTACATTGTCAGCTTTTAGGTGACAGCTAGCTCTAATAACTATCTTGAAGGTGTAGACAAGCCTCGAAAGGTTGTCAAACCCGTCAAAGTTCATGTCTACCAAGAGTTTCTCGAATGGTACATTCTACTCGGACAAGTCCTTCGCGAGACACGTTTACATCACTAGCGAACTAGCTTGAAATTATTACCCGTCCTGGACAAGTCTTTTCGAGTTACTGACATTTAAGATTCGTCAATTCATTGGTTAAGTCTGTAGCACTACGATTCATTTGCAATTTTACAACATATTTCTTATCACATAATTTTTTTCCCCCTAAAAAATGGCATATAAATGTTATTTTTGATGAAATTTTGATATCGAATACGTCCATTTCGAGTTTTGCGGGAAGATTATCACGAAGAACAATTTATGAACAAAGTTTTTAATCAAATACTCCCCCTCAACAAGTGATATAAACTGTTGAGGTTTTGAAAATCATAAGGGGAAGTACTTGTTCTTTTAAGTAAAACCTTTAAAAAAAATGAAAGGTTTGATAAGTTTTACTCAAAAGTAAGAAGCTTTCGCTCCTTTTATAAGGATTGTGGCATTAAAGCGTACCACATGGTCCTTTCATTACAAGAACGGGTTGTACACTGTTATTTGTGCACAAGCCATTGTCATTAAATAATCACACATCCAAATAGAAAATGAAACAGTTTAAGGGGTACCAGGTAGTCCAGCAATATTTCCAGGAATGCGAACAGGGCGTTGATAGCCTGTGAGAGTAATCCTGGGACGACCACCTACGAAGCTCTCCAGAGTTCTGAACTGGTCCCTTCTGTACAACCTTTCATCGATCCGAGTGATGATCCTCTTAACATCCCGTCTTTCCTGAGAATTCCATATCTTTGGAGACCCAATGCCTTCATGTATCGCCTTCAACCTATAAGCCAAGCCGTCCCTGACCTTCTTCAGTGTGTGATCCCCAAACTTATGAAGATCTCTACACGCCATCAAGCAGTTGCGTTGTAGTTCACTACGGTAAACTACTCTGAATGGTTTGCTGACGAGAGTGTATTGTGGAAGCTGGTTGATGTCAGGAAGTTCTAGCTGAGGTCTAGTGAGGTTGACACGTGACTGATACGATTCAACAACAAGTTGTAAATCTTCTACACGTTCCTGGATCACTATGCTTCTGATGAAGATGAGCAAGGACTTGATGTATTCACGTTGAATTTCAGTCGAGAAGTGTCTCATTCTTCCCTGTACTTTGGCAAGATATAGATCTTCAATGTCGTTGAGAGACAAGTTCTGAAAGTCCGCTTCACAAAATTCATAGTCCCTTTCGTCTTGTCGTTTGACCACAATATTCTTGAGGAAGGTGTAATCCTATTTAGACGAAAGAGCTACATGCTTAACAACAACGATCCCTTTATCACTGTGCACTTCATTTTTCGATTTTCGAACCTGGCAGCTTTTGTAGTTGATTCTTCGGCGTTCCGGCCAATGGTGAATCCCATACATTGCATCAATGTCATACTGTTCCACACTGTTAGAAAACATGTGAGTAGCCTTTTCCTCGATGGCTATGCAGTTGGAGTATATGGCTGCCGGGAACGGAAGTGTACGTGATGTAGCGTATTTCTTTGAACCATCGCTACCGTGTAGAAGAAATTCCAAATCATTGTTGAAGAAGTAGCGGAATGGAATCTTAGGTTGATTTGGTTGGCCAATCGTTGGTAGAGGTCTAGACCAGTCGGTGTAGTATGGAGCCTTGTCTCTTCTGGTGAAGTCGATGTTTGCTTCAGGGTTGAGCCAATCAATGTTGTTAGACATGGCTCGTGCTATGTTTTCAAGGTGATATTCAACTTCAATAGCACTTTCCGATCTGTCTTTGAGTAGTTGAAAGGCTTCATTCTTGATTCGTCTCAACTCTGATTTCGTCATTTTCTTCACTCAGAACTTTTCTTGCAGTAACTTAGCATGCTCCAACGTACGACATTCTACCATATCTGGATCATCAGTTAGAGCGGGAGTAGCATCAACTAGTGTGGAGAACCATTCATACTCTGTGTCATCTTCGTCTAGCCATGAGACGACATCAGCCTTAGGCGTTTTCTTCTTCTTCTTTGGCCTAGATGAGGATGCTGGTTTCTTTGATGAAGAGGGAGAGGTGGGTTGTTGTTGGGGCTTAGGGACTTCCTCATCGTCACCACCAGTGTATTCGAAATGATCACCGGTTTTCTCCGTCTGGGGTGGTGACTCAGAGTCCTGAGGTTTGTCAGCAGAATAGCGTGGATGAGATCGTTGTTGAGCTGGAGTCCTTTGGGGTGGAGGTTGCATGGAAGATGATTCACCAGTTTTCTTTGGGCGTTTAGGCTCTTTATCTTTATCTTTATCCTTATCATCATCGTCTCTTGGACGCTTAGGCCTTTCAGCTTGCTCCTTGCATGAAGTCTTGAGTTAATATTCCAGTAATGCCTCAAAAATTTTACCTTCGTCAGAGGTGAAAGTTGCAGATCGTTTACCCATTTGTAGCACTAGCTTGGAAGTCAACTCTGCATCAGAAACAACTGCAGGCTCCATTGGATTAATCGTCATTGTTATCGGAGTGGATTGCATTATTTGCTTGACTAATTTCATGAGATTTGGATAGAGCTGTCTGGTAAACATTTCCCTTGTAACTCCAGGAACGGTGTCAAGAAGGAATTTGTAAGTATATCCCTTGATCATCTCGTTCATTTCCCCTTGAAGATCACGTTGCATGAACTTCTGGACGTACTCCCTTTCACTAGACATCTTGTCTATCTCGGCATGAAGAAAATTGATGTTGTCAGCGAGTTGATTTAGCTTTTTGTTAAGCGCGTCTTTCTTCCTAACTTGCTTGACAGCTTTAACAATCCGTGTTTTAGCCCGGGATAGCCAAGAGTCTGTTGGCTTCTTCACAGATTTGGATGTGGATCTGGTTGTTCCTTTGGATGGTGGCGGTGAAGAGTGAGAAGACGAATCTGATGATGAGGAGTCGTGAGGTGGCTTAGGCTCCTTTGGTGGCTCAGAAGTTTCCTCCTTGGAGCGTGCGGGACTGTCTAGAAGAAAAGTATCATAATCAATATCATCATCATGTCCAGACTTAGCCGTTTCATCAGCCTTAGTTTCATCACCAGAAGTTTTCTCAGTATTTTCCGTGTCTGGTTCCTCTATGTCAAAGTTGATGGAGTCCTCAATCTGCCTTTGCTGTTGTTCGTGGGTGGTGGTACCAGTTCCCTTATCGGGTTGATTAACCGCATCGGAAACTGGTGTGGCATGAGTTCCACCACTAGATCCTCCAGGGCCACGAGTTTGATCCTTTATGAATTCATCAGCAACGTATTTTTGTCTGAGGTTCTTCAACTTCTTTTGATATTCTCTTTCCTCATCAAACGGTTCTTCTTCAGAGCTTTCCTTATCATGCTCAAGCACAAGAGTTTTCCCTTTTCCTTTATCAGCTATTGGACTGGGAGACTTAGCTACTGTTGGAGTGTCATCAATTGCAGTTTCAGAGTAGGTGACCTCTTCGTCTGATTCAGTTTACTCAGAACTTTCATCCAGTAGCTTTCGTTGCGGTTCAGACTTGGGAATAGGAATAGGAACAGCTTCCTTAGAGGGAACTTTCCTTTTGAGTGCAGGTTTCCTCTTAAGGAACTTTCTTTGACTCTCAGTGCTTGTTACACTTCCTGCACTGCCTCTCCGGGTTTCCTAGTAGGTGTACCGGAGGACTTTTCATCAAGAAATCCTACTTTGCCTTCATCAACCGCTACCAGATACCTTTTGTATGAATAGAGTTGTTTGACTGCATTAGTTAGAAGGTGATCTGGCAACACAGCACCTTGTTTCTTTATTGTAGATTCCTTAAATCTGACTGTGAGTGTAGGCTCATACAACATGGAGTGATTGTTGGGG
This sequence comes from Chrysanthemum seticuspe, assembly GCA_019973895.1. Lineage (NCBI taxonomy): Eukaryota > Viridiplantae > Streptophyta > Magnoliopsida > Asterales > Asteraceae > Chrysanthemum > Chrysanthemum seticuspe. The sequence goes on from BPTQ01000001.1 coordinate 33,953,697, forward strand.
TCATTGGTTCTCAAGGGGATATCAGAATTATACCCTAGAGCTCTTTGGATCAACAGTTTGGTATATCTGATATATGAGATCTTGGAGCCAAGCTTTTTGAGGAATGACATCATGTCGTCCCATATCAGAGCTTCAATTTCAATGTGTTTCATGTTGACCAAAGCCCAAAAGATCCTTAGTTCCATGAGCTTGGGATGCTCATAACCACTATCACGTCCAGAAATAGATTTGGTGATGATAATGTAGAGGGTTCTCCAAGGCTGAGGAATATTCTTAAGATCCACGTATGAATGCTTTGTGATTACTCCTGAAGCTTCATCATAACCAATGTCGATCATGAATTGTAGAACAACCTCTTCAGTAGGTGTGGCATTGTATTCGGTTGGCTCGATGACAGGAATGAGGAGAAAAACCCTTAAATCTGCTGTGTTATGGTGACCTGTTTGTCATTAAGCGTCACCGTCACAACATTTTGTCCTTTGATCTTTCGCATTGTATGCCAGAACTGGTGAATGTAGATCTCCGGAACTGTAGCAGAATTGGTGAGCATGTTCTGATAAGGATGATTCTTCAGAATGTCCACAACAATTAAACAAGAAGACTCTGAGCAGGTGAGAGTATCGAAATCAACACGGAGGTTGTTCTTTCCAATCTTCATCGGATAGACATTCGGGAAGATATCTTCAACGGTGAGAACGTTTGGTGCTTCCACGTTTTGCATTTGAGCGTCCATGTCGTGATATGAAAGATATTTAGCCAAAAGAACCAACATATCGAAAGACATTACGTTAGTAAACAGATGGTTTTATTGTCCAATTATTGAATGCGATATGTCGATGATTGTTACGAGTCCAATGTAACTTGTTAGTCCAATAGTCCAAAGACGTCGTGATAAGTTTCGTGAATTGAATAACTTTAAGTTTTAAAGTCCAAGTTTTCACTTATTATTCACAACTTATTAAACATTTAAGCTTATTAGTGACATTATTGGTTTCGTGGCGTTATGATTTATTTATTTACAAGTTTGCACGCGTAACAATTCATAATTAAGGTTAAAACTAGGCTTAGGCGTAGAAATGGCAAGCTTATGCGTAAACAGGAGTGGTGATATGTGTCTAATTACACATATATTTTATACTATTTAAACCCACAAAACAACCAAAAATACACAAATGACTCACAAAATGTTATAAATATCAATGAAATGTGTTTTTATGTGATTCAGGTACAAAAGATTGAAAAACAAGTGAAAAATGATCAATTTCACAACAATTGTCGTTTTCAGTCCCTGGAGTTACACAAATTGTCAAAACTAGTCCCTAAATGTTTTAAATGAATGAAAAGTCAACTTAAGTCCTTGGGAAATCAAAAATGTTCACAAAACATCCCTGGATAAAAGTTTACACAAAATGGCAATTTTTACCCCTCAAGTTACAAAATTGGCAAAAATGGTCCCTGGGTATTCTAAACTTAGAATTTTACAAATAATACCCTTGTACTATGCATGATTGAAAATTTGGAACATTTTGATAAACTTTTGGGAAATTTCACTTTTAGTCCCTCAAAATCCAAAAATTACAATTAAGGTCCTTTTAAGTTTAAAATGAAATTTTATGCAAAAAGGATCCTTGTTCTATCAAAGTATGGCAGGTTTGGTCCTTGTGAGAGCATTGGAAAAAGTTCAATATCAGTCCCTCATGTTTGGATAAGTTACATATTTGGTCCAATATTCTTAACCAAACGGACCTTATACCAAATCCAAGCCCAATAACCCTTGGCCCAATACCACTTAAACCGGCCTTTGATATCAACCAACGGTCAAAGAAAGTCAAAAAATGAGAAAACCGCGCCCAAAAACCGGGCACTGTAGCACCTTCTCTCACAAACACTGCAATCACTAAAACCAGTCCTGGTTTTCACTTTTTTCTCAACCCCCCCATGCTATGTTCCCTCCACATCCACTAACAACCAAACTCTCTTAATTGACTCAACCCACCTCCATTTAAAGCTAAAACCTTCTAAGAAGAAAATTGGCGCCAAAACACAAGTGTATGGTTATGATGAGTTAGAGCAATCCAAGGGCTGGAAGATGGTGGGATCAAATCAGAGTACTAGTGGAAGCAGTTTGGGGTATAAAAGGAAGAAGAAAGAGAGATGAAGTCACTTTGGCCTTAAGCCATTGTCACGTAGATGTAGCTTTTAATGCTTTTCTTAGTTAAAATGTCTTTTAATCTTTAAAATGTTGTATTTTATCTTAAAGTAGTGTAATGAAACCTTATTTTCAATTTAATTCCAGTTTTAAGTTTTTGCTCAATTCCTTTAATTTTCATGATTATTCGAATTCTAGTTTAATAGTTGTTTATTAGATTCTATAAGCTCACATAAGCTCTTGACAAAAGTTTTAAAGCTTTTAGATTCAGTAAAGCAGTTTTAGTTTTTAAATTCAGAAAATCATAAAAAAATAGAGAAAATCATTGAAAAAATAAAAAATAGTGGGTTGATGAAGAAGAAGGTGAAGCAAGTTTGAAATTTGAGTGTAAGGAATATTAGGAGCTTAATGGGAAGCTATTGGGTGTAACCTTGTTCTTTGAATCTTGATTCTCAGCTTGTGCCATCTTGTAAGCTCATTTTCTCAATTTTTGCAAGTTACTGTTTTAATACTTTTCATGCTTTGATTTTTAAGTTTTCATGTTCCTTTGTGATTGTTTAATGTTATCATAGCTTAATATTAGTAGTTTGTTTATTTAAGTTTGCTTGTGCTTAAAATTGGAAAAACACTCAGTTGAAATGCATATGTGACAAATCTGTATTTCTTGCTTGTGTGCTTGACATTTTATGCTCAATTAGTCTTCTTTTATAATAATAATATGTTAGGAATCGGGTTTGTGGTTGAATTCATTGAAAACTTTGAATTTCATGTGACAAGTGAAGTTTAAAGGACTACTTGGATTTGGCATGATTTAGGATCATGAGGTTGTTTGAGTTGTTTATTTCTGTGTATACATGACTCATTAGGCCATTTGAGGAAGTGACAAGCCTTTAAGCTCAGTGGTAATGTATAAATGGTCATATTCATTTTCAAATTCACATCAGTGTCCACTGTGATTATTTTAGATTTCATAAATAGATTTGCTGTCTTTTCTGTGTTTATGTTGGTGTGAGTTGTTATTCTTATTTGATGTATGATGCATATTGATCATATAACTCAGTTAAGTAATAAAATTCAGTCCTTATATAGTAAATAGTCCAAATGCTTTTTAATCTTGTCTAAATTCTTGTCTGTTTAAGTTTTCAAGTCTATTTCCATATTATTAGCTTAAAAGTTGTTAAGTTAGCTTTATTTCATGTCCTTATACCTTAATATATCATGTTTAATCAGTAGTTTAATTTCTAAATTCACCTTAGTCAACTTTTAGTTTTTAGTTAAAAAGTCAATTTTCAAATAAGTCGTTTTTGAATAAACTTAGTAATTTTATTGTGTCTTTGTTATTTAATTTCAAGTTCTGTGCTTTTGGTATGTTTTAGATGTGTTGCTAATCTAGCTTAGTATATTTTTGTTTATCTTGGAATGTCATGTTTTAGTGCTTAATTTTTAGCTTATTTGTGCCTAGTTATGCCCTGCACCACGGCCTTAGGTGTCAAGTTCATGAGCTTGCATAAGCTTCATGACTTGACTCTAGCTTGTGCACTTGGTTTCTTTATGTTGCCTGTGTGGCCTATTTGTTGTATGTCTGTTTACCTTTCAGTTTTTAGCTTATTCAGATAGCTTAATTTAACTCCTTATTTTGTCCCATCTCATCCACTTCACTGAAGCAAACAGTGAAGTGGAGTTGTTTCCATAAGCTTATAAAAAGTTCCTCACTAAGCTTGATGTTGTGAGCTTTGGCTTTTCACAAAGCCAAGCAACCATAATATTTAGTTCAGTGTTAGTTGAGCTCTTATTAGCTTATTGGATATGTCCTATAGAGCTTGTAGTTGCCCATTCCCAACAGTTCAATCCATGAACTTAAACCATTACCTACAGCTCTTCATAAGCCAATAAAAGCTCATTAGTGATCACAAGCCTGTGTGGCTTAGCTTCTTAGGAAGCCTAGCAACCCAGCTTTATGGTCTTACACTTTAATCTCATCTTGCAGCTTATCTAATAGGGCTGCAAGCAGCTTTTTGATTGTCCCATTTTACTCAGCATTCACTGAGTCAAAACAGTGAAATGGTGCCATTTTCATGAGCTCCTCAAAAGCTCATCTGTGGGTCCCACAGTATGAGCTTGAGCTTTTTGGAAAGCCAACCAGATGTTCTTGCTACTACAAATTTTAGATTGGGCTTTTGAGCTTATTTGATAAGTTCTTTTGGTCCTTATTTGAGACTGCAGGGGTGTTTGGCTTAGCTGTTTATCTGAGTAAAGCTTATGAGCTTTTGTGAGCTTATTGGCCAAACTCAGTTAACAAGCTTGTTCATACTTGCTTATAAACATTGTACAAACTTATCTTTTCTTTCTTTCTCAGTGTGGAGCTTGTTACAGGCTCTTTGAAGCCTCAATTCCATCCAAGTCAAGCCTTTGGCTTGACTGTCTAAACCACAAGTTCACACTATGCTCATTTGAGCTTTTCCAGTGCACACACATGTTTATACTTGGCCATTTGGCTTGTGTGCATGCTTCTTTTGCTTTTTGTCTCCATTGTTTAGCTTTTTCAAGCTTATATTGAGCTTGAACTCCAACAGTCAAGCCAAAAGCTTAACTGTTGGGCTCATAAGCTCATGCTTTGCTTATTTCTTAGTTTGTAAAGTTTTGTTTTCATTAAATATGTATTATATCAGTCTATGTTTAGTCCAGAAAACATAAAAGCCAAAAAGATCCACTTTTCAAGCTAAAGTAATAGCTTCTATTTGGAGCTTTTGCCCATTAGCTTATTTTTGCACATAAGCTACCATTTTTATATTTTTCTTAGATTCCTAGATTTATATTAGAATTTTGTAAAAAGTTTCAGATTTTTCTGTAATCATTTAGGATTTTTAATAAATCAATAATAGTTTTTAGTAATTAATATTAGTAAATAATTAATAATAAATAGAATAATTGTGTAAAAAATACATTTTCAGTTTTAAAATTCATTTCATAATATTTTAGATTTTTCAGATTCTTTATTTCATTTATTTAAGTTAATCTTATATTTTCTTATTATTTAATTCATTTTTAAATACATTTAATTCATTTTTAATTTATATTAATTAATTTAATAGTGTAAAAATTTATTTTTATTTTCTAATAATTTTCTTATCTTTTTAGGATTCTAAAAATATAATTTTCACATTTGTGGGAGTTGTATTGGACTGAATTCACGTTTTTATTTTGCACGTTTACGTAAAATTCAGTAAACGTAAGTTTTTAGATTTTAATCGTTAAACAATTGTAAAAATAGAATTAAAATGACTTCAAAATTTTTATAAGTTTTAATTACTTAGTATAATTATTTATTTTCCTTTTCCTGTTTTATTTTGTTTGTGTAATTATTACATATGTAAATATGTATTTGTTGTTTTAGTTTTTAAGTTTTCTTATACTTTTAATATTTGTAAATTATAGTTTAATATTTTAATTTTATTTAATTTGCATTTAAGTCGCCTAGACATGCAAATCTCTATTATAGTTATAATCGTTGTGTTTTTAAAACGTTTACGTTTTAGTAACGTACGTTTGTATATCTTTTACGTTTTTAGGTTTCTGATTGTACGTTTTTTTACGACATAGCTGTGACAGAGCTATTGCTATTCACATTCCTAGTGTTAGTCAATCAGATTCCTGTTTTTGTACTTTCTTGATCATATCATTTTATCACACAGTCGTTGTATTCAGGATATCACGCCTCACCAGGACATAAACGATCCAAGGATATTTTAATCTTTGGTAAACATCCATTTCTCTCCCGGGCTGTCGCCCTTTTATCATCTGTTACGGTTGACCGTTCGCAAGCGGTTGATAAGTGATGGAGAAATAAAAGAAGGTAGTTCGGGAGGAATCAAGTGGTATACGCGTAAACGTAAGCTTATGCGTAGGTTCTTGACTTACGCGTAAGAAATATTACGCGTAGGAAAAAAGGACCTTATGCGTAGAGCTTACGCGTAAGCGTATATGGAACCTTACGCGTAAGGCTTACTCGTAAGAGTGAACCTTATGCTTAGAGGTTACTGTTTACGCATATCCTTCACAGGATACGCGTAGTCCCCAATGTAGAACCTTATGCTTAAACTTTACGCGTAAGATTTCTCTTACGCATAACATGCTAATCGTAAGGTGATCCTTATGCGTAGATGGCAAGTAACCTTGATTCTAAATTTTCACGCGTAGAAAACCTGAAATAAGTTCATCATATCACCAATCTTAACACATACATTCAATCTTTATCAGTTCAAACCATGAATACTCATTAAACAGTTATGCGTAGAAACAGGTTACGCGTAAGCTTAAAACCCTAAAGTTCAATTTCTACGAGTAAGTGTTCTAGCCATAGGAATTGCACCAAAGTTTTTTTGGGATGTATAGGAAGCATATTGAGTTGTTCTATCCAAGTTTTAACATGAGAATCAAAGCGAATAAAAAATACCCAAATATTTATGAACATAAACCCTAGTTTTCAATTTTAAGGCAATTGATGTTTCTGGGTAATTTCTGAGCCTAGATATGATCAATTAATCATGAATAAAACATCAACCAACTATCTTTTTCACCAGAAACACTCACATATGAGAATACCCAAACTTACGCATAAACCCTAACTTTTAAAATCAATCAATTTGAATTTCTAGGTGAGTATAAATGATAGAAATGGTGTTATTGTGATAATAAAAACGTTTTGACACAACCATTAACACCAAAAACACTCAACCATGATTATGTGTTCATACGCTTATGCGTAGAACACAAAATCACTTATAGACAAAAATCTAACCGTTAGTTTTAAAAACGATTCAAAACCCATGTTTAGATTGATACAAAGAATGTTTTAACACTTACAAATTGAAGATCAAAAGCACGGATTTGCAGGTGAGATTTTACGCGTAGGATATGGTAGGTGATATAATAAATGTGTAATAAATGTGAAGTAAATGTTTGGTGGAGGTGTTTTGTTAAAGATACTTTTGACATTTTGACACAATTAGTCCCTCCACCTTTACCAATTACATCTCATGCCCATAACTTCCATTTTGGTTGCCAAATGACGGATATTTGGAAAGAAATTTGACGACACTCCCCCTTGACTTAAGAAATATTGAAATTTTATAAATTTTAGTCCGAGGAGTGTCAGTAAACCAGAAAAGTGACCACCATTTAAAGAAACAACCAGGATAAGGTAACATGCAAGTACAAGGTTTTTATGAAACCGAAAAATATTTGCTTTCTCCCCCTCAACACTTGATCGAAAAAATACTGAATTTTGAAAGATATGAGTGTTGACGGAAGATTTGTACTTTTCTATGTTAAAAGAAATATAGATAGAAGAATATTTTTGTTGTTTTATCAGATTTTATATTTTTGTATTTTGTTTTTGAAAAATATTTACAAAAGAGGTTTTGGTGTTTGACTGGTTTTAAGAATGTTTTAAGAGTTCATCCAGTTCCTCTGGAGTCAAACACCGCATGCCAATCCGGTGGACCAACTCATTAAACCTACCAGGAGCTAAGGCTTTGGTGAGAAGATCTGCCAATTAGTATTCAGTACCCACAAAGTATAATTCAACTGTACCCTGTTCCACATGGTCCTTGATGAAATGATATCGAAGATCGATGTGCTTTGATTTCGAATGTTGAACTGAGTTGCACGAGATCGCAATAGCACTCCGATTGTCGCAGTACATCGGGATTCTGTCAAATACGTAACCATAGTCTTTGAGTTGTGTTCTCATCCAAATGACTTGAGCACAACAAGCCGACATGGCTACATATTCTGCTTCTGTTGAGGACATCGATGTACAATCCTGCTTCTTCGATTGCCATGACACCAGTTTATCACCAAGAAATTGTAATGCTCCTGAAGTACTTTTCCGTGAGTCTAAGCATCCTGCGTGATCAGCGTCTGAAAAAGCTATTAGTTCAAAACCAGAATCCTTCGGATACCAGATTCCCAAATTAATGGTTCCCTTGATATATCGGAGGATTCTTTTAGCCTCAGAGAGGTGGGTTTCAGTTGGTCTCGACTGATAATGGGAGCAGAGATATACGGCAAAAACAATATCAGGTCTGCTAGCTGTTAGATACATGAGAGACCCAATGATACTATGATATTTGGTAGGGTCCACCAATTTCCCATGTAAATCAGCGTCTAGCTTCTTGGTATGAGTCATTGGTGTGGCATAGGTGTCACAGGTTTGCATTCCAAATTTGTTAAGAATTTCAAGGGCATATTTGGACTGACTCAAGAAAATACCACGGGGTGATTGATGAACTTGCAGTCCTAGAAAGAACGTAAGTTCACCCATCATGGACATTTCAAAACGTTTCTTCATTAGTTTTGCAAAAGCGATTGAGTACTTTTTATGTGTTGACCCAAAAATGATGTCATCCACATAAATTTGAACAATTAAGATATGTGCCCCGTGATATTGTATGAAAAGAGTTGGGTCGACCGAACCTTTGGTAAAATTATTGGCAATGAGGAAAGATGATAACTTATCGTACCACACCCGAGGAGCTTGTTTGAGTCCGTACAGAGCTTTGTTCAGTTTGTAGACATGGTTCGGGAACTCGGGATCAACGAACCCTTCTGGCTGGCTGACATAAACCGCTTCTTTCAGTTGACCATTCAGAAAAGCAGTTTTGACGTCCATCTGAAAGACCGTTATATTCATATGAGCCGCGAACGCGAGAAAGATCCGAACAGCCTCAAGACGAGCAACCGGAGCGAATGATTCTTCAAAGTCAATACCCTCTTCCTGTCTATAACCCTTAGCCACCAGACGTGACTTGTTTCTGATTACGTTCCCTTCACCATCCAATTTGTTCTTCCAAATCCATTTGAGACCAATGACGTAGACCCCTGTTGGTCTTTCAACCAGTTCCCATACTTCAAGACGTTTGAATTGGTTGAGTTCTTCTTGAATGGATTCAATCCAGTTGTCCTTTGTCATTGCGTCTTTAATGTTTTTAGGCTCAGATTGGCAGACAGTGAGTGCATAAATGCAATGTTCACCATCTGTGTGAAGACGTTGTCTTGTTACGACTGGTTGATTCGGGTTGCCGATTATGTTTTCAAGAGGATGGTCTTTTGTCCAACGATGTGTAGAGGGTTGATGTTGGTATACATTGTGCAGATTTTGAGGATTTAAATGGCTTGTAGATGATTCCGCAACATCAGGTGCAGCAGTTTCATTAGCAAACGGGTTAAAGAACGCATTTGGATCAAAATCTGCAGGTGGGGGTACTTCATTAAGAACATCATCAGCTGGTTCAGCGTCGTTGGATGCAGTTTGTTCAACTGTTGTTGTAGAGTCAACTGGTGGTGCTTCTTCAACCGTAGTTGTTGTAGCAGGTGTATCAGGTATTGGAATAAGATCAGGTTGAGCAGCGGAAACATCGAATACACCTGGAGCACGTTCATCAATGTCATCACTGAACAACGGAGCAAATAGATTTTCCATTTGTTGACGAGTAAGCTGTGGGCTTGGTTCAGCTGATGATGGGGTTTGAGGGAAGTTTAAACGGTTGTGACCGGGTTCCAAGCTGTTATGCTCAGAAGCCATTTCAGTAAGCTCATCAAAATTTGCATGAATCGTTTCTATAACCTGCTTTGTACGACGATTCCATATCCGGTAACCTTTAGAATTCTCACAATATCCAATAAAGACTCCAATGTCAGCTTTGGCTTTGAGCTTACCAAAGTCATCACGATCATTATTTGGATAGCAAAGAGATCCAAATACATGAAAGTGTTTAAGATTCGGTTTTCGGTTGTGGATAAGTTCAAAAGGTGTTTTGTTGTGACGTTTTGTAATCATTGAACGGTTCTGAGTGTAGCATGCAGTTGAGACAGCTAACACACACACTAACACTATTATTTTAGCGATTGATACCACTGTTAGGTTCCTATTTTAGTAACACAAGCATCAATAGAAGAAATAGAGAAGAGATAGATCGGTTGAACACACTAACACACACACGAATACAATATATGAAAGGTTATGCGTAGGAGTGATATTAGAAATGAACAACCAACCTTCAATAGAAGGTTTACAAGAGGTATTTATAGGGCAAGGAGCTAGGGCAACACATCTAGACTCCTTCCCTTCTTATGGGCTTGGGCCAAGGCTTATGGGCCTTCTACATAAGCCTTAGCTTAATAACAAACATAAAGGCCATATTAAGCTAACTATTACATATGAATCACTAACACTTGAATTAAGGTTTAGGAGTGATTTTAACAGTTAGTTATTGCTTTATTGCTTTATTACTTTATGTTTATGCAGATGGTTATGAATTTAGTTAGGTTTGACTTTTAATTGTCAACATTGTTATAAAGTATTGACTTTGGTTAGTTTTGGCTTTATGCACATGGTTAGCAAAGAAGACACAACTTCTTCTACATCACCTCAGTCAAAGTTGCAGTTGAAGATGATGCAGTCATAGACAATGCAATAAGAGACAATCTACACAAGATGCCAATTATGCACACAAGAAGCTTGGTCAATCTATGAAAATATACAAACATAATATGGTTTCATAAATAATGCAAATGGATATAATTCCACATGTATAAACTTTCATACTTTTCAAAATAATAATTAGAGTTAGACACACACATACATATGTTTTTAGAGTACATAACTTGTCCATAGCAAGCATAATAGATGAAAGATTGTCTAGATCAATAGCATAACAGAATTCACCTATGGTGAGGCCATCATTTTTTCGAGTGCAGCCAGCTGCCTAGTCATTCTTCTTGCAGTAGGCTAGGATGAATCAGAAATTGCTTGCACACCACTTGAATGGACCTGAGATTGAGACTGTGATTGATCATGTTGCTGGGGTTGAGATTGGGATTGATCATGTATGCTGGGATCACAATAGCTTGATCTTGAATTTCAGATTGAACACAACTTCCTTGAACTGTAGCATCTTGACTTTCAACAACACCTGTACCTTCAACTTGTTTATTTGCTGCATCTTTTTTACCTTTAGGAAGTGTCTTTTTTGCTGCAACTAGTAAGGATTTATTTGGTACCTTTTTAAGGGGTCATTTAAGCCTTTTAAGGGGTCATTTAAGCCCAAAATCGTATAAATATGATCAAATATTGCCCTAAATCATTTCTTTTTTCATTTTAGGTACTTTGGGCGAAAAATATGGAAATCGGCACATTTGTGGCTTATTTGGACGAAAAAGTGAAGAAAACGACGAAGTTGCAATATTCTGTCAGATAAAGGAGCCTGACGGCGTCACACATCACAATGTGACGCCATCACTTGTTACTGAAGATGGACGTTTGATGGAAAATTAACAAGCGACGCCTCAGTAAAATCTGAAGACACTATAACCTGATGGCGTCAGGTGTAATTTAAAGTTGAGAGTCACGTACAAAGCAAACAAAAGACGACCCATATCATTTACAAGCGGACGACGTCAGACATCACTTACGGCGTCATAGATCCAAAGCAACGACGTCATAATGGCGACTTGCACAAGACCAAACCCTAATGACGGCAAGCCGACGACGTCAAAACTAATAAGGTGACGCCGTCACAAGTGTAATACTATATTTATTTTCACATGTTTTCCATTATTGATGTAACACTTTAGAGAGGCAAAACCCTAGACGAATTTTACAGCTTTTGTGAAAGTTTTTCAGCCACTTTGGCTCATGTTTAATTGAATATAAGTAATCCCTCTTTAATCATTCAATATGTCTATGTGTTGTTTGATTATATGCTTTTCTTGTCTTCACTTTAACATGCTAGGCTAGATTTACTAATGTTTGCTTAGATCTAATAAAACATTGTTATTAATTATTGATTGTCGTCTCTTGTTTAATTGGTTGCTTCGCGTCAGGGTAAGAATTCTTATATGTAACTAGCTTGTCCATCTTATTAAACGCAACTCTAGAGAGCACTGGTGGTTTTTCTCGTTGTATTTATTGCGTGAATTGCGGCTTGTTGATCATAGGAGACTTAATAGACTTTAAGCTTTATAGGGGAGACTTATACGTGGATAGAGTTAGGGCATTTGGCCCCTCTATACGACTAATAAAAAGGAATACAACGCTCCCCATAAAACAAGGGTGTGACAATTCTACTAATCAATAAGAGATATCGAGGGAGTAAAGAAATCTAAATAAACACATTCTTCTATCATAAGAGTTACCACCAATTTACTTTTCTTGCATTTAATTTTAAGTTATTTAGTTTTGTTTTAGCTAGTTAGTAGTTAAAACGCCCACTATTCAAAACCCCGAGATTTTAATTTGCTTTCCAAAAAATATAAAAATAAAAAAAGACTCATCCCTCACCTATAGACCTAGCTCGACATATACTTCAGCCTTCACAACACTATTCCCCTAGAGAACGATCAATCCTCCATGTCCTACCTCTACTACACTAAAACCGTTAGGTACACTGCCTAGGAGGATTGTAAAACTTCTCGAGGTCTTACAAAACCCCCCATCAAGTTTTTGGCGCCGTTGCCGGGGAATAGTTTAGGTTTTGATTTATATCTCGTTTAGGTTTACTCACTAGATTCTTATCAAGTGAGATTTTTATTTTTCTTTTATTAGCTTTCTCGTACTCTATCTTTTCTTTGTTCCCTTTGTTCGTAAAAGTTCTCATTTGCTATCATGGAGAATGAGATGTCTTTTACCAAGACCTACCAAACTTAGACCCACCACATCTTAACCTATCACCACAAGACCCACCAATACCACCTCGAGCCCGTACTCTAGACCAAGCCACCAAGGTTATCGAAACACCATTGAGCTTCCACAAAGAACCAATGTAACCCCCTTGCGACCCGACACCATCTGATTGGTGCAAAACGGATGTGCATTCCATAGACTTTGTTCCGAAGATCCTAACCAACATCTCAAGGATTTCCTTAATATCGTTGACTCAATTGATCTTGACGTTGGCACTCAGGAGACAATGCTATTGCGTCTATTCCAATTCTCTCTGCGTAATCAAGCTAGTAATTGGCTTGAGCGTCTACCCGCAGGATCTATCTCAACTTGGGATGATCTTACTTCCCGTGTCCTCGCTCAGTTTTTCCCGCTGAGGAGAACTACTAAGTTTAGGAATGAAATTTTGATGTTCCAAAAAGGTCAAGGTGAAACTCTTTACAAAGCGTGGACCCGTTTCAAGGACTTACTCTAAAAAGTCCCTCATTATGGCATTGATCTTTGGCTCCAAGTCCAAATCTTTTATGATCAAGTCAATCCCTCCACAAGACAAACCATTGACCATGCAGCCGGTGGTAAGCTTTGTGATAAGAATGCGGAAGAATCGTGAGGTATTATAGAGGATCTTGCCCTCTATGAAAACGAAAGTTGGAATGACCCTCGCAAATTTAGCCAAACCGTCAAGGTAATATCCTTGCCTTCTAATGTTTTAAGCATTCCTGATCGTAGGATCATTGAACTTGATCAAGTTAAATTCTTGATGAGTTCCTATGAAGCTCATAAACCTTCACGTCAAGTGAACAAAATCACTTCTTCGTGTGAATTATGTAGTGGTCCCCATGACACTCGTGATTGCATGGAACTCCTGATCAAGCTTTTGCGGACTATGCATCTTCGCGTACCAACGGAGCGGGAGGTAAGATCATGCTTATCTTCGAACAGTATTTCCTGCGTAAAATGAGCAGATAACTATTTCCATCCAAACAGATCAAAAAAAGCATATCTTAATTGTGATCCGTTTGTGTATCAACTTTGGAAAAGAAAATGACCAATTTAGTTGCGTTTGAAATCGAGAAACCAAAGAACATTAACAAAGACTCTAAAACCAAAATAGCCACTTCGCTAACTCCTATGACTACCCTGATGACTGATGTAAGCCGGTTATTATCTAAATGACACTATAAATGCAAAGTATTTCCAATAATAATAGACCATACATGCTATGGCATAGCATATATACGGATATACCTGCGCATACGAAATTCCAAAAATGATCACAGTAGTAGTTAGAGTGCTCTCCAAGAAAAAGTGTTTACCCAAAACCTGCCATGGCTGCCATACCAAGATACGGCCTCTGCAAACAACGCCTACCAAAACAATAATGCAATATGAGATATGTTGAGTTTATGATATATAAAATACAATAAAACATAAAGACATCAAGAGTACACAGTGGAAGACTTAAAGATCATAACAAATAAATTAATTAACTGAAAGTATGCGTAACGTACCTCTTGCGAATGTCAAATCCTTTGAGCAAAACAAAGAAGTGGTTTGAAGAGTTGTCCCTTACCGTTCTACAACTCAAACCAATATGGTGTAAGAATAGTGTCTTACTACCACGTTCTTGTACACACGAATTAACCAACGAATCAAGCGATTGCTAGATCTAACACAAGTCCTCATTTAAGAAAAACGAAACCAAACTCCCTTACAAGGGGTGTTTGGCCGAATATGGGACAAGAGAGAGGAGATGAGAGATCTAGGTTAATTCAATGCACAAGTGATGAAAAACCCTAGAACCTAACCTTGTTTATATAGTAGATGGAAAACTTTGGGAACAAGTTATGGATTAGGGCTTGGAGAAGCCCCTTGGCCGGCCACCATGCAAAGCCCAAGAGAAACCCATAACTTTTTCAAGTCTTTCCATTACTAGTCCCTTCTCTTTTCATTTAACGGTCGTTAGTCATTTTTCCGTTAAATATTTAACGATCGTTAACCAGACTTAATGTGCAATAATTAATCGTAAACATAAACATTAATTATTAACTTTAATTCTCATTCGCTAATGTGTGCAATCCCGTGGTCACGAGTTCGAATCCGGACATTCACATGTTTGTAAATATAGACATTTCCAACAGCTCCCATTTGGATATGTTTACAAAACGTGAAATGACATTGGTTAGCGTCTAGCAACACGCCAATGCCCCCGGTACAACTCGTGTATGGTTTTCTGGAGAAAAACCAAGTTTGATGATTCATCATCATATTCATCCTTTTGTTTCTAATACCATGTTAATAAGAATATGGATCTCACTCATTTCTTAATTAACTATTCCGTTTCTCGCTTTATGTGATTGATTAAGATTACCAATTCTTCTGAACATATTCCAGAAGACCTTGGGCATGGCCATGCAAACATCTTAACAACCCTACGAGGGGCCCAGTAGTATTAAATTTCAAAATAAATTTGAAGGAAACAAATCCCATTTTGACTACAAGCAGGATTCATAAATTTCGCAACACTTCTGGAAACAACCCTTATAACTACCAGTTACGTATAGCGTTAGATTGCTTCACAAAAATGCTCTACATCCATGACATATCTCTTGTATCTCAAGTCAGAGGATAAATATCCATGATATACTTAATGACAAAGATCCATAAAGTATTATCATGTGGGTGGGATAAGTCCTATACTCAATACATTGAATATCATCTGAAATTAGTCATGCTACGCATCAATATACTTTCAAGTATATTCTAACTAATACTCAGATTTGTCTTAATTCAATATCATTCCCATGTTATTGATTGACAACGGACTATTTAGAATAACTTAAGTTATTCAAGGATTAAACATGCAAATATAGGACAACATCATAATAAATGAATAATAAACATAACAAAAATACTTTATTTCATTTCAATAATAATGTTTACAATATCCTTTTATCTAAAATACTTAGTCACAGATGGGCATGAAACTACTAGCTAAACGAAGTCCAAAACTTATCAGACAAATGATTAAGTTTTTCACCAGGTAAGGCCTTCGTTAACGGATCTGCTAGGTTATCATCTGTGTGAACTTTGAGTAACTCAATTTCACCTATCTCGACTTGCTCTCGAACATAGTGATATTGTCTAGGATAGTTTCTGGTGCCCTTTATGACTCCAGGTTCATGGGCAAAAGTTATTGCAGCAGAATTGTCACAATATACTTTAATAGGATTTTCAATCGACGGCATAACACCAAGCCCCGAAACAAATTTCCTTATCCAAACAGCTTCCATGGCAGCTTCAGACGCTGCTATGTACTCACTTTCTGTAGCAGACATTGCAAGTGTTGTCTGTTTCTTACTCTTCCAATCCACAACACCTCCATTGATGACAAATATGTAACCCGTCTGAGACTTCGTATCATCTTTGTCACAATTCCAGGATGCATCGCAGTAACCTGTAACAGACAGTTCTGCTTCTGGATTTCCCCCATACACTATGAACATATCTCTTGTAGCCCTAAGGCACTTGAGAATATGTTTAACAGCAGTCCAGTGAATTTCACCCGGATTCTGTTGATACCGACTGGTCAAGTTTTGAGCAAACGCCACATCAGGCCTTGTGCATTGTACCGTGTACATGATAGATCCTACAGCCGAAGCATGAGGAACTTTCTTCATACGCGTCACCTCTGCAGGTGTTGAAGCACAGCCTTGGTTGCTCAAACCATGATTTACTTGCATTGGCAAAAATCCCTTCTTGGAATTTTGCATATTGAATCTCTTCAATATTTTGTCAATGTAAGCACTTTGGCTTAAACCAATTAGCCGCCTTGATCTATCCCTGTAGATCTTGATTCCGAGTATATATGCTGCTTCCCCTAAGTCCTTCATCGTAAAACATTTACCAAGATAGGCTTTCACCTCATTCAGACTTGCTATATGATTTCCTATGATTAATATGTCATCGACATACAAAACAAGGAAAGTAACACGACTCCCACTAGCTTTGTGATATACACACGGCTCATCAAGATTCTGAGTAAATCCAAAACCTTTGATTTCTCCATCGAATCTTTTATTCCATTGCTTTGATGCTTGCTTCAGTCCATAAATGGACCTCTTAAGCTTGCATACACGGTTAGGAAATAATGGATTCACAAACCCCTCCGGCTGTGACATATAGATGTCTTCATCTAGACGGCCATTCAGAAAAGCGGTTTTGACATCCATTTGCCAAATCTCATAGTCATAGTGTGCAGCTATAGCTATGAGAATCCTAATAGCTCTTATGTCCGCTACAGGAGAGAATGTCTCCTCGTAGTCAATGCCATAGGTTTGAGTAAAACCTTTAGCCACCAGACGAGCCTTGTAGGTGTGTACATTGCCATCCATGTTAGTTTTCGTTTTGAAGATCCACTTACTTCCAACGACTTTAGCATTGGGAGGAAGGTCAACTTCAATCCAGACATCATTAGCTTTCATGGATTGCATTTCCCCATTCATAGCAATCTGCCATTTATCCTTTTCAGGATCAGCCATGGCAGCCTTATAGTTGGCAGGTTCATTAAGATCCCCAACTATATTTTCCTCCACCTCTACGTTAAGACATAGACGGTTAGGTGCACGTATAGTCCTTTCAGACCTACAAATGGGAACAACTTCAGGAGGAGCACCTAAGCTTTCAGGTTCTTCTTGAAGTTGGCTAGTATTTTCAGAAGGTGTTGTATCTTCTTGATCATATTCCAGATCGTATACTCTCCCACTGAGTTCTTGAGATATGAGATTCATTTCAAGGAAATCTCCATACCTAGCCACAAAGACTTTATTCTCAGCTGGATAGTAAAAGTAGTAACCCATAGTTTCCTTAGGGTATCCTACAAAGATACACTTAACAGATCTGGCTTGGAGCTTATCAGGTGTGTCACGTTTAACAAACGCTTCACATCCCCAGACCTTTAAGTAAGAAAAGTTGGGAGCTTTTCCTGTTCATATTTCATATGGAGTTTTAACAACATTCTTCGTTGGAACCATATTCAAAATGCGAATAGCAGTTTCAAGGGCATAATCCCAAAAGGTAAAAGGAAGAGTCTTAAGTTCAAACATTGATCGTACCATGTCAAGTAAGGTACGATTTCTCCTTTCAGATACACCATTTTGTTGTGGAGTATAAGGAGATGTGAGCTGCTGGATAATTCCACACTCAGCTAAGTAATCTTTGAACTCTTGACTTATATACTCACCACTCTATCGGATCGAAGAGCTTTAATCTTCTTACCGAGTTGTAATTCTACTTCACTTTTCAAAACCTTAAATGTTTCAAAGACTTCATGTTTATGTTTAAGTAAATAAACATAACCATAACGACTGAAATCATCCGTAAAGGTTAAGAAGTAGACAGCACCACGTTTTGACACATGTCTAAGTGGACCACACACATCAGTGTGTATTAATCCAAGTAGATCAGAAGCCCTTTCCACTTGTGGGGAAAAAGGTTTCCTTGTCATCTTCCCAGCTATGCAATACTCGCATTTGTCAAATGATTCATCATTGACCGTTTGTAAAAGCCCATCGTGTTGCAGCTTTTCCATGCGTTTCTTGCCTATATGGGCAAGGCGACAATGCCAAAGATAAGAAGAGTCACAGTTCAACTTGATCTTCTTATTGCTAATGCTATACAACGAATTATTTTCATTGGATACACAACCATCCATATCACTTTCAAACACACCAAGAATAGGGATTGCATTAAAATAAAAAACATTATTTAAAGAAACTGAAATTCCATAACTGGTAAAAGTATGCACAAAACCAATATCTTTTAACAAAGAAACTGAAATGACACCCCTAACAATAGAGGGTGCATAATGACAATTATTTAGTTCCAAAATTAAGCCCGAAGGCAACACTAAATCAAAAGTCCTTATGGCTTCGACAGCTGCACGCTTTCTATTTCCAACGTACAAGTATCTCTCTCCACAGGTCAGCTTCTTTGCCCCTCTAAGTCCATGCGATGTATTACAGATGTGAGTACCACATCCTGTATCATATATCAAGGAATTTTGCTTATGAGGAATAGAAAATAATTCAAACATAAAAATACCTGATGAGCTAGGCACCATCTTATTTTTATTCTGAAGGCACTCATTCAGATAAACTGGACAGTTCCGCTTCCAGTGACCCGGTGAGTTGCAGTGGTGGCAAGATAAATCCTTCTTAGGATTCTCCTTTTTCTTTCCAGGGTTCTTCTTAGGAGCTGGTGGGATGACAACTTGTTTCCCCTTTCCTTTTCCTTTCCCTTTCTTATCTGCTTGCGGCTTAGGCTTATTTACCCTACCACCCTGTATTGCGAGTACAGCAGGTGTAGGAGCCTGCTTTGGCAATCTCTTCTCGTAGTCTACAAGCATTGCATGTAACTCATTCACTGTCTTCCCCGTGCAATGCATGTAAAATTGCGGACAAAATCACCAAATCGTTCCTGATTAAGGGAATGATTGATGAGGCCGACACATACATCATTCGAGTAACCACAGCCGAGCTTCTCCAATTGGTCCAAGTGATGTTTCATCTCGAGGACGTGGTCGGAGACAGATTTGCCAACCTCCTGCCTGCAGCTGTGAACCTTTTCAATTAGTTCATACAGTTCAGCTGCTGGTGGCTTCTCAAACATACGTTTGAGTTCATCTAGCATGCTCATAGGCGGATAGTGCTCAAATTGTTTTTGAAATTGAGCAGACATCCCCCAAAGTATAAGACACGCCACATCATTGTGCTTCTCATATTCAACACGATATGCCTCTTGTTCAAGAGCAGTTGCCGTGTTGGGAGGAGCATCTGGCAGAGGTGTAGTCAAAATTTCAACCTTTTTGGCAACACGAAGGATGATCCTAAGTGAACGATGCCAATCATTGAAATTAGGGCCAATCAGCTTGTCCCTTCCAATCATATCTTTGAAAGCGACACTCATTAAGCTCATAGTGTTTTCAGGTTGATGAGCCATCTACAGAAAAAGTTCAAAAAACCATAATTAGTATTTTGATAATTTTCCTTTTCAATAAACAATTAAATAGCCAAGGTTCATATTCATATAACCAATTAATTATTATTGAAAACTAGGATCCAAATTGTCATAATCTCATCACATCAGTTGATCTGTTAGTGATGAACCTTATACAGAATGATAGAGCTTTTGCTCAATTGCCAATTTCAATTGCAATTTCTAGATTTATGGGATTTACATATAGCCAATATCAATCGCCATGTAAACATGTTTTATCCCATCTTATGCCTTGAGTTGCCAGTTCTCACTGCCTAACTCAATTAAGTTGTCCAACTTAAGAAACTGCAAAATCGTCCATGCCCGTTCTCACGACACATGGACATTTTACCCTTTGATTAAGATCTAAGTCACGTTCTCACGCAAATAGAAAGTAATCTTAGGTGTTTCCGTTTCGTTGGATGGCATATAACTTAAATTAAAAGGGTAATAATTTTTGATGTTAAATCAAATATGTACAAAGATGTCATGCATTCATCTTCGTAACATAGGTTTTATTAAAACATTTATATCTTGTTTTAATGTTTAAGTTTTTCATCATCAAACTTTAATTGAGGTATTGGTTTCACCAATCAAGGAATTTAGTATTAATTATCATCCATTATACCGTACTTTTGCATAAGTGTAAACACTTAGTGTTTCGGATAATTACCACCGAAGTGGCGCATGGAATTAACACTAATTCGCCCTTAAGATGAGCTTGCACATTTAATGGCTTACTAAGTAGCTCCATTCGAACTTACAGAGGCCAGAGGACCAGGTACGCGCTAACGCACAACCTTAGACATCCTTTCAGTGTGACTGTGCGCACTTCTTTTAATAACCCCTTTATAGTTCATTCTCATGGGTGAGCCGTTCAGTCATTTGTACCAAAGTCATCAATCAATTAAACGATTATGATTACTATTCTTAAAAATACATGTTTCACCATTGTTTAGGCCAGTTTATTTTTCTTGTAAAAATACCTTGTTACACATAACAAACAAGCAAGTATTTGTAAAAATAAACAAATAAACAATGAATGCATAACAAATAAAAGTCATGCATATCAAATAGCCACATGAAACGTTTTTGATAAATCCTATTAATAATCAATTCTAGATCTGTCAATATGTACATGTTTAATTAAGACTTTCACCCGTTTGACATAATGTACAAGGTGAGCCACATGCATCGATTCATCGATTGCGTAAGTCAAAATTAAACACATACCACATAGCACATAATTGATTAAATTAATAATGATTGAGGTCTTCCCCAATTTTAGATCTATCATAATTTAGTGTATATCACTTAAACAAGAAAGACATACAATAAAAGCAGATCCATGATAAAACATGCATGTAATTATCATGGACATAAAATTACACTTAACAATTAATGCAATTAAACAGAGTTACGCATATACACATAAAGTTGCATGCATCTTAGGGTTTCTAATCCAATTAAAACTTTAGTTTACAAAACCCTAATTAGGGCACCAAAATAAACGCCCCCCCCCCCTAAAAAATTAGGGTTTAGGTTTTGCAAACCCTAGATCTACGCATACAAATAATAACACAACATGTTTATTTTATTTATGTGTTTCAGTAATTAATTACTTGTTATACAAGGCTTGTGATGCCACTGTTGAGTTTATGATATATAAAATACAATAAAACATAAAGACATCAAGAGTACACAGCGGAAGACTTAAAGATCATAACAAATAAATTAATTAACTGAAAGTATGCGTAACGTACCTCTTGCGAATGTCAAATCCTTTGAGCAAAACAAAGAAGTGGTTTGAAGAGTTGTCCCTTACCGTTCTACAACTCAAACCAATATGGTGTAAGAATAGTGTCTTACTACCACGTTCTTGTACACACGAATTAACCAACGAATCAAGCAATTGCTAGATCTAACACAAGTCCTCGTTTAAGAAAAACGAAACCAAACTCCCTTACAAGGGGTGTTTGGCCGAATATGGGACAAGAGAGAGGAGAGGAGAGATCTAGGTTAATTCAATGCACAAGTGATGAAAAACCCTAGAACCTAACCTTGTTTATATAGTAGATGGAAAACTTTGGGAACAAGTTATGGATTAGGGCTTGGAGAAGCCCCTTGGCCGGCCACCATGCAAAGCCCAAGAGAAACCCATAACTTTTTCAAGTCTTTCCATTACTAGTCCCTTCTCTTTTCATTTAACGGTCGTTAGTCATTTTTCCATTAAATACTTAACGATCGTTAACCAGACTTAATGTGCAATAATTAATCGTAAACATAAACATTAATTATTAACTTTAATTCTCATTCGCTAATGTGTGCAATCCCGTGGTCACGAGTTCGAATCCGGACATTCACATGTTTGTAAATATAGACATTTCCAACAAGATAGACCAAGACAATTTTTAGCATGAAACAACCTTAAATTGACTAATTTTCCAATCTCATGAGGAATTTCTGTAATTCCAGTATAACTAAGAACTAGAATTTCAAGTTGTTTGAGCTCCCCAAGTATTGAAACATCACATAGGGATTCATTTCCACCAAGGTTAAGCATACATAATCTTGTGAGTTGATTCAGTGACTTTGGGAGAGACCTGATGTTATTATTCTCAAGATCTATAACTTTAGCTTCTTTTATGGCTTGAGTGAATTCATCAGAAATTTCTGACAATCCACAATTTTCTTGTATGAGGAAAAGCTTAAGGAGTGGAATATTAAGCTCATAACCCGCTGGAAGCTTACAAATATAATTTTTCATGAGTGATATACCTGTGTAGCTTTCCAGACTTCCAATTCTTGGTTCCCATTTTGTCAGATTTTTCCCAGCCTCCACCAAAAATTAGAATTAGAATTTCAAGGTCTTTTAGCTCCCCAAGTTTAGAAACATCACAGAGAAGTTTATTTCCACCAAGGTTAAGCATAATATTGTGAGATGATTCAGTGATTTTGGGAGAGACCTGATGTTATTATTCTCAAAATCTATAACTTTAGCTTCTTTCATGGCTTGGGTGAATTCATCAGAAATTTCTGACAATCTATGATTTTCTTGTATGAGGAATATCTGAAGGAGTGGAATATCAAACTCATAACCAGCTGGAAGCTTACAGATATCATTAAACATGAGTGAGATACCTGTGTAGCTTTCCGGACTTCCTCTTCTTGGTTCCCATTCTTTCAGATTTTTTCCAGCCTCCACCAAAAATTTGTTATCATCTTTGGAAGCAATTAGCAACGCCACTTCACGAACAACGTCGTGCATTTTGGTTGTAGATTCATTGTTCCCATCCAATAACAAGCAAGAGGATTTGAGGATCTTGACCGCACCTTCAATTTTCTTTCTTGCAGCCTCCAAGCTACTGAGGTCTGTAAAAATTTGCAAGCCCACACAATAATACGCCAAACTTTCTAATGGGATGTTAAAGTCTTCTGAGAACAAACTGCAAAGTAAGAAGATTAATTTTGCTTCTTCGCTTTCGAGGTAGTCATAGCTTAACCTCAAATGAGCAAATTCTACCTTTATATCTGGATCAATATCCGAAGTTGCCTTTTTCTCTATGTTATCAAGTGCTTTCTCCCATTCCATGAAGTTGTCTTCGTCTTTAAGCGCTTTTCCTACAGCTTGAAGGATTAGTGGCAATCCACCACATCCTTCAACAACCTTCATCGCAACTTGTTTCAATTTGGCATCGGTTTCAACTCTTTCACTAACCACGCGTTTGAAAAGAGCCCATGCTTCTTTTATTGTCAAACATTCTACGTATATTGGGGTGAGAGCATTCATTGCGGAACACACACTTTTTTTCCTGGACGTTAAGAAAATTTTACAACTCGGAAAGGCAGTTCCACATGGAATGCCCACTTCATGTAGCTTCACTTTCGTCCACACGTCATCTAAGATTATAAGAACCTTTTCACCTTTTTTAATTCGTTTCGCTGCAATTTCAACCTGTGTTTTAATGCTTGCAGCATCCACAGATTGTGAGACAGTTACAAATACAGCAAGAGTAAATAGGTCTTTCACTCTTGCAGCAACTTCCCTGGCTAGTGTAGTCTTTCCTACACCTCCCATGCCATAGATTCCAGTGATCTGAATATTTTCATCTCAGACAGATTGAGTGATCTTTTCGAGTAGTGACTTATGGGTATCAAGATCATCAATATTCTCTCTTGGATAGAGCTCCAAGATTCCAAGCGAAGGAGTAGGAATGGAGACATCACCTTCGTAGGCCACCCCATCTCTCTGGTGTTGCTCAAGGCAAGGAACCTTGTTTGTCGCCTCCTTACCGTAGTGATGGAGGATGTTCAAGTTGACGCACATCCGTAAGTTGAAGCACGTCTTCTTGGCATCAGCTTCTTCATGAAGAAATTCATCTGCCATGGTTATGTGAGTGTCCGCCTCATTAACCCACTTTTCCACACCAACTAAGAGTTCATCTCCATTATCAAGAGCTAGTTTTACTTTTTGCTCAACCCTCTCCTTCATATTCTTGAGCTTTTCAACTTCACTCTTTAGCTTCTCAACATTTTCCTTGGAACTCCACATGTAACCAATCTCTTTTTTAACCTTAGTAAACAATGAGCCCACTACTTCTTCAACAAGCTTATTAGCAACCACTTTTGCCATTCTTAGGGCCTTTTTTTTTTTCTTTCTTTTAAATGTGTGAACAAAAGCTACACCAAATGCTTCAGAACAGCAAAAGGTTTCTTAATCTAGCGAAAGATGACACAGATTTTTGATGATGATGAACAGGTTAATTTGAGTAAGAGCAACAAAAAGCTGGTGGTTGAACAAGAGGAAAAGATAATAGAGGCTATAAAGCTTTAGTGCATCTTTATCAATTTCAAAGTCTGTTCTTTAGTTGAAATAATGGCCTCGAGATTGATAAAGAGAGTTTGTTAATAAAATAAATTTAGTGCATTTTTATTCATTTCCTCTATTGGATAAGAATCCTCTCATGTTCATTTGAACATGATAGGTAATGTTGTGTTTTTAGTGATTATACATAATCATTATTACAAAACATTTGTTTCATTTTAATTCAAATGTATAATCAATTAAAACACAACATTACCTCTCATGTTTAAATAAACATGAGAGAATCCTTATCCCTCTTAAATAAATGACCAATAGCATGAGAGTGTTATGACTATTGACTGTTAAGTATCGAGTATCCAATGTGCACGCTAAAAAGAGACCAAACATTTTTTTTTCTTCTAACTTCTTCTTTGGTTAATTTTTTTTTTTGGATTACGTATGTTATTAGTATAAAGATAATTAGACGTTTTAATAGGTCGTTCACGTAATAGGTTTATATTTGTTTGTTTAAGGTTCGGCCCATGACGTAAGCTCATGGCCATGGGTTTTGACTTTTGGTACTAGGGCAACACCTATATGCCTTTTAAACACTATAAATACCTCTCGCTTTGATATGAGGGGTGTTGGTTCAATTGTGCAATTATACTTTAGGGCATCTTCAATGCAGTATATTATTTTGAGTTCAATATAATGCCATATCACTGCCACATCTCATTAATTTATACAAAACACTTTCAATTCATTGAACTTTACATAGTTTAATGAATTTCCAAATCATATTATTTTTATTACCTGCAAAATACTATATATGTATAGTACAAAACACAAAGTACAAGATGCAAAGTTTATATGTATTATTTAAATGTAAAAATATCAAGGAGGCCCACTACATGTAGTTTAATAGTCGGTTGTATAGTATTGAGTGAGGTTTCAATATATGGATGACATGGGATTCTACAATGCATTGCATGATGAGTCACCATGCTATTGATCGAACAATAATTAAGGCTCCATTGTGGATGCCCTTATTCATTTCACACACATTTGTTCCTTCCAACATGGTGAAGTAACATGTGGTATCAATCGCTCGAAGATAGTTAAATGGTGTGTTTATGGTAGTTTATACTCGTAGTATTATTCTTCATCTTTTCGGATTTCTTTTCTTTCTATAGTTATCTTGGTTTCTAGCACTTTATCTTTGAAACTTGTAAAGTTATAAGGACTTGTTAGTGTCTAGAGACTTAGTTTAACAAGAAAGATTGAAACTTTTATAATACGGGTCTAAAACTTTAGCTTTCTTTCGAACTTCTTCCAATTTCACTAGAAACATTAAAGGTTGAAACTTTATCTTAGTTTACATGTTTTTGGAGTTGTTTGATCAAAAGAAACGTATTAGAAAAGTGTTTTTGGTTGAAAAGAAGTGATTTTAAGAAACTGTCAACTTTCAGATTTGTTACGAAACACTCGCTTTCGGATTTGTTTTGAAACCCTCAACTTTCGGACTTGTTCTGAAACCCTTAACTTTCGGATTTCATCAGGCTTCAGTTTCTTCGAGGATTAAGGATTACTCAATATTTCTCTCTCTTGTATAAGTTTGAGGAATCCTTCGAATTTGGGAATTCTTCTAGCTTGTAGAAGTTAGAAGAAACTTTCGAATTTGTTTTCGGCTTTCAAATCTGTCGGATTTGTTTTCGGATTTCACATCTTTCGGATTTGTTTTCGGATACAGATCTTTCGGATTTGTTTTCAGATTTCAAAACTTTCGGATTTGTATTTAGGTTTTAGAACTTTCGGATTTGTTGAGATTTAAGACACTTTTCGTATTTTAAGCCAAAGACCAAATATAATTAACACTACAACACACTTCTTAATTGTCTACAAGATTCATCACAGCTACACAAGTTAACTTCATAATCATGTCTCAACCACCATTTCATTACTATGGTCCCCCACATCAATATCCTCAGCAACAACAATATCCTTAATAGCAATACCCTCAACAACATCAATACCCTCAGTATTAGCAATACCCTCCACAACAATTTCCTCTACAACCATATCCTCCACAACAACTTCTAAAACAACATTGGTTTGCTCAAATATGTGAAGATGTCATAAGTCAACAATCAATTCATGAAGCTGGCTCAGATAAAAGACCACCAATGTTAACACCGGGAAATTATGTCCAATGGGCTAGCAGATTCCTTAGGTTTATGGAACTCAAGAAACCTCATGGTAAGTATATGAAGAAAGTGATACTTGAAGGACCTTTTTAGATGCCAACTACCACAATTCCATGAGACCCTACTACTGTTCCACCAAGATCTGGCACTGTTACACTTGTTCCAGATAGTAAGCTAACTCCTGAACAACGACTTCACCTAGAGGCAGATGAAATTGCTATGCAGTAAATTCTTCTAGGTAAAACTGATGTGTTTCGTTCTGTATAGGAAAATTATTATTAAGTTTTACACTTATATTTAGCCGACTTATCCTATAACAAACACTAACGAGCAGTATGCCCGATCAGTGTAGCTTAGTTGGTAAGTAGAGTGTCGATCACTAAGAGTGGAACGTTAACACTTAAATATCTATCAGTATTTTAATCTTAATGTTAGTCTTTCTAAACCTAATGTTATTCTATTTAAACCTAATCTAACGCAAATGGGGTTTTCAGCCTGAGACTGGCACGATTGTGTAGATTAAGTAAAAAGTAAATAAAACTAACAAGACGACAGACACACACATACACATATAGAAAACAGATGGAAAATAAGAGGCATGGCTGATAAATAAGTAGATTCTCACTTCGGTTAATTGCTAGTTATATAGGATGAGTACTAAAATCTATTCTCTCTCGTTGGTTGCTTAATACAGACGTGTAAACACTTAATGATTACTTAGTTTACGTATTATTTATCCTGTTAGGGCTTACATCAACTATTCTAAGATGTTAATGAAGTAATTGTGGGAGGCGTATGGCAGCGCAAACAAGCCATGATAAACTCAATATGTAATCAAAGCACATGCATTAATAAACCAAATAAACATCAAATATACTTTAATTGATGGGAAAGCAGATTAAATGCGAGTCAAATGGCGGTGACAAGGCACGCAGTCCTGATGGATTAAAGAGTACTAATACAAATAAACGAATCTACTTACGAATTAAAGTACTAGCAGAACCTACTTATGCTTCTGAATTCTTCTTATGGTTGTGTCTAGTGTGGTCTGGTCGTCGCCCTCTTTCTCTGGTCTTCGGTGTGTATTCTCTGTTCTAGGTCTCTTTTTTCGGTGTGTATTCTCTTGTTGGTTCAATAATTGGCTCATTCCTGACTTCTGGTTCTTTGGCAATTTCCTGCTGCACCTCATGTTCAATATGTTGAGACCTAGGAGACATATCATCATTTTTTATAACTTCGACAGTCTCCTCAATTTGAAAAGTAAATTTGCCACCCCTAGTTGTTATTCCTTTCAGATCATGCTTTTGGAACAAAATTTCCACTATGCTTGACAATTGGTGCACTTCAATTGCCAATTCACTTATCATATTGTTTTGTTCCTTAAGTAAGAGTTCGTTAGTCATTTTGAATTCTTTGATAAAGGTTTCGATTTCATATTGCTCTTTCACACTTTCACTAGCAAATCTTGCAACGATCTCGCTGATTGTCATCTTGATTTGCGAATATCTGAACTAGCTTGGGTAAATGTCAATCATGATTCCTGAAATAGAAGGTGGAGAAATATCAAAGTAAATGCTTCCTAAAGGACAAGAAAAATGAACACGGAATAAAAGTTGCTGAGATCTGTAGACGATACGCCGTATCCAGTTTCCTGGATACGCCATATACTCCACAATAAAAATATAATCAGGCTTTTAATTAGATAGAACTATAAGTCGTAATGACAAGAACCAGTGCGCCATATATTTAAATTTTATAAAATAAAATTGCTTACTTAGAGAATATAAATACTCCGTATAAGCGAAAGATTATGCGTCGTACTTCCGTTACGTTAAAAAAATTAAACATTTAGATTTTAGAAAATAGATATGCCATATAGAGGTTAATCGATACTTCGTACTTAATTATTTAAAAATTATGATATGTTTTTGAAAATAAATAATACGTCGTATAAGCAAAAGCTTATGCGCCGTATAACGTTTTAAGGTTTTAATTAATTCTGATTAAAAATAGAATGCACCGTATCTATGGTATTAGATGCGTCGTACCCGAATATTAAATAAGATATGATGTACGAATAACAGAAACGCGCTACGCCGTATCTATGAGATTAGATACGCCGTATTGTTCAGATCAGCAAATTACAGCAGATAGCAAATATGCAGAAAAAAATAATAAAAAAATAAAAAAGATGCAGAAATCAAATAAAAATAAAAACAAGAAAAATAAAAATGCAGAAAAAACAAAAATACAAGCAATAAAAAACTACAAAGAGTTAGTAAAAAAAATAAACTAATGTTAAATAATCAAAATACTAACAAATATGCAAGTATTAAACAATTCACTCCCCGGCAGCGGCGCCAAAAACTTAATGTGTTTCGCTGTGTATAGGAAAATTATTATTATCAAGTTTTACATTTATATTTAGCCGACTTATCCTATACCAAACACTAACGAGCAGTATACCCGATCAGTGTAGCATAGTTGGTAAGTAGAGTGTCGATCACTAAGAGTAGAACGTTAACACTAAAATATCTATCAGTATTTCAATACTAATGTTAGTCTATCTAAACCTAATGTTAGTCTATTTAAACCTAATCTAACGAAAAGGGGGTTTTCAGCCTGAGAAACTGGCATGATTGTGTAGATTAAGTAAAAAGTAAGTAAAACTAACAAGACGACAGACACACACATACACAAATAGAAAAGATGACAAATAAGAGGTCTGGCCGATAGATAACTAGATTGTCACTTCGTTTAATTACTAGTTATATAGGATGAATACTAAAATCTATTCCCTCTCGTTGGTTGCTTAATAAATGCATGTAAACACTTAATGCTTACTAAGTTTTTGTATAATTTATCCTGTTAGGGCTTCCATCAACTATCCTAAGATGTTAATGAAGTAATTGTGGGAGGTATATGGCAGCGTACAACAAGCCACGATAAACTCAATACGTAATCAAAGCATATGCATTAATAAACCAAATAAACATCAAATATACTTTAATCGATGGGAAAGAAGATTAAATGCGATTCATATGACAGCGACAAGGCACGCAGTCCTAATGGATTAAAGAGTACTAATAAAAATAAATGAATCTACTTATGAATTAAAGTACTAGCAGAACCTACTTATGCCTTTGAATTCTTCTTCTAGTCGTGTCTAGTGTGGTCTGGTCGTCACCCTCTTTCTCTGGTATTCGGTGTGTATTCTCTGTTCTAGGTCTATTTTTTCGAATGAGGCTGTCGATCCAATATTTATACTTTCTGGAAACGGAATCGATACGGCGTATCAGTTTGGTCGATACGCCGTATCTAGGTAACTTCGCGTGGGGTCCAAGACTATTTTATTCTAGAATATTCGTACACCATCTTAAGATACAGAGGATCTTCAATCTTCATACGGCGTATGTGTATTCTAATCTTAGAATTACGTGGTGAAATCTTCAGGTTGATACGGCTCACGCCAAAGAGTTTATGCGGTGTATCTTGAACAGATTAGACAGATCTTTGTGTTGACCAAGGTTTCATATACGGCGCATGGAAGAATTCCATGTGACGTATTCTTCAAAGTGCGGCAATGGTCTTCACATTCGTCTAAGTGTTGATGTACGGCGTATTCATTTAGAATGATATGACGTATCTTCCTTCAGTTTAGTAGAGTTTAACAACATGATCCGTTTTGCTCCATTTTACGTCCAAAATATCTAACTTTCTCCAAATCCTTGTTTTCAACTGAGATTTACAAAAGTAAGCGATTAAATATCAATTCTCATATAAAATAATATAAAACAAGCAATATATATAGGATAAATGAGGCTAATAAACTGTTGTTATTTGATATCATCAAATATTCCCCCACTTGAACTTTACTTGTCTTCAAGTAAACTCTAGATTTAAACGTATAAAAATGTATCCTAAACAATTGTTAAGAATGTTTTTATAATTAAGCATTTATTCGTTTAATCTCAATCGCACAACCAAACACCTCACGAAATAGGAAAATGAAATCACTCAAATCACTCAAATCACTCAACTAATCTATGTGGTAACATTTAAGTAATTCGGTAAATTGCTCAGTCGTGACGAGTAGTCTATCATAAGCTTGGTAAGGATACACATCTCCCAGACTAAAGATAAGGAGTAACAAGTCTAAAGTGGTAAATTGGGTTGAATGTAAAAAGGTTATGTATAGCTTTTGGTCAAACATCTCCTACATGAAATCAATAGATCGTTGGCGCAAAGCCTTCATTCCTCAAACAACGGATGGTCACTAGTGTGTATCTTGGATCGCTGGCGCGTTATTTGCATAACGGATGGTTACCAAAACACACACCAGATCGCTGGCACGTTATTTAATTCCTCAAAAACTCGGATGGTCACTACCTTATTCATGTACTTGACATTCTCTCTAAGCTAAAGGGTAAGGATAAGGGAAACATATAATTGTTATTAAATAAAATCACAAAACAAATAGATTAAGTACATACAAATGAAATAATGTGGTTAATCACTTCCCGACCTTCCCTTGAAAAAGACACAAATCATAGACTAACTTACGCTTTAACACGGAAACTCACACTTTAATAGGTAGACATGAATTAGACTCAATAATGACTCAATCAAAGAACAAACCTTAGTTGGCGTTTCCATAACAACCAACTCCCTTGCAATCTATAAATATAGTACAACAAATAGCGGCGATATATCCACTAATACATAACTCTACATCGTTGATTTATCATACGTACCAATGATTAATCCATCATCGCATAATATAACTTCGGTTAAGCTTTTACAAACCGATTATCTCAATTTCCTCATTTCTTTTCTTAACATCAAATAAAACTAATACTGTAAAATTTCACCATATCACCATCATAATACATCTGAGTAATTTTTCCATGTTTTTCAATACATCAGATATGAAAATAATAGTGATAGTAGCAAACACACGAAAATCAAAAACTACTACTATCACATTCCTGTCACATTGTGCAATTCCCAACCAATACTTAGACAAGAGAAACACCCATTGCGATGTGCAATTCCCGACCTAACCATGATGAGAAACATACACGAAAACACAAGAAATACACACTTTACAAAAAGTAACTAACCATGGACTTAATCTACATGGTAGGCTAAGGTGTATAGGTGTAACGAAACATATATTTGGGTGTAAGAAATGAAAGGAATAGCTTTGATGGTTTTTCTAGGGGTACCTTACTCTAAAAATGAGAGTAACAAAAGGGTTTATACGGGGGTTAACTAACCAGTGTAGTTAGGTAATAAAACATGACATATAAAGACTTTTTAGGTGTAATCCTAGAATTTACCTGTATAGGCAAGTTACTCCAATTAAATTAATAATACTCATTATGGTGGTCTCGAATAGTATCCAAGCCAAGTTCTAAAGTTTACAAGTCACTGGCACACTTATATTTTTGTGGAATTTGGGTAAAATATTAGGAAACGGATAAGGGTAAATCCTCACAATATGGAATTAAGGGTTATGTGTGCGGTCATGCAACTTTGATTTCACAAAAACATGCTAGAAAAATTTGTAATTTAGCATATATTAAGATCATATTAAGCATATTTTTGAAAAATAAGGACAAATAACGTGTTCTAATTCTCCATCCCCCCACTTAAGATAAACAATGTCCACGTTGTGTAAAATAAAATTAAAAACAAGAAATAGGAAGAATTAGAACGGGAAACTCCCATGAGATTTGCTCGGTATGATCCTCCATGATGTGTATGTGAGCAACTTTTTATTTTCTGTGTTTGAAGCGCGTTCAAGCCTCCATCAATGGTGCACACAAAAAATACAAGGTAGTTTGTACACCTCAGTTTCCTTCGTATAAATACCACTTAACCTGTTTAAATGCATAAGAAATCGCAGATAGTGCTTTTATGGTTAATTCATGGTTAGCTAAAAATAAAAAATAAAAACTATAAATTTATCAGGTCAGTCGATACGCCGTACCTTATTAGTTAAGATACGCCGTATCGAGCCTGGGATAAAAAAAAATAAATAACGAGTCAGATGAGATACGCCACGTCCCAAACTAGGATGAGCCGTATCAAAAACCATCTGACAGAGTCCTCGAGTTAGACTCACGTTCAGCTTCTACTCCGGTACCGCGATGGGATCTTACATTTCTATCTCCTTAGTGATTCCGTCTTTCAACAACCAAATATTCTTTCCACTTACCGGTATATCTTCAACATTAATGCGCTTCATGCGAATATGTCATTGAACTAACACTACTCCTAGATCAGCTAAAACATTTTCAATATGCAAATTATTATTGAGTAGTACAGCTGAGCATCTCTCATTCATCGTTAGCGTATAAGATTCTTCTAGTTTGGATTTGTTTGTCAACAAATTCTTCAAATACTTGGCATACTCAGGCATTTGTACAAGAGCTTCAATAAATGGGATGTTGAGTTGGAGTTGCTTTAAATTTTCTAGAAATCTTTTCTGATATACAACTTCTTTCTCTTTCCTCAAACAGTAGGGAAGAGTTAGGGATGCTCTTGTTGGTTCAATAATTGGCTCATTCCTGACTTTTCGTTCTTTGGCAATTTCCTGCTGCACCTCATATTCAATATGTTGAGACCTAGGACACCTCATGTTTCATTCCTAATTTCTTGTTTTACCCATGTGTTTCTACACATTTTAGATTTCAAAACAAGAAGTAAAATTTTAAATTTTGGATTTGACTCTACTTCATGGACCCTTATCTCCTAATCTATAAATGATATGAATACAAGGCTTTCACCCTTGGAAAGCCCTTTGAGTATAGTTTTCAAAAATCTAGACCTCAACCTTTAAAATTTTCAGAATCATGTGAAAAGACTATTTTACCCCTGAACATCTAGTCCAGAATATTTTCTGAATTTTAAGCTCTTACGGAAATGGTCATAAATCCTAAACTATGATAGCAATTGAAGTGAGGCCACTTGGAGGTGTTAGCATAAGATCTCTAATACAGGTCTTAACTTTTATTCCAACACTTTTAGTGTAAAAACCTGGAGTTAAACTCTTTTTTTAAACAGTGGTTCAGAACTGGTCCATTTTAGCAAAACGGTCATAACTCATTCATCCGGAGGAGTTGATAAACCCTCCAATTAGCCACAAGGTCCTCATATATTGTACCCTTCTCCCATGTAAAAACCCAGTAGCCTCTAGTTCAAAAATAATTCGTTACAAGTAAAACAATCTGCAGTAAAATTTCTGGGTACACACTAAATAGTTTTTCACGGTTTTGGTCGTATCTCGACCATCCGGAATAGTTGGTGCTCCGTCCAACTCACCACTAGGACCTGAGATATTATACTATCCATTTATGAAAAGCTTCAGTAGACTCTAGGCCAAAATGTTACCACTAACACACAAACAATCTGCAAGCAACTTATATTGACTAGTTTTACTAATTTGAGCGTAACTCAGTCATCCGGATGAGTTACCACTCCATCCAAATCCCCACATACACCTTGTATGTTGATCCACCCAATTAAGTCATAAAATCACAGGTCTTAAGCCAAAAATATTTCGACATCACATCATTAACCTGCTGTCCCAACTTATCTATCCTAACAACTTTCAATTAAACAACCTAACTAGTGTTTCTAACATCCTAACATCATTCTAATGCCATGTGAATCATCACAAACACATAAAGAACATTAAAACTCATCAAAATCAGAAAACCCATATCAAAAATATTAAATTTATCATGAAAATAAAAATTAATACAAAGCTTTGGTGTTTATTCAACATACTCACGAGAAGCACGAGATGGTTGTGGCGTTTGGAGTGAAACCCGACTTTGGTATATGAATCGACCAATTGATTCTTGATCTCCTTTGATTTACTTCATCTTTCTCTGCCCCACAACGGATGGAGATGGTTGTGATGGTGTTGTTGTGGCTGCGATGGTGTGGTGATGTCGTGCTGGTGGTGGTGAGGCGGTTTTAGAGAGGAGGGGAAAGCACCCATTTAGGTGTATGTCGACAAGCCGGGAAGGAGAGAAAACAGATTCTGAAAAGGAGAAGTAGAAGAGAGGCGTGGATAAGGGTAGGTTTATTTTTATTATTGCATTATATGTACCCCGTACTGTATAATTTGTTCCGTACAGAATAACGTTTATTTATGTAGAATATTATTCGGGTATCCGTATCTTATAATTTTTATATTTCTGGAGACGTTTTGACAAGCGAATTATTATGGTATTATTATTATCTTGACATTAGAAAATAAATTTCGTGCCAATTTTATTATGGTGTCGGTACGCGTGTGGTGCCAGGACTTCGGAAAACACGAGACGACTTCTCGTTTTTGAGTTATGCTGATCAAAAAATAAATAACTCGCATATTCTGATATAAATAATAGCCGGGAAATTGACGGATTGTCACATTCTTCCCTGTTAGAGGAATCACGTCCTCGTGATTCAATTATTGATAACTATAGTCCGAACCTCGTCAAAGGTTCTAAAAGTTCATGCTCGCGTGAATAGTCTAAGTGGTTATGTCAATGCTCATGCATATGGGTTCCTCATCCAACTAGGTACGTTCTTGTGCTATCGTGACTATTCCCCATTCTAAAGACATGCTCTCTTATGGTTAGGTTTGATGAGGCAAGCTTTCCCATTCTCGAGCAAAACCCTCAAAATACTTTTAGGTAACCGATTTTTACTTAATATCATAACTCATCAAACAAGAACTGTCATGAGATTAGGCTAAATCGGTTTGAGTAACAACTTGATTCTAGCTTGATCTTTGCAACTCATCAAACAAGAACTGTCACTCGGATCAAACTGGAAACAAGTGGTTTTGAAGAAAGTCTTTTGAAAATTTGGCTCAATAATGGAATTGCTTACACATATAAGTCTTTTGAAAATCTTGACATTAGAAAATAAATTTCGTGCCAATTTTATTATGGTGTCGGTACGCGTGTGGTGCCAAGACTTCAGAAAACACGAGACGACTTCTCGTTTTTGAGTTATACTGATCAGAAAATAAATAACTCGCATATTCTGATATAAATAATAGCCGGGAAATTGACGGATTGTCACATTCTTCTCCAAATAGAGCAACAAATTTGCAGGTTACTCTTCACTTTCACACAACAATCACAAAAAACTAGGGTTCCAAGAATCAAAGGGGTTTTTTGAAATTGAGTTTTGTTATTGGATGCATAAGGAAGGTTCCTCAAGCGATTAATTGTTCCAATTCATCTCGTGTCCCCTTCAATTGAGCTTTTGCTTTTCGGTGTTCATACTATTCGACCCACAAGTTTGATTGTAAGAACATATTCCTTCCGTTTTTCAATTCATTGAACCTTGTAATTAGTTATATATTCGAATTTATTTAAGTCGAATTGATAATAGTGTTGTCGGATTAATAAAGAAAAATGGTTTTTTTT
The DNA here is from genome assembly GCA_019973895.1 of Chrysanthemum seticuspe. Taxonomy (NCBI): domain Eukaryota; kingdom Viridiplantae; phylum Streptophyta; class Magnoliopsida; order Asterales; family Asteraceae; genus Chrysanthemum; species Chrysanthemum seticuspe. The sequence goes on from BPTQ01000001.1 coordinate 33,990,052, forward strand.
ACTAGTTGTTGTTGTTGCTGTCGTGAATCAATAAGAATCATAAACATTTTCTAATTTTTGTCTTATACTCGTGACTATTAGCTTATAATTGGCTTTTGAGCTAAGATGCTTATTTTCGGTTTGTTATAAAACTTAACAGCCTACACTGTTTTCGGCTTATGAGTAGTTCATATCTTCTTAAGTTTAAATTATTTCTTAGCTTATTCGGGTTGAATGTCTTTCCGACTTAACTTCCATAATCATTTCTTAAGTTCGGCATATGTCTTTTCTAAGTTGTCTTCCTAATTCATTGTGTCTTACCCAACTGGGATGAGAAATATTCACGAGAAGTCCTTGTTGTGCTTGTTGTATTTGACTCGACAGTCACCACAAACCCGTAAGGGTAATGTTGGTAACGAGACTAATACGGATCGAGTTGTACTTGATTGACACGAACCTAGCTCTATCACCATTTTCGAGTTGCCTCTCTAAGTTTGCGTTGATGTATAATAGTTTACTGTTCGAATATGAGGAGTTATGGTCATTTGTTGTTATGTTACCGTTATTTTACAAGAAACTTTCAAAGAGTGTTGTTTGTTTGGTTTCGGGTCGGTCGCCACAACTCATTTAGTATGTGCTTGTGTTATCATACGAAGTTGTGTTCTTATGAGTATAATTGTGGTTGAGTATTTTTAACAAACAAGGTGGAGTTGATGTTGTTTTCAAATCAGTCGAGTAAGATGTGTTTCTTTAGGCTGTAAACTTACAGCTAAACCGAGTGTGCGTATGGGCTTACAAGTATGTTGTATGGTGTGTAATGATGGGCCGAAGCCCATCTGTTTTGAGGATCCATTTGTTTATACCAATAAGCCACCAGATTCCTTGTAGTTTGTGTGAGTATGAACTAGGCCGAAGCCCAGTTTCTTTGACGGTCCGTCTTGTTTTGTCGCAGCCCACTCGGGCGTAGAATATGTATCATCTCGATTTTTTCCGATTAAATTTCAGTTTCTCTCGACATTCTTCCCATCTTATCTCGACATACATTTACACACGACTCAATTCCAATTCGTTCGACTCGTATTCATCTTGTTCGACTCACCTCCGTCCTACCTCGACTCGTCATAACAACATACCATAAACACACGACACATTGGTCTTTGCTCGTCCTCATTCCATGATTTTTGACACATCTTGAAATATATCATTAATGTTATTAAAAAAAGAAGTTACGAAGTCAAATGGCAAAATGTAAAAGTCAAACAAACTTGAAAACATACTATTTAAATAAAACGAGTTTTACACATAACCCATAAACTTATATTTCGTATAAATTCAAATGGAATATTTTTTTATATACTCCTAATCATTAAGGCAGAAATTGGCAAACAATTACTTGCAATAACTAATTAAAATTGTTTAAACTTAATGAAATGTGCTTTTATAAAACTTCGACGTTAGTTACATTGAATAAATGGAATATACACTTGTTTCATACCATAGTTTGATAAACATAATTATTTTACAAATGAGAACTTACGTTGTGTTTTTCAAATGTAATTTGAATAAATTAAAATAAAAACATTTGGTTCAAACAAATATTTGTGATACATGTAGGGTATCTTGAGGCTTACATTAGTTTTTGAATTTCAAATGTACACAATATGGTATATACGTAAGCTTTCTAAACACATTTATTGTAGATATTAAATGACATGAAAATATATATTATGCGTACATATATATATTTTAAACATATATTCTTCATTCAAACCGCCTGCGTCTCATAATACATGTACTTTCCTTTTTCGGATATCATCTTTCGGCTATCATCAAGCCAAGGTCTCGTTCATTCTTGATATTCTCCCATTTTATACTTTTTGTGTGTACACTTCCTAGAGCCAATATTTAAAAACAATTGAAAAACTATTACAAACTTAAATGCTGCCACACAAGCAACAACAACAATAAAAAACATTTAAAAATTTATAAAGTTAGTTAAAATTTATCGAGTCTTAAACATAAAGACTAAATTGCCGTATTAATTAGGTTGCATGTCGGAGCCGTGCACTATTATCCCTTGATTTAATTCCCCTTGGACTACTAATTTCCAAGATGAGTTTCATAGCCCCTACTTTTAATCTGTTTTATACTTGTTTTGGGGGAAGATACATGCTCTTTTTACTTAAATGATTTTAATGGTGCATTTCCATGCTTACTATGCCTTTTGATTGATATGTTTTAAGATACATCATACATAGATGTTTTATGGACCATACCATAATGCTTGACCTAGAATATTACGCAGCTTAGCCTAAGTCTTTAGATCCCATATTGCCCTTTTCATGAACCGTTAATTCCTGCTGGAAAACGCGAATGTTATAAATAGATCTATTGGGGGTGACTCCCCTATTCAGTTGGCCCCGTATGGGTCAAGGCGAAACATATAGCATGTCGGAACCGAGTGTATTGGGATAAACACTGGCTATGGGCTCCTTATTTGTATGACTACATTTGCATACAGAAACTGTCGTAGCCTCGGTTGCATGAACTTAGTGCTGGCCTAATAGATTTATAATATATGGCATTATATTTGTTGTAATGTGCATATACCCTACTTATGGTCCGCTAATGAAATACTTTTTTGAAATGTAATCATTAATTTTCTGACATTATGCAAGACGTAATGATCATCAAAAACCAAATGATAAATGGTATACTGAATTTCCTTTTAAATAAACCTACGAACTCACCAACCTCGTGTTGACACTTTTTAGCATGTATCTTCAGGTTTTGAGGTGATAACTTATCTTTGGAGGCGCAAGGCAAAGGCATGGCATGGTCATAGATGACTCTGATTTATGTAATTGGGACCACATTTTGATAATGGGCCATTTTCCGCACCAAATCAATAATGTAAACATTGTTTTCAAGAAATGAATAAAAGTTTATTTATGAAAATCAGTTGTTCTATGCTTGTGTTGTGATATCAATTTAGTAGCACCCCAATACTTGTATGCTTCTGCTGAGCCATTTTGGGGTTGTTACAGTCGCCCTTTGGATGGGACGCCGTCAGGTTCTGCTGATCAGTCTTGAGTGGCTTCGATCTTGACTTTGCCATTTTCTTCATGTATTTGCTCTTTTTCGTCCAAATGTGCTTCATTCCGGCATTTTGCTTCCAAAAGACCTAAAAGGTAAAAAGGAACGAAATTAAGCAGTAACGGATATAAAATGTGTCGAAATAGGGCTTAAAAGTGTACGTTTTAAATCCTTATCAAATATCCCTACACTTGGTATTTGCTTGTCCTCAAGTAAATGTGTTTTTGACCAATCAATTTATAAGTTAGGGGGCATGAATTATTGGTTTAAAATAGTTTACAACAAGTAAAAGCACCACAATAGTCATAACAAGCACGAAAATTATATACTAGCACCTCACAAGTGGTTTTAAATTCTCTAATCTCTCGGGTTTATATGAAATATAATATGAATGAAAATGGAAGATAAACATTCATTACCTTGCATAGTACATAGATTACCATAAGCTTGAGACTAGATCAAACCTACACCGCTTTGGCGTAAGCACCTAGGAACAACTATCTAAGAGGTCTTTACAAGGGTTGTAACGTTAGGCTTAGGGTAGGGAAACAAAGGGTTTTGTTGGATAGGGGATATTTAGTGCTGGCAAGTCAAAAATCTTATGTCACAAGCATGAAAAGCGTGGCGTTGCTAAGCCAAGACCTGACTCACTAAACTAGATAACTTGAAACAAAACAAACATAAATTTAAAAACATAAACATAAAGATAGATGTAAGATGGTAGCCCGTATGTTTTTTTCTTCATTTTTTTGAACACTTTTTTACTCTACCATTAGAAAATTCCTTAAAAATCATAAGAAATGAAAAACTCGATTTTAGACCATTTTATGATCAAGATGACTAAAATCAATTTACTAAAATTGATAGAAATATCAAACTAAGTGTTTTGAGATGAAAAGAATAATGTGTGAACATTGGAGCGGAAAGATGGTGAGTTTTGAAGTGACGATAAATCAAAAAGTACCTTGAATATGATGCTAAGTTATTTATGTGTGAATGTGAGATCAACTGAGCTTGAGGAAGACTTAAGTGATCCTAATGAAGTATGTTAAACTAGTTCAATAAGGTCTGGAAGGTTGGGTTGATGTAATAAAAGAAAAGCATTTCTTCTATTTGCCCGGATCCCACGGATCCTTCATTTGAGGGATCCGTCTAGTTAAAAACTAGGGATCCGGCATCTGGGACAGTTTTCTTAACAATGAGCGTGCAATATTTTTCTCTAAGTATTGAATTTTGAAACTAATGTTCTTTATAGCATGCATACATGTATACAAGTAAGATATGGTAAAAATAGCATGAAAGAACATCAAAAATTCAAGAAAGATGATCAACAAACGATTTATTTCATAGGTATGATCAAGTTACAATGGTAAACTAAAGACAAAGCCTAAGGATCGATCTTATTAAAGAAAACTATTTTGCTCATACGTTTTCATTTGATGGATCGTCAAGTGGGTTGTGAGTAGTTAATGATTCAGGAGTGAAGAATGAAGTGATGAAAGAAGTGTTCAACGGTTCCATCATTTTGTTCATAAGTATATATTTAGGGCTTTGAAATTAAGAGTGGTAGTACATGCATGATGATATAGGCATGTCAGAAACATCCCATATGGAATTAGTTTGTTCTTGTTGCCTTGGAGGTTTACAATTCGCCTGGCGAAGAAGTAAGCAAGATTGTATGGTTGTGGAGGTAGGAGATAGTAAATCATGTGAGCACAACATGCGGGCAGTATCTCACGATTTCCTGTAAGACTCCAAACAATTTCACGTAGAATGACTGCGAGAGGTTTGAGATCATCTCGGAGATCACGTGTATAAATTATGTTTGGATTTGAGTAATTGGATTGAGGAGTGCATAGAAATCGAGTGATTTCTTGAGGAGAACGTATGTATGAACAATATGGAATGTTTTCTTCACGATAGTTAAAGAGAGAGTCAAGGGACCAATCTTCAATGAAAGCACATTGTCCATAATTTAGAATTCGGAGAATTTGAGAAAATTGCTCAAGAGTCAAAACAAACTTTTGGTTTTTGATCCAAAACCATAGTGAAAGAGAACGATCCTCGTCACGAACGAGTTCAACTTGATGGATGAATTCCAAAACAAACCATGGACAAATTTTCTCGTTAATCCCGAGAAGACCTTCTAGTCCTATGGCGCTGAATGAAGTACTGATACCTTCTTGGAAGATTAGAGGTGAGTCAACAACACGTCCTTCATGAAAGTAACAAGTTTTGAGATTGTTAAACCCACAAACATGATTTCCATGTGTGTTAGGCTCAAGAGATATATTTGGAATGTAAACATAAGTAAGTTGATGATCGAAGTCATACTCATGAGACATGATGAAACCTATAGACATGGAATGAATATTTTACATGAGTATGTTAGTACATAGTAAAACTTCAAGAGTGAGTACGTTTTTGGTTAGTGATACTTTTGAGTATTTTAATTATTCTTTTGAGTTATGTTGAATTTATATGATCTCTTAATGTTTGTATTGTTTATTATTTTTTTATTAACAATGACATTTAACTTACTCCTTTTTAATATTTTAGTAAGTTTTTCCTTTTATGGTAAGTTTTTATGGAATGGTTTTTATGTTGCATGAGTTTCTGTCACCAGATCCACCGGTTCTGCCGGTTCCCTTTTAAAAGGGATCCCGCAAGTTAAAACTCAAAGATCCGAGGATCTGCAGTTTTGACATAAAATCAATTTTTGCAACTTTTATGTTATAAAGTGGATGTGTTTTAGCCAATGTTAATTCTTAAGCATGAATTATTAATTTCAAAACATGTTGAGGTTTGAAATGTGCGAAAGGAAAGATTTAATAACATATTATGCGAGAAATAAACGAGATAAACTAGGACATTAATTATATTTTATTTCAACGCTTAAAGAAATACAAAGGATCGGATAGATGTTACAAATGTAGATCAATAAGACAAATTACATGTCTCCATGAGAGAATTTGATCATGGGATTACGATAGCGAGCGAGATGAAGATGATCACGAGGTTGATGTAAACCATGACGATGGAGTTCTTTCTTGGTTTTGATTTCTCAAAGTGAGATGATAAAGAAGATGAAGTTTTGAATGTGAGGTTTTTGAAAGTGGAAGATTTGAAAAATGGTATTTGTTGGTGAGAGTTGACGATCGGAGGTATTTTATGAGGAAGGAGGAATTTTTGAGATTTGTGTTTTGTTTTATTTGTATTTAGAGAGATTTGGTTTTTAGAAATTTGGTTTAGACACATATTGATACACCTAGTTTTAGAAGGATGATAACACGTAAGCACAAAGTTTTTCTAATGAAGCCACGTATCTCATATAAATATGTTTGGATAAAGAAAAATATATAAACACATAATTTACCTTTTAGTGACATGCAAACATACACATGATTGACTAACATTATTTAGAAATAAATCTTTATGAAAGTCATACATCTATTGCAATTTGAGTGTCCCTATTTGACGAGTTTTATCAATCGACAACTCCGGTTTCTTCGAAATCTACTTGATATAAGTTTCGACAACTTTTTGGGGAAAGTTATCCTATTACCAAATAATCTTGATGGTTTGCTTATTATCAGATTATCTAAACAAAATGATAAGAGAAGTTAGTACATTTTCTAAGACAAGGTAACATATAAGACAAGAAAATAATTAATACTATCATCTAATTAATATCCAACAAAAATTATTCTTAAAACACAATTTTTGTTTTTAGAAAATTTCCTTCTTTGTAGTTTTCAAACATACATGGATTGTATCTAGTTTTTAAAGTACAATATACTTTAAGAGACTTGGTAACGAAGCTCTGATGCCAATTGTGGAAAACTAGAAGGGGGGTTGGATAGTTTTACCGATTAAAACTTTGTTTTAAAGTATTTAGATCGACTTAAACCTAAACACTAAATGTCATCGAAAACCTTCATCAAATCACTGTCAACGAGATCATCAAACAGGGACGGAGCCAGGAATAAATATGACCGGGTGCACATTGATCGTAATATAATAGAGTTAAAAAGTGAATTAAAACGAAGATTTCATTAAAACGATAAATAAATGAACATATTCCCTTCTAATTAGTGATTCTACGATCTCCCATAGCGAAAAAAACGCTTGCGTACACCCTCATTTTTAACATTAACAAGTTCTTCTTTTTCTATAGCACAAATTAAAGTGCCGTTAAAATAATCATCACCCATCCGATTACGCAAATTAGTTTTAATGAGCTTCATTTTAGAAAAACATCTTTCAACCGTAGCGGTAGCAACAGGCAAGACAAAAGCCAACTTCAACAACCGATAAACCAAAGGATGAGATGTATGCTTTTTCTCATCCACCATCTTCTCAACAATTTTGGCAATACTATCCAAGTTAGTGAAATCTTTATCATTACGCATAATCTGATAATAGACTTCCAGTTCCGTAGGAAGGCTTAACCTTTCCTTATAAGTAAAATCACGCAGATACATCTCACTAAGTTTTACTAACTTTGATACACTAAATTATGAAAATGAATCATGTGGACTCAACGCCACCATACAATCAAGTAAATCGGTGCTTCCCTCACTAAAACGATCTCCGAATTCTTGAATTTGCATATACATAACAGTTTTGAATATATCAACCTCGAAATGATGTTGATTTGTAATTCTATCCCTTCGGCCTCTTAAATGAAAGTCTCCCATATTCACCATCTCAATATCATGTTTACTACAAAACGAAGTTACATTCTTCAAAAGTGAAGAAAAACTTGTTGTCCTATATTCTTGTAATGCTCTTTTGGTTCCTCTTACCAATGAAACTGCTTCTAAGATAGTCTAATCGCTCTTCTGAAGATGTCGTGACAATGTATTAGTGAGCCCCAAGATATGCAACAACAAGTACAATAAAAACACAAAATCAAGTGTTTTGAAATACTTTATAAGACCAAAAGCTGTTCCACGGTTAGAGATAGTATCACCTTCTTCCTCAACATAGTGAAGCATTATAAGGACCTCTAGAAACATTTTTATCAAACTAGTGATGGTTCTATGATGAGAACCCCATCTTGTGTCTCCAGTTCGTGCAAGAGTAACTTCTTGGTTTTTCCCTCTCCCTGTTTGAGTTTCACCTTTCTCAATTTCTTTTAGTATTCTCTCTTTGTTTTCTTTCTCGCAAAATATCTTTTCGTTTACAAGAGCCACAAACAACATTCGTCACCATGGATAGAACATCAAAGAAGTATCTAACACCTTTGTGGTTTTTTGCAACAACCACAACTACTAACTGGAGTTGGTGAGCAAAACAATGTACATAATATGCCGAATCATTTTCTTTTAGGATCAAAGCTTTCAAACCATTGAACTCACAGCGCATATTGCTTGCTCCATCGTAACCTTGTCCTCGTAACTGTTTCAAAGATTTAATTATCATGTTACATGTATAACAAATAATAACTTGTTAAAAATATAAGATATTTAACACTTGATTTTGGTCTCTTACCTGTTGTAGACTCAATTTGTGATCATTAAATAAATAATCAATGGCAGCTTTTAGAGTTGAATAAGATGTATTCTCCACATGAATAATACCAATAAATCTCTCCTTTAAAAGTCCAAATTTGTCAACATACCTCAAAACCACAGCCATTTGTTCCTTCTTAACCACATCACTAGAGTCATCAACTAACGAAGAAAACACGTCATCGCCGTTCTCTGAACAAATACAATTAACTATTTCTTTTGCAAAACACTCAACTATATCTTTTTGAATCATAGGCGATGTCAAGATACAATTATTTGGAGCATTTTCTAATGTAACTGCAAGAATTTCCTAATTATGATCTCTAAGAAATTTGTATGCTTCAAGAAACATCCCTCTATTTAATGAATTTACGCTTTCATCACGACTACGCATTGGTTTCTCTGTTTTCATACATAATTTAACACAGTCAATTGAAGCATTTAATCTAATTAGATAGTTCGTCTTCTAGATTTCACTTTTCTTATTAAAGGCATCAACAATGGATTGATGTTGTTTAAGAAGATTTTCACATTTTTTAAGTGCTCGATTGTGATAGCTATCAACATTACCAGCATGTAGATATAATCTGTTCTTTTTATTCGAGCTATCAAAACCATTAACCACAAATGCATCATTCCCACCTTGCTTCTCAACATTATCTCTAAATAAGTAACAACATAAACAAAATGCTTTGTTCGCCTTTATACTATACTCTAGCCAACAAAATTCCTTAAACCATGTTACAACAAAACGTCTTATCTTGCCCGCTACAGTTCTGGATGGAAATATATGACCACTTGGTTGACAAGCTCCTCTACCCCAATATAGTTCCCTTATTTCTTCTCTTTGGTTTGAATCATAATCAAAAATTCTAGGTCTATCAGCGGGATCCGATGGAAGAGTGTCTAAAGAAATTGTAACTGGTACTGAAGCCGAAGGAATATTAGATGTGGATATGGTTTGAGGTCTTTCTAAAGTAACATTTGTTTCATTTTCCCTTGTAGATTTTCTACCGATGGTATCATAATCATTATCGGATGGGAGCTTTCTTTTTAGATAACTTCCAAATTTGGCCTACAAGAAAAAATTAAAAAAATCATGTTATACACATATAGAATCTGACTTCTGACTTGAATAGTTGAATTAATCTATCACAAATATTCATGTAGATATATATAGACTCACAAATAAAACAGTCATTGTTTCTTTTTATCTATACTACATATAATAGGTAAATGGTCAAATGTGAAATGTTGAAAATAGTCAAATGAGAAAGAAATGTGAAACTTAAAATGATCAACTAATTATCTTAACTAATTAAAAAAACTTTGAAACACACGATTGTATAAGTGTTGACTTCGGTTTATAACGTCTTCTAGACTTTCTTATGTTACTTCATTCTTAGTTGACAACTATTTATGATGAATTAATTTTTTACGATACTTTCTTACAATAAATGCTAGCTTTCATTTATTTTTTTTGGTATATAACACCTAGCAACATTTAGTTAATATCAGTTGATTCTTATAACAATCCCTACACAAAATTATCCACACTACTAAATAAAAACGATGGGGTGATGATGAGCATGGGACATAATATGAGTTAGAAACTGATTCGAATGTTTCCGAAAGAATATAAATACCCATATGACGGTGATGGTGGTGAAAACTTGATAACGATAATGGTTTTAGTTTTGATGGGCTGATTTTCAAGATAAGAAGAGTGACGGATTACAACAATTTTCATATGAATCAGTGATCGAGATTGAAGCATTTGATGATTAATGCATAACACATTTGTTTGCTTTGTTTAATTCTCTATACTACTTATAATGCACGAAGACACCTCACTCTTAATTTTAAGACGTACAAGAAATTAAGCATGGTTTACAACACTTTAATGCACCCAATTTTCAAAATTATAACAAAGTAAGCATATTGTACAACAAAATAATTCGTGGTGTCATTTTAAGACCAAAATTCTATCAAACAACATCAATGCTATTAAAAACACCACTTCACCAAAAATTACAACAATTTAAGCACAATGTACAATAGCTTCAACCAATTTTCAGACTTATTTCCAGACTTACAACATTAATGCTATTAAAGTGGTGAGTATTACAAAAAAAGAAACATAGTGTACAACACTTTAATGCACATAATTTTCAGACGTACAAGACAAGAAGCATAGTGTACAACAAAACACCACATTAATGCTATTTAATGTAATCAATTATTTAACTGGTCAATAATACAATTAATACAGTTATTAAAACACCCATTACATAAGAAATACAAATTATCAAGCGTATTGTACAACCAAATTAAACACAATTCCTGCATTAAATTTCACTATTACAAATAATAAAGCACATTATACAAATGGGCTTGAGCCCGAAACGGCGCGGACCAAACGGGCTCGAGCCCGAGCAGACACGGGCCAACGGGTTCGACCCCGAATAGGCACGGACTATACGAAATTCTTGATATTCATAAATTTATTGTTAAAAAGAACACAATAAACTAAAATACATTATTTATCGAATTTTTTTATTTCAAGGTAACCGTCGCTGCAAAGCGCGGGTACCCTGCTAGTTTATACCAATGAATACATATCTATATTATCTATAAAACAAAAATGGTAACAGACGCACGACCCTCCTCTAATTCCTTAATATACCCAGTCACTTGCTTCATACGCCGCTGCGCACGAAGGATACGGCGCCTTAGTCGCTGCTCTTCCCTCAGATTTATGGCCCTTAACCCTTCAAAAAATATAAAGAGATGGTGTCTCCTATCTTGCGAATGGGACAACTGTACAAGTCGGTTTGTAATAGGGAATCGAGCAGCCATTTCACTAGCAAATCAAAGAAAAAAAGAGAAAGTGATATTGGTGATAAGTTTTCACAATAAGAAATATTTGTTAGTACCTAAATATCATGACCAACTTATACATAATACTCTCTTGAAAGTCTTTTTTGTTGTACCTAAGCATATAGCAACACCAACAAATATTTGTTACAATCTAAATGTCTTAAATAAAATATTTGTTACTACCGAAATGTCATGAACAACTTATACATAACATTTTCTTTAAAAAATGTGTAGACGAATACATTGCAATACCAAAAAGTATTTGTTGCAATCTAAATGTCTTTAAAAAAATATTTGTTACTATCTAAATGTCATAAACAACTTATACACACTTTAATAATCACACTATCTAAACAAAAAAAAACAGTAAAATAATTACCGGTAAAGACCCGCCGAAACGTGGCGGGCACTTTCATCTTGTTATTGAATAATTGAGGTTGTTGAATTGAAAGCATAATATTATATTAAGATTTTCCAAAATTTATATTGTATATTAAATTCAAGAGTGGCCATCTCTTTTGGTAGCTCCTTGTGGGCTTCGTGTGGTTTTGTATGAAACAACTCAAAATAAATCGTCATACTCATACATATTCCAACAAAGATAGGCAAAGATAATTTATGCAATTTTTTGATCAAAAAGACACTATTTTACATTAGGTCCATCTGATGGGTTATTCATGTTTGATGAAAAAAAATATTGAAAATGATTCATGCTTAGAAAATTGATAAAGAAATCACCCAAACCAAATTATAGTTGGGTTAGCATGTACGTACAAGATTCACAAAATTAACTCCTAACTTTTTTTTAACTTTTTGCATCTTCTTTACTCGAATCAAACCATTAATATTAGATTATGTAATAACACGAGGTTGATTAGTTGATATGTAAACGTTTTGATTCTAATGTCATCAATGTTGAGATTGCTGTCGGACAACACGCTGAAGTTAGAGTACTCTTGCCAAGAATTCCTTTTGCTCCATCTGAAAAAGTCATGTTCCCTTTCAAACTAAAGAGAACACAATTTCCTGTGCGCCTTAGCTTTGCGATGACTATCAATAAAGCTCAGGGCCAAACAATTCAAAATGTGGGTGTTTATTTTCCTGACTCTATTTTCTCACATGGCCAGCTTTATGTTGCTTTGTCTAGAGGGATATCACGTAGAACTACAAACCTATTAGTGAAGCCAGTCAAAGAGTTCGGTTAAGGAGGAGTCTACACCTCAAATGTCATCTACCAAGAAGTTTTACGAGACGAGTAACGTGCATTGTTAGTTAGTATCTCCAAATTGATGTAATGTTTTCTTTTTCAGTCTCACTAAATATTTTTATATGTCGTTTGATACATGTTAAGAATTTTTGCTATAGTTTAATTATCACATATTTCAACCGTTTGCGATTACATTGATTTTTTCACGTTCTATTTTGAACGTTATAAGAAACACTTACCACAATATAGCATATCGTTAATTATCTGCCTCTAGGAACAGCTGCCGCTAGGCGCGGGTACTCGCCTAGTTTTCATAAATGTTTATATGAAATTTAATATCAAATTCAATATCAATTATAACGGTGCGACTTGCGTTAAATTTAATAACGAATTAACGATTACTGACATGAGTATTGAGTAGGCAATGCAAAAAAGTAAATTAAAAAGTACAAATCCTTGGAAAATTATATCTTATAAAAATCAAAAAATGATTAAAGATGATCAATTGAACCTGTTTCATCTCAGGAGAATTGCCGACTATATTCATGATCTACCAAGTGAGGGAAAAAAAAGTCGACCTTTTTTTTGGGGGGGGCTTTAACATGATAAAAAAAATAGAGTTTGGTGTTTTTTTTTTTGCTTTAATTTAATTGTCATATTGGGCTTTTATTAAATTGTATATTGATGAAGTACCCTCCGAACAGCTCGAAGGACACTCCTTCGAGATGTGTCGAAGCCCTTCTATTCGAAGGCCCAAGTTAGGTCTCCAGAATATTCATAGGCGTCAAACCATTCGTAAGCACGAAGGTTACCTACGGGGAATTCGCCATTCGAAGCCCTAAGCCCTTCGGGGTATGGTTGACGAAGGAGTAACGGATAGGAGAACCTCCTGACTTGGTCAAACCCACGATCTCCCTCTCTTTCCTGGCTTCCCCACCAAGTTTGAGAACGTGGGTCACTAAGCCCTAGCGGTTACCCACAAACATGGGACACCCCCATGTTCTCCGACATTCACGCAGAAGTGCCCCTAACCCTATATCTTCCACTATAAATAGGTTGGAATGGGCAATGGATTATGGTAAGCTCATTTCACACTCATCTCTTTACTTACACACACTTATACAACCATAATTCATACTTACTCTCACGCCGGAGGTGGTTCGCAGGGTCCTACCCCTGCGTAATCACTTAACGTAGTGTCTTCGTATTTCTTATTCTCAAGTGAAAGACAATCTTGGCTGGAACATACACCCATCATACATTTGATCATCATCGAAGCCTGGTAGTGCAATTTATTGTACAATCAGTGGCGTCATCCGTGGGACAGTTAGTATTAGTCCCGTAATCACCAAGTCTTAAAACCTTAACCGATTACGCTACATTTCCGGCATGGAACCAGGAAGGGAAGATACACCTCCACCAGGTTTCTCTACCCTGGTCCCTCTCAACACAACTAACACCGATAATCTCGCCCCCATAACAGCCTCCACCTTCAATACACGATCTCGTTTGGAAACCACTCCCCGTACATCACGCCTCAACTTCCGCTAACCCTATTCCATAAATTAGCCCTGCCTTCGTTGAGGCAAACTTCGAAGCCTTAGAGTCTTTACTGAGGGCTCATAAGAGGCAAGTTAGCAACACTGAAATGCGAAGGGAACTGGAATATTCTAGTGAGGAATATGATGAAGAGATTGAGGTAGATGAGAGGCCTCGACCGATTAATAGGGGGCGTTCGGCCCTTCGAAATGGTTTTCCTTCCATAAGAAGGCCTAATGGAAGGACTGTGGGTTTTGAAGAAGGTCCCGGGGGAGATCCGGGAAGTAGGGAAAGAGTACAAGGTGAAAGAAGGAGCGAGAACTCTAACGAAGGAAGCAACCGAGTAGGGAACGGAGGGGTAAACCTACCACCTCTCCTAGTTGCCCACTTAGGAAGAGAAGGGATGGGGGCTCCGATACCCCCATCATATGTCTCGAGTGTCAGAGGCCCTCCTCCATACTCAGAGATGAATCAGTTACCCCCTCCAGGAATGAATCCCTACCTACCTGCTCAAACCTATAACACCTACCCTCCGAATGGTTCTCTCCCCAACCAGAGTTACCAGCAAAGGCCCTATGGACACGTTCCTACACATTCGATGGGTGGAAACCCTTCGTATCAACCTTCTACAGTTTACCCTACATACACACAACTATTTCCTAACCCATATAACCCTACACCTGTTTATCCACCTCCATATAACCCTTACTATGCCGAAGCCTCTGGAGCTTGCACACCTTTTGTGAAGTGGATCGAAGACTACCCTCTACCTGACGGTGTAAAGATGCCCACTCACATAGGCACCTACGATGGGAAAGGCGATCCTGATAACTTCTTACACTTGTTCGAAGGCGCTATCAAGATGCAGAAGTGGGTCATGCCCGTAGCATGCCACATGTTCACATACACACTCCGAGACTACGCAAGAATATGGTGGAATCGACAAAAGTTGGGGAGCATTGTAAGTCTAGACGACCTTAAGGCTAAGTTCCGATCACACTTTAGCCAACAAAAGAAGTACACCAAGACCCATCTAGCCGTGCATACCATCAAGCAAAGGGACAACGAAAGCATAAGGGCTTTCGTTACAAGGTATACCGATGAAACTTTGCAAATTCTGGGTTTGCACCAAGATCAGAGGATCTCTGGTTTTGTACATGGCCTTCGGACTCGAAGCTTGGTGGAATTCCTGTCCACCGATCTTCCTACCACTTACAAGGCACTGATGGAGAAGACCTACACTTGGATTGAGTCTAAGGAAGTAGCAGCAAACTGAGCTCCGATAGAGCAAAAGGAAGCCTCTGACAAGTTCTCCAAAGGGTCCTCCTGGGAAGGATACAAGAATAAGAAGAAGAACAGAGACCGATTCACTCCGTACAACAAAGGCTCGAATCATGGACTCTTAACAAACTTGGTCAAATCTCCCCGAGAGATTCTGGCTACCGAGAAAGCTGCAAAGTCCTTCGACCCACCACCTCGGATGTCAGCACGAAGCAAAGCCAGGGACATGTCAAAGTATTGCCACTTTCACGAAGATCATGGGCACGACACGAACAGCTGCAGGGAGCGAAGAGGCAGATCGAAGAGGCGGTACGATCCGGACAATTAGCACACCTGGTTAAATGCATCAAGAAGGGAAAAGACAAGTTTTCCGACACCCAACTAGGTGAATGGAAAGGAAACAAAAAAGAGGCTGCCCCTACAGAGGCTCTGATACTAATGGTGCATAGGCATGATCCCACCTTGAACGGAAAGAAGCAGATGAGGATCTGGGAAACGTAGGAGAGGTAACATTCCCTTCCATCCTGGGGCAGACACCTTCTACTGACCCCGTGGTCATCAAGGTACGGGGTCTCAAACAGGGAGGTAAACCGAGCGTACATGGATTGTGGAAGCTCCTGCGAGATCATTTATGAGCATTGTTTCCTAAAGCTCAAGTCATCTATACGCTCACGAAGGGTAGACTCAAAAACACCTCTGGTAGGGTTCTCCGGCGAGCACTCATGGCCCCTTGGAGAAGTACCGTTGGAAATCACCATAGGCAAAGGCCCCTTATCCTGCACGGAGACACTCATCTTCGTCATAGTCAGGTCATATTCTCCTTATAATTTGTTAATAGGGAGAACAACTATGCAAAAGATGGGCATTGTTGTTTCCACCATACATGCTGCCATTAAGTTCCAAACCCCCTTCGGAGAGGAACTGTTCATTCCAATTATGGAGCGGATAAAGGTATATATGGTGTCAAGAGGATCAAAGAAGAATCGGAGGAGCCTTCGATAGCAATTCTTAGCTGCACAGATGTAGAAGAGCAAGTTGTAGTTAACCCTAGCTACCCTGAACAAACGGTGGTAATATGAAAGCAACTCCCGGCGAATTTCAAGGCGAAGCTCACAGAACTGTTGCGAACTAACCTTGATATTTTTGCTTGGAAATATTCTGACATGACAGGGGTCCCAAGAACATTGTTGATAGACGGACAGCCCTTCGTTACGGAGCATAAACTCAATGAATACAAACATATTGAGCCAATTAAACAGAAAAGAAGGAGCATAGCCCCCGAAAGAAACGCTGCAGCCTACAAAGAAGTTGATGAACTGACACAAGTGGGCATTCTAAGGGAAGTTAAATACCAAACCTGGGTGGCCAACCCAGTAATGGTCAAAAAGAGCGACGGAGGGTGGTGCATGTGCGTTGACTTCACTGACATCAACAAAGCATGCCCAAAGGATTGCTACCATCTACCAGAAATTGACTGAAAGGTAGAATCCTTGGCAAGCTTCTGGCTCAAGTGCTTCCTAGATGCCTATAAAGGGTATCATCAGATCCAGATGGCAAAGGAGGACGAGGAAAAGACAGCCTTCTACACAAGCATATTCGGAGTGCCCCACATCATCATATCCGGCAATGGAAAGCAGTTTGCTGAAGGAGTCTTCTACGACTTCTGTCAAGGGCTCAACATAAAGCAGTCTTGGACATCCGTCTACCATCCACAAGGTAACGGACAGGTGGAGGTTACAAACAGAGACATCGTCAAAGGGATCGAGAAAAGGCTGGGACGAACTCACCATGGATGGGTGGACGAACTCCCTCAAGTACTATGGGATCATCGGACACACCCTAAGTCAAGCAATGGTGAAACCCCCTTCAGCCTAACATACGGAACATAAGAGGTCATCCGCTCAGAACTACGTGTACACACAGAGAGTGTGGCAACGCATGATGCCTCTTAAAATGATGAAAGGATCTGGGAGAACCTTGATCTACTAGAAGAAAGAAGAGAGATAGCCTCCATCCGAGAAGCCATGCACAAGCATAAGATCGAAGGCTACTACAACAAAAGGGTCAGGCCTTCCACCTTCAAGCCTGGGGAATACGTGCTACGTCTCAACAGTGCAAGAAAAGAAGAATACCAGGGGAAGCTAGGACCTACTTGGGAAGGACCCTACGTGATAGCTGAAGCCTACGGCAATGGAGCCTACAAATTGGCCACTCTAGTCGGAGAGCCCATCGACAGGACATGGAATGGTACGAACCTTTGAAAGTTCTATGTTTAAGAAGTACTTTTACTTTTTCATTCTTGTAATTCGAAGTTTCTCAAGGGAAAGCAAATATTATTGGTAGTTGTCTTAGTTTTCATTTCAAGAATGATGTAATCCTCTCTTGCTTCGTTTCTTAAACACAAAGATTTGTTCAACCAAGTCGTTTATGAGTTTTGATTGTACAATAATTCGTACAACCAGGCCTTCGATGGTGATCGAAGGGTATGAGGGGTGATATGCTTGCGCCAAACTTGTAGCCAATCTGCAATAAGAAATAGTAGACACTTTGTTAAGTGATTGCGCAGGGGTTGGGCCCTGCGAACCACCTCCGGTGTGAGAGTAAGTATATGATATGTGTTGTAAATAATATGAAGTATGTGAAATATTGTGTGGAATGAACATACCATTGAAATGACTCGTCCAACCTATTTATAGGTGATGAAAATAGCTTGGAGGATGTTAGCACACGTTCAGGAGATCATGGGGGGCGTCCCCTGATTTGTGGTAACCGCTAGGGCTTCATCCCCACTATCTCGGACTTGGCGGGGAAGCTAAGAAAATAGTGGGAACGTGGGGGAAGACCAAGTCAAGGTTCTTCTTTGTCTTGGAATCTTCAAGAGAAGACAACGAAGAGCATAGGCCTTCGGCTGGCGGATTCCCAACTGGTAACCATGTCAATGATGAAAGGTTTTACGCCACCAATGACTTAAGAAGAAAGACTTGGGTCTTCGTAATTCAAATTCGACTGAGGCCGAAGGGGGGTCCTTCGACCTGATCGAAGGGTACGTCATCAAGCCCCCCAGTAGAAAGTGATATGTACGAACAAGAAATATTGCTTACGACTCAGAAATAAGAACGAAACTCCCCCTTCGTCACAAAAATGAACGAAGATGAAAAGTCTTGCACCTATTGACCATAATTAATGCAAATAATTATCCTAACCACCCCTTTTCCTCTGTAAAAGAGAACGTCTTTTCAAAATTTAAAAGAATTTTGAAATTCGGTGGTAAGGGGATAAGTAATTACACGTGTAGGGCTGAGATTTAACATTTGTAGGGTATATAAAATGTAAAAACAGTAAAACCCTAACAAAGTTTTATCTCTCGCCCAAGTTTTTTCACCTACTAAAACCTCTTCCGATCAAGCTTTCGATCAAACAAGGTAAAGTGCTCCTTCATATCTGTATTTCAAATACGTTATTGTGGATTTTAGAAGGCTCAATTTCGACCAATAAAAAATTTGTAATAAAGCAACAAGGTTGCACATTAACAAGGGAGGAGCTTAAAGCGTTCCTCGCTGATTACCCGATTCCAAAGGAACATAAAATCATGCTACCTAGTAGAAATCAAGGGATATTTGATGCACCTGAAAACTATGTAGGCTTGTATACCCATGCATTCACCACCTCCAATCTTAGGATACCCTTGCATCCTATGATCTTAGAATTCCTCCGGTACTATGAGGTACACATTTATAGGTTCAACCCTTTTGGCCTAGCCAAGCTTACGACATTCATCGTGATGTGCAAAGCTTATGGGTTCGAACCATCCTTGACTATGCTTAGGGGTTTTCTGAATCTATACCCGGGAGGAGAATGGTTGACCTTGGCCAAGAGGGGTGAAAGGGATGTGCCCATTCTGATAGATAGGACTTTTACGAACATAAGGAACTGAAAAGGCAAATTCTTTTATATCTAGAACACCATTATCCCTCCGGCATACTCTGCATTGTTAAACCCATAATTTCAATATGACGAAAAAAGGTTCAATGATCCCTTGCCCTATACTGTGAGAAGAAACCCTTTGTATCAGCGTTTGGCTCGTCATCCAGCTGATTGCCAAACATTCCCTCAGCCAATTCTTTTCATGGCTGGCATCGCTGAAAGATGGGAGGGGTCTCCTTTGGTACCTGAGATTATTTGTGATGGAGAAAGTATGTACTTTTTTGATTAAAATAAGAAATAAAAACTTATCTTTCTGATATTTATCTTATTTGCTCCTTTGTGAAGAGATGTCGTTCAAGAACTTTGTGGTGGCTGGTGGTGCAAAGGAGGTAAGCTTCCTTCCAAAGAATCCCCAAGAGACAAGCTATGGCGTGGGCTCCCCATCAATGTCCATAAATAACAATGATGTGGAAGCCCAGCCTATCGAGCCTATATCGTCTGCTCCTCCGTCAAAGGAACCCATAGATGTGGAAGATCAACTTGTGGAGAATGTTGCTGACTCTAATGAACCAATCTCCGAAGGACAATTGGCCATCGTAGGACCCTCCGGTATAGGTGAGAGGGTCTGAAGCAAGAAAGGTGCCAGTTCTAAAGCTGTGAAGTCTGCTTCGAAAAGGAAGCTCATCCTACCTACTCCTCTCTCTCGAACTACCCGACAAAAGAGTGCCCAGGGTAAGGCTGTGGAATTTCCAACCATCGAAGGGTCCAGCGGCGATGATATCCATGGTAATGCTACTTGCCTGTGAACAAAAATTAGGTACCAGTAATAATATATTAACAAATTTACATATGTTGCAGGATTTCCTGATACGAAAGAACTTCCCTCTCCCCTAGCTTGTCACCAGCTTGTGAGCCATGTAATCCCACCCAAATGGAAGGGGGTGATGGATAACATGTCCATAGAAAGGCTCTGCGACCTTCATGACAAAAGTTATGTTCGACAATGCATGCTAGATAACCAACTCAAGGCTAGGACAAGGGAACTGCTTCGTGCTGTCACCAAAGCTCGAGAAGAGATGGATGTTATGCTGAGAAGGGAGAAGGCTAGGGATCAGAAGTATGCAAACTTGGAGAAGAAGTGTGAGGATGCCTTGGAAGATTTTGACAAGAACCCCTTAGTGCAAGATCTCAGAGCTGAGAATGAAAAGATCAAAGGTCAACTGGCAACGAGTGAAGCTGAATGCAGCAGGCTGACTGTCGAAGGCTCAATGGCCGTAGGCTATAAAGAGCAAATATCTGTTCTTTCATCCAAGTGTGGAGGCCTTGAACAAGAGAGAACGAAGTTGCTGGACCAAGAGATCAAGCTCAGAGAAAAGGTAAATGGGTTAAACCTTCGTCTGAAGATGCTGAAGAAGGACAGGGTGGACTTGGTAACCAAGGTGATCCCCTACATTGCTATGGAACTTTACCATAGCGATGATGTGGGGATTGCAATTGGGAATGTGGTGAATGCGACCATTTTCCATGGCAAGTGTACCACTTTGGAGGAGATAGCTAAGACTGGGGAACCTGTGAAGTTGGAGAAAGTTCCTTACTACAGGGCAACTCATGAGAAAGAGTATGATGATGCAGGTAATCAATTAATTTCTCTTGAGTTCCCTTTCCTTGTAGATGTGACGAAGGACCCAGCGGCCTCAACTGAGGACCTGCTGGCCAAGAAGCCAAGGAAAGTCCAGCCTCCGTCTCCCTCCAAGAAGACTCCGTCACCCAAGGTTCCCTCCCCATGTTCAGCTGATCCCACTCATTCCAAAGTTTGATGAAGGTAACCATGTGGCTGTAATTTGATCCCCAGGGTGGTATGTACCTTGTTTAAAACAATTTGTCTGTGTTCCTTTCCAGGCTTCGTGCCTGATGAAACAATTAACATGTGGTATGTAGGCTACGGCCTAAGACAATAGTTTGTTTGGTTGGATCGTTTAAGGCTACGGCCTGTTTAGACTAGTTAAACTAGTCAATAATCTACATTAAAGCCACTAGGGCTTGAATTTTGCCATGTGTGATTCTTCTCTTTTTATTTTTACTTGCGTAAAAAATATTTTTTACAACCTAAGGCGTATGGTAGATGCATAGCCTCATTGTGTGTAGTTACTTCACCAAGAATATTAGCAATCGTATAATTTGACTGCTGACAGAGGGTCGCAACCCACTCCATCTTGATCCTTTGGGTAGCGAAAGGCTTAAAATACCTTAAGGCCATATAGGAAAGTTAATGTGAAGTTGAAATGGATGTTATGCATATGAACAAGACATGTTGTTTAGTCTTTGTGCATCCCTTCGACATTGAAACTTATAAAGCGACTTGGTGGGCAAATCTTTGTTGTATTGAACGAAACAAGAGATTTGAGGGAAATGTGTTATATCATTAAGTGGGTAGGGAGGATTACATCATTTTAAGAAATGAATACTAGACGCCTACTATTAATGCTTCTTTCCCCAAGTGAGAAGAATGCAAATACATTGATTGAAAGCAAAAATAAAGAATGTCCTTGGACATTGTAAGTTTCATACATAGAACTTACGAAGGGTAGTGCCATTCCAGGTTCTATCAATAGCGTCTCCATCTAAAGTTTCCAGCTTGTAGGCTTCGTTGCCATATGCTTCCTTAATAACGTAGGGCCCTTCCCATGTAGGTCCTTGTTTACCTTGGTACTCAGCCTTACTTGCGCTGTTGAGTCGGAGGACGTATTCCCCTGGTTTAAAGGTCGAAGGCCGAACCCTACTGTTGTAGTACCTTTCAATCTTTTACTTATGGATAGCTTCTCTGATTGAGGCCATTTCCCTTCGTTCTTCAAGTAGGTCCAGGTTACTACGGAGTCTTTCTTCGTTATCTTCTGCTTCGAAGTTCATGACCCTTTCTGTTTCGACGCTCACTTCCGAAAGGATGACAGCTTCCGTGCCATATGTCAAGCTAAAAGGTGTCTCTCCGTGACTTGACTTTGTATGCTTTCTATGAGCCCAAAGTACTTGAGGTAGTTCATCTACCCAACCGTGGTGACTGTATCCCAGCCTTCGTTTTATTCCTTGTATGATGTCTCTGTTAGTAACTTCCACTTGTCCATTACCTTGAGGATGGTAAACGGAAGTGAAAGATTGTTTGATATTCAGGCCTCTGCAAAACACTGGGAATACCCCTTCGGCAAACTGCTTCCCATTATCTGAAATGATGATATGAGATACTCTGAACCGACAGATAATATGCTCCCATACAAACTTTTCCATGTGCCTGCCTGTGATGGATGCCAAAAGCTTCGCTTCCACCCATTTAGTAAAGTAGTCGATGGCTACAACCAAGAATTTTACTCCTCCAGGAGCAATTGGTAGGGGACCTACGATGTCTATCCCCCATTGGCTGAAGGGCCATGCGGACGTCACGGAAGTCATATCTTGTTTTGGTAGCCTTGGGACCCTTGAGTGAACTTGACAGGCTTCACACTTCTTAATGATTTCGACAGCGTCCCTGTGCATCGAAGGCCAGTAATATCCGACCCTCATGATTCTGGAAACTACGGAGCGGGGCCCTGCGTGAGGTCCGCAAGATCCTTCATGCACTTCTTGAATGATGTTGGCAGCTTGCCTAGGTCCTACACAACGAAGCCATGCGGACAGAAAGGATCTTATGTATAGATAACTTCCCATGATTTTGTACTGTGGTGCTTTGATGCGGACCTTTCGAGCTAACTTCTGATCTTCCGGCAGTATACCACTTATTAGATATTCTCTGATCGGAGTCATCCAATTCGAGTCTTCCTCCTGTATTACGTCAGACACCTCCTTTCGGACGATGGACCTATCTTCCAACACTTCAACTAGAACTTCTTTAGTTAAATGAGCAAATGCCATTGATGCCAGTTTTCTAAGGGCGTCCGCCTTCTTGTTTTGGTTTCTCCGAACATGCTCTATATTGTAGGATGCGAACCCTTCGAGCATTTCTTTGGCCTTATCCAGGTATTGCTTGATCACAGGTTGTCTTTCCTCGTAGGAGCCTTTTATCTGGTTGGCCACCAGTTGTGAGTCAACGAAAATAGCCAAGTCTTCTACCTCCATGTCTTTGGCCAATCGGAGGCCTGCTAGCAAGGCTTCGTACTCTGCTTCATTGTTCGTAGCATCGAATTCAAAACGGAGTGCATAAGTGTACTCCTTCCCTTTGGGATCAACAAGCATGAGACCTGCGCCAGAACCGTTGGAGCTGGAGGCTCCGTCAGTATAAAGCTTCCACCCTTCGACCGCTTTATCAAGTTTCTTTTCAGCAACATTTGTGTCATGTTTTGGTTCGGAGGGTGTTTCTGCTAAAAAGTTTGCCAATATTTGTCCTTTGACCGAGTTTCTACCCTTGTATTCAATTTCGTGCTCTCCTAGCTCGATAGCCCATTTAGCTATCCTTCCGGATTTCTCCGGCTTCGAAAGTATCTGCTTGATTGGTTTGTCAGTAAGTACGGTTATGGGGTGAGCTTAGAAGTACCTTCAAAGGCATCTCGCAGCATGGACCAAGGCCAAAATTAGCTTCTCCAATGCTGGATAATGTAGCTCAGCTCCCTGTAGAACCCTGCTAACGAAGTACATAGGGATTTGCTTCTTCTCCCTATCTGCCAATAACACAGCGCTGATGCTTTTGAAGGAGGCTGCGATATACATAAACAACACTTCGCCTTTGATTGGGGCAGTAAGTGTAGGTAGAATAGCCATGAAATCCTTGAGCTTTTGGAAAGCTGCTTCTGCATCTATACTCCACTGGAACGTCTTTTTGTCCGTGCATCCTTTGAGTGTTTTGAAGAACGGAAAAGATCTGTCTACACCCTTCGATAAGAACCTGCTGAGGGCTGCTAGCTTTCCGTTTAGACTTTGTACTTCCTTTAGGGACTTAGGAGGCTGCAAATCCGTAATGGCCTTAACCTTCGAAGGATTGGCCTTAATACCTTGCTTGGTGATCAGATGCCCCAAAAATTGTCCTTCTTCCACACCGAAGGAACATTTCTTGGGGTTTAACTTCATGTTGATGGCGCGAAGCTGGTCGAAGGTTTCCTTTATGTCAGAGAGCATGTCCTCCTCCGCTCTACTCTTGATGACCATATCGTCCACGTACGCCTCCAGATTCCTACCTATCTGCTTGTGGAAGGCTTTTTCCACTAAACGTTGGTAGGTGGCACCTGCATTTTTCAAACCAAAAGGCATAATTTTGTAGAAATAAACGCCTTTTCCTGTAAAAAAGGTTGTCTTCTCTTCGTCCTCTTCCGCCATTTGTATCTGATGGTAACCCTTATAAGCGTCTAGAAAACACTTCAGCCGAAACCCTGACAAGGATTCCACTTTCCAATCAATTTCTGGCAGAGGATAGCAGTCCTTCGGGCAGGCTTTGTTAATATCTGTGAAGTCTACGCACATTCGCCATCCTCCATCATGCTTCTTGACCATCACTGGATTGGCCACCCAAGTTTGATACTTCACCTCTCTGAGTATGCCTACTGCTACAAGCTCGTCCACTTCTTTGCATGCGCGACACTTCTTTCGGGAGCCAGGCTTCGACGCTTTTGTTTGATAGGTTCAATATGCTTGAACTCATTGAGCTTGTGTTCAGTGCCGAAGGGCTTTCCGTCTTTGGTGAGAGTTCTGGGGACCCCCGTCATGTCAGAGTAGGTCCATGCAAAGACATCTGCATTAGCACGCAGTACCTTTTCCAATTCTGCTTTAAAGGAGGTTAGGAGCTGCTTTCCGATTACCACCGTCTGATCAGGATAGAGATCATTCACTACAATGCGTTCTTCAGCGTCAGTACAACTGAGAACATCCTTCGGAGGCTCTTCCGACACCTGTTTAATCCTTTTGCCTACTTCCATAGGCTTTTTCACGCTATAGCTGTAGAAAACTGTTCCAATGCCGAAGGGTGTTTGGAACTTGATCGCGGCATGTATGGTGTAGACAACGATGCCCATCTTCTGCATTGCCGTTCTCCCTATCAATAGGTTATAGGGATATTCAGACCTTACGATCGTGAAAACCAGAGTTTCTGTTCTTTTTAGCCTTCCTTCTCCAATCGTAACCTCTAGAGGGACTTCTCCCAAGGGCCATGAGTGTTCCCCTGAGAACCCTACTAAAGGTACCTTCGAATCTACTCTCTTAGACCTTATCGAAGGCTTGAGCTTTAGAAAACAGCATTCGTAGATTACTTCACAGGAGCTACCGCAGTCGAGGTAGGCGCTGTTTACTTCTCTGTTGGAGATCAAGCCCTTGATGACCACGGGGTCATTTGAAAGAACTCTCCCTATGATTGAAGGAAAAGTGACATCTCCTATTCCGCATAATGCTTCCTCCGCTTCCTTCCTCTTTAAACCAGAGTCATCCTTGTACACCATGAGGATGGGTGCTTCGACAGGTGTGGTATCCTTCCCCAACTGTGTGTCGGAGATCTTTTATTTACCTTTCTTTATAACCTTCACCAAATATCCCAATTGGCCAGACTTCACGGCCTCTTCTATTTGTTTCTTGAGCTCTCTGCAATTGTTGGTGTCATGTCCGTAATCGTCATGGAAGTAGCAGAATTTGGAAGTATCTCTGGGCCTTCCCCTGTTTGCAAAGCGAGGAGGAGGATCAAAAGTCTTCGCAGCCTTTTCCATAGCAAGTATCTCCCTTGGAGACTTGGACAGATTAGCCAAGAGCCCATGATTGATGTTTTTGTGGTACGGTGTAAACCTGTCCCTGTTTTTATGTCTGTTCTTTGACCCTTCCCACGAAGGATGCTTCGGGGCTTTGCTGTGACTTTCTTTATTTTCGACCGAAGCCCCGTTGGTAGACACTTCTTTTGCTTCGATCCAGGAGTAAGCCTTCTCCACCAAACCCTTATAGGTTGCAGGAAGATCAGTGGAGAGGAATTCAACCAAACTTCTGTTTCGTAGGCCATGCACGAAACCTGAGATGCGTTGGTCTTCGTGCAAGCCCATTATCTGTAAGGTGTCATCAGTGTATCTGGTAATGAAAGCCCTGGTGCTTTCGTTTTCCTTCTGCTTGATGTTGTGAACTGTTAGGTGCGTTCTTGTAAACTTTTTCTGTTGGCTGAAATGTGATCTGAACTTGGCCTTGAGATTATCCAAATTCACAATGCTGCCTGGTTTTTGCCCGATCCACCATATACGAGCAGAGTCTCGTAGGGTGTATGTAAACATGTGGCAAGCAACAGGCATAACCCACTTCTGCATTCTGATAGCCCCTTCGAACAGGTGTAAAAAGTTATCCGGATCCCCTTTCCCATCGTAACTACCAATATGTGCGGGCATTTTCAACCCATCAGGCAAAGGGTAGTCTTCTATCCATCTTACGAAGGGTGTTGTGGAGCCCATGGGCTCCGAATAAAGGCAATTATAAGGTGGCATGTAGGTAGGGGCAACATTGTATGGGTTATGGTTCGGAGGTATTCCAACAAGGTTTTGGTTAACATATTGAGGATAAGCAGTAGGTATATAAGAAGGGTGACTTCCGAAAGGGTACGAAGGATATATCATAGGTTGCCCATAGGGCATGCTACCGTATGGTTGAGTAAAACTAGGGTTGTTAACCTGCCCGTTAGGCGGGGGGTAGACCCCTTGAGGGTAAGATTGAGCTTGGAAAGGAGGGTACATACCATGAGGAGGAATATTTCCTCCCCCATTTGTTTGAGATGGATTCCCTTCTATGTCGGATGCGTGAGAAGGCTATAACGGAACCCCTGCCTCAATTCTTCCCAAGTGAGCTGCCAAAAGTGGCGGCAAATTAACCTCCGTAGTATCCCTTCGGTGACTCCTTCCATTGGAGCCTTCTATTGTGCCTTCCCTTCTAGTCGGAGCCCTCTCCGGAACATCTTCGAAACCAACCGACCTTCCACTGGGCCTTCGACTGCTCGGAGACCCAATCCTTAGCACTGAGCGTGTAGCCCCAGGAGCCAAGGGCCTAGCCTCCATTTCTAATTCTTCGTCGTACTCATCACTTGAGTATTCTAACTCCCTACGCATCTCCACACTCCGAGCTTGCCTCCTTCGAGCCCTTAACAAAGATTCTAGAGCTTCGATATTAGCTTCGACAAATGTTGGGCTGACTACCGGTTCAGGGTTAGCCGAGGTTGATGCGTGGTTGTTGGGAGTTATTTCAGGGTGAGATCGTGTGGTAAAGGTGGATGCGGTTATATTGGGAAGGTTGTTAGGATCATTGACTGGGATTGGTGTCAAGGTCGAGAAACCCGGAGGGGTGTATCTTCTCTTCCTTGATTCATGCCGTAAAACTAGTGAGAGTGATTGACTGGGTGTAAGTTTGGAATAACGAGACCAATAGTAGCGGGTCCCACAGATGGCGCCACTGATTGTACAATAATTCATACGATCAGGCCTTCGATGGTGATCGAAGGGTATGAGGGGTGATATGCTTGCGCCAAACTTGTAGCCAATCTGCAATAAGAAATAGTAGACACTTCGTTAAGTGATTGCGCAGGGGTTGGGCCCTGCGAACCACCTCCGGCGTGAGAGTAAGTATATGATATGTGTTGTAAATAATATGAAGTATGTGAAATACTGTGTGGAATGAACATACCATTGAAATGACTCGTCCAACCTATTTATAGGTGATGAAAATAGCTTTGAGAGTGTTAGCACACGTTTAGGAGATCATGGGAGGCGTCCCCTGATTTGTGGTAACCGCTAGGGCTTCATCCCCACTATCTCGGACTTGGCGGGGAAGCTAAGAAAATAGTGGGAATGTGGGGGAAGACCAAGTCAAGGTTCTTCTTTGTCTTGGCATCTGATGAGTGTCTAAATACTCATCATTTTTGTACTGTTAAAATGCCAAAAACATCTGAAAACACTCAGAAACACATCAAAATGATAAAAATATCACAAACAAGTGTTTTATATGTTTTAAATGCAAAAACATCAAAATCTGGTGAAAAACGTATCAAGTTTGCATTATTGGCAGTTTTAGTCCCCCAAGTTACAAAAGTTGTCAAAATCAGTCCCTGGTAATTCAAAAACTTGTAAAATATCATTTTAGGTCCATGAGATTCAAAATTTGTCAAAACAAACCCTTTAAAGTTTAAAAATCACAAATTGACAACTTTAGTCCTTCAACTTTGAAAAATGTCAAAAATAGTCCTTGGTTAATTTAAAAAGTGAAAATTATCAAGTTTTAACCTTGTTCTATTTATAAATGACAAAAATGGTCCTTATGATAAACTTTGGAGAAAATTACAATATTGGTCCCTCAAGTTTCTAAATTGACAGTTTTAGTCCCTGGATCTACAAAAATGGAAATTATCAACTAAGATCCTTGTACTAATCTTACTTGGCAGTTTTAGTCCTTATGAGAGCTTTGGAAAGTTGTCAATATCAGTCCTTGAAGAATTGGCAATTTACATTTTTAGTCCTTGTGGTTATTTAAGCTAACAAACCAAATGGATCCAATATTAATCCAAGACCTTGGCCCAATCTTTCCCAAGCCCAACAAAACTAACCCCGTTATTATTAACCATGGTCAAACAGTCAACACCCCGCCAAAACCAGGGGTACTGTAGCACCTTCTCCCCCAACACTGTAATCCCAAAACCATCTGGTTTTCTATCTCACTTCCACCTCATCATAGCTATCAAAAACACTCATCATCATCACCTTTACACCTGTAAACCAGCCCACAACCATTTAATGCTTCCCCACCATTTCAGTTTTACTGTAGCACTCACAAAGCCTGATTTTTCTTCCACATCACACCCAGCTCCATGCCTACTTTCCAAATTGTCCCCTTACACCTTCACAATCAACCAAACTTCTTTAATTGCAGCAGAACTGATCTAATCCACTTCTATGACTTTTGGCGCCAAAACTGATTTAAACGGATGTGATCATTTTGACTGCATCAATGGCTAGGATTGTAAGTGGGATATGCTCAGAATCAAGTGGAAAGATAAAAAAGTCTATAAAGAAGAAATGGCATGCAGAAGAAAAATATATCTAGAGTAATTTAGTCTACTTTTATGTCGTCTTAATTAAATTTCCATTTCTAGTGTATTTTTAATCTTTCAAGTTCTGTTTCAAGCAATCTCAGTGTATTACAAACCTTTTTCAATAAGCAATTTCCATTTTCAAGTTCTACTTCAGTTTATGCAATTTGAATGTCAAAATTCTCATGTTATGCTAATGTTATTGTTGGTTGTTATTATGGACTAAGTAAACCCACATAAGCTCCTAGAAAGCTATTTGAAGCTTTTAGAGACTTTAAAATTTAGTTTAGAAGTAAAGAGAGAAAAATACCAAAAATACTAAAAAAATCAGTGAAATTCAAAAATCACGGGAGTGATGATCAAGAAGCTAATGCAGTTTGATTTTTGGATGGAAATGGGTTAGTGGCTTAGTGGTAAGCCTATAGGATCTGTTCTGTGTGTCTTGTTCTCAGTTTTCAGTTGGAATCAGTTGTAAGCTCTTTTAAGCTATTTTAGCATTTCACTATTTGGTTTGCTCATTAGTTTAATTCTCTGTTTGTTCATGTTCATTAATCACAGTTAAGTAGAATTAAGTGTTAAAACCAGTTATTTGCTCTTTTTAATGTGTAGTTTATAAAATTTTTATTGTAACAGTTAAAATAGAATAGTTGCCATAATTGAGTTTCATGTTATTAGCACTGTTGTTTCTTGGTTATTTAGTCTTATATTATGATGATATAAAGTCTGTAATCCCTAGCATGGTCCAAATCAGTATTTTGCTTTGAAAAGTACCAAAACAGTCTTCTAAAGGACTGTTTGGATTTGTTCAGTTAACTGAGTTAAAGGTCAGTTGTGTTGTTGCTTGTACTTGATACATGTCACAGTAGGTCTTAGAAACTCATTTCAGTAAGAAAAACTAGACCTTAGTTAGTAGAAAGTCAAACTTCCTCTTAATCTCATCTTACTGTGTAACTGTTGGGATTTAGGAAGTGAAACTTATCACAGTAGCTTTAATCTTGATAACTTAGCTTAATTCAGTCATAATTTAGCTTAATATTACATAATCAATCAGTAGAATCAAGTTAAAGTTCACTTTAGTCAACCCTTTAGTATAATTAAAAAGTCAAATATTTCAGTATTAGCAGTTTTGAATAAAAGAGATTAATTTATATAGGGCTTAATATTAGTATTCAAGACCTGAGCTTTTAGTATTTCAATATTCAGTTGCTTAACTTTATCATAGTATCTTTCTTATTTTCCAAATAGCTTTTTAAATAGCTTAACTTTTAGCTTATTTCAAGCACCTGTTTCAAAAAGTGCCCTGTGCACCAGTTTTACTAACTCTTTCATAAGCTCACATAGAGCTTGTTATTTGGTCATAGCTTGTGATTATTGGCTTTTTGAGAAGCTAACCAGGCCTTCTTGAAATCCCAAGCTCAATTTCCCATTTTGCAGCTTATTCTATAGGGCTGCATCAGGCTTGTACTTTGTCCCATTTTCTGTTATAGCCAATCAACCCAGTGAACTGGTCTCATTTTCATAAGCCCTCATAAGCTCCTCAGTGCACCAAAGTGCATGAGCTTGGACTTTTTGGAAAGCCCACCAACTCTACTTGTTACTTCTGTCTTTTGTTTGAGCTTTTGAGCTTATTCAGTGAGCTTAATTTGCCATTGAAAATCTCTGCAAATATGTTTGGTTTCTCAGTTTATCATAAATGCTTATTGCTTATTTCTAGCTTATTAGTGTGCTTATCTGTGTAATTTAGCCTTATCTAAGTAGTACTAGCTTATTTTCATCTTATTTCAGTTTTGGTTTTAGCTTGTGATCTTATTTGAGCTTAAAACATCATAATAAGCTCATAACTTGCACTGTTGAGATTATTAGCTTATTTCTGAGCTTATTGTCAGTTTTCAATATAAGTCACAGTTATAAAAAGTGCTTATTATCATGTGCTTAACAAGTTTGTAAAGAAAAATTCCAAAAATAAAAAAGTTGCAAAAAAATGGCCACTGCTGGGATTTGATCTCTGGCCACCCAGCTCACCACACCACACACGCACCAACTGCCCTAGGGACTTTTTCAGTTATCTTTTACACTATTAAATACATAACCCTTGTTTTCAGTTTAAGCTTATACGAGCTTAATAGCTTATTTAGAGCTTATTCTTAGTAGTTTTTTCAGTGTTTGTATTTTTTATAAATTTGTATTAGTATAAAGTATTTTTACAAAAAGTTTCAGATTTTTCTAATTAGTTTTAGTATTTTTAAACATTTAATTAGTGTTTTATAGTAATTAAATCATAATAAAAAATATAAAAGTCAAAAAAATATAAATCTTTTTTCTAAAAATTTCTTTTATCAAATAGTACGTAAGAAAATTAGTTTTACATTCGTAGGCCTTTTATTTCATAAAATTTACGTTTTATCTTGCGCTCCAGCGCCATTTTCGTAAATAACGCTCGTTTCCGTTTTAAATAACGTTTTTAAGTAATTTGAGTTTACGTTTTAGTTAAAATAGTGTATTTAAGTTATTCTGTTTTATAAAATCATAAACGTTCATCGATCTTTAAAAATAGTGATAGCGTT
The DNA here is from genome assembly GCA_019973895.1 of Chrysanthemum seticuspe. NCBI lineage: Eukaryota > Viridiplantae > Streptophyta > Magnoliopsida > Asterales > Asteraceae > Chrysanthemum > Chrysanthemum seticuspe. The sequence goes on from BPTQ01000001.1 coordinate 34,022,044, forward strand.
TATTTAATAGATTTTAACTTTTTAATCTTTTTAATTTGCATTTAAGTCGCTGTTATTTGTAAATCTTTTCTTTAGGTAATTATCCATCAAAACCCTTACTGATCACTATCCTTAGTGATCATTCTATCATCTGAAGTTGTTTAAACACCAATTCATCCTCCGTGGGACTTAACGACCCAGGAATTCCCTATATTCCTCTGATCTAAATTGCATTTGTGTTTAAGCTGTTTTAAGTCTGTTAGACTTGACTGTTTAGCCGCGAATCAAATTTTGGCGCCGCTGCCGGGGAGGCTGTAAGCGTGTTCTAAGCATTTTTCAGACCCGTACTTGCACATATACCACAGTTTGTAAAAAGTTTTCTGTAAAGTTAATATAAATCAAAAAGTTCATTAACACTTTTCCTAAAGTGTTAAAAAACACCAAAAACAATATAAAACAACAAAACAATCGTAACGTTTTCTATCTTGTGTTTCTTTTAAGGTGATTCTTAAAGAGATACTATTTGGTTAAACGGGACGATACCAAAAATATTTTCCAAAAGTTTTTAAACCCCTTTGCACAAATCAAACCTACGTCTTTTCAAGTGGTACTTAAAATATACATAAAAATCAACCACCGCAAATCAAGGCAGTGCACTACCTAACTGGGGGTGCGACCATTAATAAGTTCCCGAACATCAGATTTAAAACTTGCCTTTGTGTCACTTGTGATTTGGTGTACCTTTTTCAAAGAAGCCATTTCATTTGAGATTATTGGTTAAGTTCACTTGTGTTTTGCCTCATTTGTTTTGAAAAATTGATTTTTATACTTAGTGCATGCGCACTCGTTCTTCCAGTTCTACAAGTCCACTTTCAGAACTTGGAAACATTCCTCGCAGACGTAGAGGACGTTCAGCTCCTTCAGCCGTGACTGAGGAACGTCTACCACCACCACCACCTGTCGAAATGGCAGAAGACAAACCCATGAATGAGCTTCTCCAAGCACCCATCGAGGGTTACGGAGATGCCATTGTTGTCCCAGCCATTGTGGCTGATACCTTCGAGCTCAAGACCGGGTTGCTTAATCTAGTAACCCAAAGCCAATTTTATGGTTTTGAGCGGGATGATCCTCATGCACACATTCGATGGTTCAATAAAATTGCATCAACCATCAAGTACAAGAATGTCCCACACGACGCTATCAAGCTTCTTCTGTTCCCATTCTCTCTAGAGGGACAAGCCCGGAATTGGCTTGAGAAACAACCCCCTCGTTCTATAGAGACATGGGAAGATCTAGTTACCAAGTTTGTTAACGAATTCTATCCTCCATCCCGAACCACAAGTCTTAAGAATGAAATAATGAAATTTTCTCAGAGATTTGATGAATCATTCGGGGAGGCATGGGATCGTTACAAAGAATTGCTCCGCAAGTGTCCACATCATGGTTTTACCGAGTTAATGCAAATGGATACTTTCTATAATGGTCTGAGACCAGCTGACCAAGACTCTCTGAATGCCTCCGCGGGAGGTAATTTCCTTAGCAAAACCACCAAAGAAGCCTTACAAATCATTGAAAACAAGTCCCAGGTCCGTCCTTTCCGCACTAAGACATATCATAATCAGTCTAATGCAGGACCTTCTACTTCATCTCCTGTGAGTACATCTAGCACCGATGCTAAGATTGATAAACTCACGGACATTGTTCAGGCTTTGGTTCTTGCTAACCAAAAGAAAGTCACCTTTACTCAAACACCATCACATGGTGAAGTGAAGAAAGTTGAAGTTTGTATTACTTGTGGTGGTCCTCATGCATACTACAACTGTACTGCCACTGATGGTAGTCCGTTTGAAGTAAATGCTATAGCCGGTACTTCAAATCAAGGAGGTAATCAATACCGTCCTCAGAATGAACCAAACTACCGTGCTAGCACTTATCAGGCACCACCCGGTTTTAACCAGAATCCTAACCGGAATCAGAATCAACCTAGAATGAACCAAGGTTATCAAAACCAAGGTAATTTCTATCCTGGATCCAATCAAGGTTTCCAACAACAAGGAAACCTTCATCAAAACAATTTCAATCGAGGGAATCAATTTCATGGGAATGTGAATCCTAATCAAGGGAATTTTCAACAACAAGGTCATAATCAAAAAATTCGACCTCAAAATTTCCCTCCTAATCCACCTCCCGTCATTGCTCCTCCAGGACCATCATCTGATGAGTTACTAAAGCAGTTTATGAAATCCCAAGATGAGATGAACAGATTGTTGGTCAGTCAGATCGCTGATCTCAAGAAGTCTTTAAATGATCAACCCTCGGGCTCAGGAAAACTTCCGAGCAACACGATCGCTAACCCGAGGGGCGATGCTAAGGCGATCACGACCAGAAGTGGTGTTTCATACAATGGACCCGTTATTCCTACTACCTCTTCTTCTTCTTCTCTCCCTAAGGTAGTGGAAAGTGAGCCTCCGACACACAATGGACCTACGACTCCAATGCCCCCTCCTCCTGTGGCAATGAGTCAAGTTACCAAAGAAACAACGGACAAGGTGCATTATTCAAGTCCACGTAATACCGCACAAGTCCCACCTTCGGTAGTCCAACATCAAGTTGTCCAGAAACCCAAGTCTAATCCAGGAGTTGTTTTTGAACCACCTGTAGCTCCCATTGAAAATACCAAATCCAAATCTTCTATTCCTTATCCATCACGTTTGAATGAGCAAAAGCTCCGTGAAAAAGCTAGTCATCAAATGGACAAATTTTTCCAAATTTTCCAAGAGTTACATTTTGACATAAGCTTTGCGGATGCTATCATGCTGATGCCCAAGTTTGCATCAACTCTCAAACACATGTTAAGCAACAAGGAAAAGCTGTTTGAAATGGCTAAGACTCCTCTTAACGAGAACTGCTCTGCAGTTATCCTGAAAAAGCTTCCAGAAAAGCTTGGAGATCCTGGGAAATTTCTCTTACCTTGTGTATTCCCAGGAATGGTTGAATGCTTTGCCCTAGCAGATCTTGGTGCAAGCATTAACCTTATGCCTTATTCAGTATGGAAGAAACTTTCTCTTCCGGAACTTACTCCTACATGCATGACTCTCGAGCTTGCAGATCGTACAATCTCCCGTCCTCTTGGCATTGCCGAGGACGTATTTGTGAAAGTAGGAAAGTTCCATTTCCCAGCTGACTTCGTGGTTGTTGATTTTGATGCCGATCATCGGGTTCCTCTCATTGTTGGTCGAGGATTCCTGAGGACGGGCTGTGCTCTCATAGATGTATTTGAGCAAGAAATCACATTACGTGTTGGTAATGAAGCTGTCACTTTTAACCTTGATCAAACTTCGAGGTACTCTGCAAACTATGATTCTGAATCGGTTAACCGAATAGATATCATTGATGTTGCTTCTGAAGAGTACTCGCAAGAAGTTCTTGGTTATGATCATAATTCTTCGAGTGATAATCTCACTCATTCATCTCAACCCATCATCGCCAATTCTACTCCTTCTCTCACCCCATTTGAGGAAAGTGACTTCATCTTAGAAGAGATTGAAGCCTACTTATCCAGTGATTCTGTACCATGGGAAATTGATCACGCTCCAATTGATATTGAGGGAGACATACTTCTCATTGAGAAGTTGCTTAATGATGATCCATCATCAGCCCCTCACTCTAGTGATTCAATTCCTGATGAGATTAATCAAAATGAGATTAATCTGGAGGGAGATTTTCTTCTTGAGAAATTGTTAAATCATGACATTTCTTCTCCTCTCCCTCCCATCAAACTTCATAACAAGGAAGTCAAGTCAGTTGAGAAAACTGAAGAATTTCCTGAGGTTGAGCTTAAGGACTTACCACCTCATCTCGAGTATGCATTTCTTGAAGGTGATGATAAATTACCAGTCATTATTGCTAGAGATTTGAGTAAAGATGAAAAAGCTGCTCTCATAAAAATATTGAAGTCACACAAGCAAGCAATTGCTTGGAAACTCTCAGACATCAAAGGTATAAACCCTGAATTTTGTACTCACAAAATCTTGATGGAGGATGATTTTAAGCCAGCAGTTCAACATCAGAGAAGAGTAAATCCAAAAATCCATGATGTTATCAAACAGGAGGTTATCAAACTTCTTGATGCAGGATTGATTTACCCGATCTCAGACAGTCCTTGGGTTAGCCCAATTCATTGTGTTCCGAAAAAGGGTGGCATAACTGTTATCACAAATGAAGATAACGAGTTAATTCCAACTCGACTGGTTACGGGATGGCGTGTTTGCATTGACTATCGTAAGTTGAATGACGCTACTCGTAAAGACCATTTTCCTCTACCCTTCATGGACCAGATGCTTGAGAGATTAGCAGGGAATGAGTACTATTGTTTCCTTGATGGTTTCTCGGGTTACTTTCAGATTCCCATTGATCCAAAGGATCAAGATAAAACCACATTCACCTGCCCATACGGAACTTTTGCCTATAGACGTATGCCTTTTGGCTTATGTAATGCTCCTGGCACGTTCCAACGATGTATGATGGCCATTTTCCACGACATGATCGGGGAAACAATGGAGGTGTTTATGGATGACTTCTCGGTCATTGGGGATTCGTTTCAAACATGTCTCTCCCACTTAGATAAAATGCTCAAACGGTGTGAAGACACCAATCTTTGTCTAAACTGGGAGAAAAGTCACTTTATGGTCAAAGAAGGCATAGTCCTTGGCCATAAGATTTCAAAGAATGGGATTGAGGTAGATAGAGCAAAAGTCGATGTTATTGCTAAACTGCCTCATCCTACTACCGTTAAAGGTATTAGGAGTTTTTTAGGTCATGCCGGTTTCTATCGTAGATTCATTCAAGATTTTTCCAAAATCGCCCGACCAATGACCCATCTTCTTGAAAAGGATGCTCCTTTTATCTTCTCACCCGAGTGCATCGTAGCTTTTGAAACATTGAAGAAAAAGCTTACTGAAGCACCCATTCTCGTTGCTCCCGACTGGGATTTACCTTTTGAGCTTATGTGCGATGCAAGTGATTTTGCTATCGGCGCAGTCTTAGGGCAACGAAGAAATAAGCATTTTCAGCCAATTCACTACGCAAGTAAGACTATGACTGAAGCTCAAATTCATTACACCACCACTGAAAAAGAATTATTAGCCGTGGTGTATGCTTTTGAGAAGTTTCGGCCGTACTTAATCTTGACCAAATGTGTAGTGTATACGGATCACTCGGCACTCAAATATCTCTTTGCAAAACAAGATGCAAAGCCGAGATTGCTCCGTTGGGTTCTCCTCCTCCAAGAATTTGATATCATCATACGTGATAAAAAAGGAGCTGAGAACCTGGCTGCTGATCATCTGTCCCGATTAGAGAACCCTCACCAAGATGTTTTCGAGAAAAAGGATATAAATGAAACATTTCCTCTCGAGACACTCAATGCGGTTTCTTTTCGTGGAAACTCTTCTACCCCATGGTTTGCTGACTTTGCAAATTACCATGCGGGTAACTTCATTGTGAAAGGGATGTCGACCCAGCAGAAGAATAAATTCTTCAAGGATGTTAAACATTATTTCTGGGACGACCCTTTCTTATTCAAAATATGTGCGGATCAAGTCATCCGACGGTGTGTTTATGGACAAGAAGCTCTTGACATTCTCAAAGCTTGCCATGCTGGACCCACCGGGGGCCATCATAGTCCAAACTACACCGCCAAAAAGGTGTTTGATTCCGGGTTTTATTGGCCCACAATCTATAAAGATGCCCACGATTATGTCAAAACCTGTGACGCTTGTCAGCGTCATGGAAACATATCTCAAAGAAATGAAATGCCACAAAATGCCATTCAAGTTTGTGAGATATTTGACATATGGGGTATTGATTTTATGGGGCCATTTCCATCTTCTCGTGGTAACAAGTACATACTCGTAGCTGTCGACTATTTGTCGAAATGGGTTGAAGCGAAAGCTTTACCTACAAATGATGCCCGAGTAGTTGTGAAATTTTTGAAAGCTCTCTTTGCCAGATTTGGAACTCCTCGTGCAATAATCAGTGATCGTGGTACACATTTTTGTAATGACCAATTTGATCGTGTCATGCAAAAGTATGGTGTTACCCACCGTCTATCTACTGCATACCACCCCCAAACAAGTGGGCAGGTGGAAGTTTCAAATCGTGGTATTAAAAGAATACTTGAAAGGACAGTAGGTGAAAATCGTGCATCCTGGTCGGATAAACTGGATGACGCACTCTGGGCTTTTCGTACAGCTTACAAAACACCAATTGGGTGTACTCCATACAAGCTAGTGTACGGAAAAGCATGTCATCTTCCGATTGAACTAGAGCACAATGCTTACTGGGCCTTAAAGCATGCAAACTTCGATATACAGACAGCCGGTGATCACAGAAAAGTTCAAATGAATGAACTAAATGAACTTCGTGATCAAGCATACGAGAACTCTTTGATCTACAAACAAAAGACAAAGAAGATTCATGACTCTAAAATCAAGAACCGCGTTTTCAACGTTGGTGATCGAGTCCTTCTTTTCAACTCTAGATTAAAGATTTTCTCGGGAAAGCTTAAGTCCCGCTGGTCTGGTCCATTTACTATCACTAAGGTTTATCCTTATGGCACCATTGAGTTATCTCAGCCTCATGGTCCTAATTTTAAAGTAAATGGTCATCGTTTAAAGCATTACTTTGGAGAGGACATTCCCCCTGTGGTTGTCCCGGATCTACAAACATTCCCCATGAACCAATGAATGCGGGGATCGAGTCAAGCTAATGACTCGGGAATCAAAAATAGTAGCACACTACATATGGTTTTTCACCCATATTTCTGTCTTCTTATCCCCTTTCTACCACCATAGTGTGGGGGAGTTTTTCCCACGCTGTTGTATATATCAATATAAAAAAAAAAAAAAAAAAAAAAAAAAAAAAAAAAAAAATGGCCGTAGTATTTCCCTTTTATGTTCTCTGTTTCGGCATAACCGCCGGTACTTTGAATATTGAGGGCAATATTCATTTCTAAGTGTGGGGGGGAATTCTCACGAATTTCATGTAATTATTCCACCCAATTCCCCCTGTTTTTGGCCAAAATTTTTTTTTTGGAGTAAGTGTTTTTCACTTACTCAGCAAATGGTAATCAGTCCGCCATGTCTAACCCACATAAGGATTGGCTAATCCAGGAGCAAACGGCTCTTGGTAAAGATTTCTCAAATCCGTTTATATGGCTTGCAATTTGCCCAAAATTGTATGGTAATCAGCTCACCATATCCTAAAAAGTGAAGAGTTGGCTAGCCCGCAAGATTAAGGCTTGTGGTAAAGGCAGTGGAAAAACCATAATTGGTAATCAACTCACCAAAGATAATTATGATAATTTATCTAAGAGTTGGCTAGTCCAGAAGGGTACGGCTTCTGGTAAAGACAAATCAAATCCGTTGGAAGCTGGTGGTTTGCTCAAAATCACATGGTTATCGGTGTACCATGGTTCTTACTTGAACTGAAACATTTGGCTACTCCAGAAGTAATGGCTTTTGGTAAAGAGATTAAAATCCATTATGTTTTCTCAAATCATTGCTAGGGACTAGCAATATCTTAGTGTGGGGGATTGATGAGTGTCTAAATACTCATCAGCATCTTCAAGAGAAGACACCGAAGAGCATAGGCCTTCGGCTGGCGGATTCCCAACTGGTAACCATGTCAATGATGAATGGTTTTACGCCACCAATGACTTATGAAGAAAGACTTGGGTCTTCGTAATGCAAATTTGACTGAGGCCGAAGGGGGGTCCTTCGACCTGATCGGAGGGTACGTCATCAAGTTTCAATGTCGAATCAAAAGGGCACACGACGTAACAAACGCCTCATCAGTTAAGCCTATTGAAACTTTCACATTAACTCTCCTATTAGTTTATGGAACTTGTGAAAATATAAACAAAGTCATACTACCTAAAGGATTTGAGATAGAGTGGGTCGCGACCCTCTGTCAATGATCAAATTTGGTCATTATATTCTTGGTGTTGAAATTTACACACAATGAGGTTGTTTAACCTTAGGATGTAAAAGTTAAGCGTCGGAAAAATGGCGTAAGAGAAGTTCACAAGACAAAAAACAAGTAATAGCTAAGTGTGAGAGGTACTCCCCCACACTATGTCATTCAAAATGAGGGCTAGTGCCCTTGTACCTGCATAAGGAGCCTAAGCCCCATTTAAGTTGTCTTTGGCCTAGGCCATACATCACAAATATTAAAATTGTTTGAGGAACCAGACAAGCATCATAAAGTAACATAAAATTGTCTTAGAAAGGGTACATGCCACCCTTGAAACCAAATCACTGCCAACATGGCAGCCTTCACTCTTGCTTCTTGGGAGATGGAGTTGGAGATGGTTGAACTGAGGCAGGCTTGGTAGAAACCGTCTTCTTGGTAGGAGTCGCAGGCTTGATCTTGCGGGGCTTCTTTGAGAGGAGGTCTTCCAGTGGTGCCATAGGATCTTTGGTAGCTTCAGCCAGGAAGGGATACTCTGCAGCTGCAAATGCATTTCCCGCATCTTCGTATTCTGCCTTTGAAGAGGGATGGTAGCACTCAATCTTGGAAAGGTCTACGGGTTTACCCTTTTCAGCAGCCTCCTCCAAAGCTAAGCACCGTCCATGAAAGATAGCTGCTTTCACAACCTTCCACATTGCAGCCCCCAACTCGTCACTATGATAGAGCTCCATGGCTATATATGGCACCACCTTAGACACGACCTCCGCACGGTCCTTTTGCATCATCTTATACCTCATCTGCAAGCCATCAACCTCCTCCCTTAACTTCACTTCCACCTCTTCGAGCCTAGCCCTCTCACTCTCCAAACCTGCACACTTCACTTCTAGCACAACATTTTGACCTGTTAGGCTGATAACCTTAGCCTCTTCCAACTTGAGCTTGCCACATTCAGCTGTCAGTTGGGCTACCTTTTCACGAAGGTCTTGAACGAGCGGATTCTTCTCAACATCCCTCTCAATCTCATCACATTTAGCCTCCAGCTCGACATACTCTCGGTCCTTGTGCTTCTCTCTTTCAAGCATGACATCCATCTCTTGTCTTGCCTTGGTTACGGCCCTGAGTAGTTCCCAGGTTCGACCATTTAGATGATTGTCCAACACTGCCTGCCTGGCAACACTCTTCTCATGTAGATCACAAACCCCTTCAATGGACATGTTGTCCAGCAATCCTTTCCACTTGGAATGGGTAACATGATCCACGATACGGTGGCAGGACAGAGCGTTAGGAAGCTCATTCGTATCTGGAAGGCCTGCAACCAATACCGTGCACAAGAGCTTAGTTACTTATCATAATTATTCATTCATATATTTTGAAAGGGGACATTGCTTACCATGCATCTCCACAGTCTCATCTGGCAGTTCAAAGGCAGATTTCACAAACTTCTTTCCCTCGGCACTCTTCTGTCTCACTGCCCTGGATCCGAAGGTTGGAAGGGGATTTTTCCTCTTGTTGGTAGACTTAACTGCCTTGCCTGCTGTTCCTTTCATGCTCTTCAGTCTGTCAGCTATCCCAGTGGAGCCTGTGACCTGGACATCCTCCTCTGCAGGATCATCCGAGTCTGCCACGTTCTCAACCAATTGGGAGGGACCCTCCAACGCTGCTTGTGGGGGTGTTGTGGCAACAGGCTCTGGTTGCGGAGTGTCTACATCATTGTTCTTGACAGATGTGTAAGGTGATCCAACATCGTAGGACTCTTCGGCCTTCTCAGCGGGCATGAAGCTCAAGTCTTCATCAAGATCTTGGTACATGAAGTTCCTGAATGACATCTCTGCAAAAACGAAACAAGAAAAAATAAATATGAGTGCTACATTGGTCCTACTTAAATAAAAGTAGAGAAACATACTTTGTCCATGGTATATGATAACAGGCTTGTTGGGAGACCCCTCCCAGCTCTGGGAAATCCCAGCCATATACAAGATTGGCTCGGGGAACACTTGCACATTTGCAGGATATCTAGCCAAACGCTGATAGCATGGATCCCTTCGCACCTCATATGGCAAGGGATCATTGTATCGTTTTGCATCAAACATGTACTCCTTACTCAACAACTCTGGATAGTTGGGTGGGATAAAAGTGTTTTGCACATAGAAAAAACTGCCCTTCCAAGCTGTTATATTGGTATACACCCTCGCAAACAGATTTGGCACATCCCCCTCAGGTCTTTTGGCCAAAGTTAACCATTTACCCTCAGGATACAAATTCAGAAAACCCCTTAAAACCCTTAGAGTTGGTTCATAGCCATATGCTTTACACATTACTATGAATGTGGTCAGTTTGGCTAAACCAAACGGGTTGAACCTAGAGATATGCACCTTGTAATATTGCATTAGCTCTAAAATAAGCGGGTGAAGTGGAATCCTAAGGTTGGAATGGCTAAATGCATGAGTGTATAACCCTACGAAACCTTTGGGAGCATCAAAGATACCCTGATTAGACTTGGGCAACATGATTTTATACTCTGGTGGGATTGGGTAATCAGCTAGATGGTCGTGTAAGTCTTGTGCAGTTAACATACATTTTTGTTGTTTAATAATAAACTTTGAATCCATAGCTATTTTAAACAAGGAGAAGTATTTACCTTTGTTTCGAAGCTGTGGGCGATCAAAAGTGTGTTGCGTGAAAAAGAAGACGGAGAGAGTAAAATGTTTTAGGGTTTCAACCACCTCCCTTTAAATACTCTTTTTCACCGTCTTTTAAACTGCACACGTGTCCATGGGATTAACTTTATCTGAATTTCAAATGTTTTTAAAATTTAAAAAAAGTCTATTGGTCACCGGATAAGGTGGGGATTTGTAATCCCTGTAGCGGGCAGCTAAAGAGGTTAGTTAGCATTAAATGCGCTGGTTAGGTGCATAGTTATCTCCTAATCGATAAGCTTAGCAGCGAGAGGAAATTTTTTCGCAGGATGAAGTCGAAAGTAATGCCTCTTCGCTCATATGCATCACTTTCGACTGGGGGCTTGATGATGTACCCTCCGAACAGCTCGAAGGACACTCCTTCGAGACGTGTCAAAGCCCTTCTATTCGAAGGCCCAAGTTAGGTCTCTAGAATATTCATAGGCGTCAAACCATTCGTAAGCACGAAGGTTACCTACGGGGAATTCACCATTCGAAGCCCTAAACCCTTCGGGGTATGGTTGACGAAGGATTAACGGATAGGAGAACCTCCTGACTTGGTCAAACCCACAATCTCCCTCTTTTTCCTAGCATCCCCGCCAAGTTTGAGAACGTGGGTCACTAAGCCCTAGCAGTTACTCACAAACATGGGACGCCCCCATGTTCTCCGACATTCATGCAGAAATGCCCCTAACCTTATTTCTTCCACTATAAATATGTTGGACGGGTAATGGATTATGGTAAGCTCATTTCATACTTACTCTCACGCCGGAGGTGGTTCGCAGGGTCCTACCCCTGCGTAATCACTTAACGTAGTGTCTTCGTATTTCTTATACTCAGGTGAAAGACAATCTTGACTGGAACATACACCCCTCATACCTTCGATCATCATCGAAGCCTGGTAGTGCAATTTATTGTACAATCATATATTTAAAAATATTTGACAGACCGGGTGCATTTAGGACACATTTGAGAAAAATCAACGTTTTTCTCTAAAATTAACACTACATCGAAATAATCCATAGGTGTCACGAGCACCAACGGGACCCTCCTGGCTCCGTCCATGTCATCGAACACGTTGCCAATGAAATTTAAGAAAGGACATGTTACTAGTTGTAAAAGAAGAAAAGTAGCAAACATCATCGAAGAGTGAAAATGTTCAATTTTTTTATTTTCTTTTCGTTAGCAAGTTAACGTGGAACAAAGTTGGCTTGTTTTCAGGAGCGCCATAACAGAGCATATGCTTGGTAGGCTACTACTTAACAATAAACCTGCACATTTAATATTATTTCACGCGAAATAAGATTGTGGATGAATTTTAATTGAGAGTTGGTCACATTAAACACAATTGTTTACATATCGCACACATAAAAAGTTTAAGGGAAGAAGGGCATGTAAAACATAAAGGGACCCCTCTAGACCATGGAAAACTTCTTACAAATTTTTATGACAAATAGTGGTTAGCTTAAGGCTCAATTGTCACATCCACCCCATTTACCACATTCAACTTCCAATTTATCTTACCATGTGATAGAATCTGGTACAGTCATGATAATCTCTAATAGCTTCCAGAAACATAAGCATTTCACCTGCATTATCATTTAATGCCTCATTATCAAAATCCATATTTAACCAAAGATCTAAACCTAAATATAAATCAAGAAAACATATATAATAATGAAACTTTGCGTGCATTAATGCATCACTCCAAAGACATACAACTACAGCTTAATAATCATAATTGATCCAAAAAAACATTAATAAGTATCAATAAAGAATCATATCGTAATAATGGTCTTTTTCTTTAGGCGCCCATACGAAAACTGGAATTGCTACATTTAACATCACGGTTAAACTAACTCGGAATAGAAATTGCCATTTGCAGCTACAATGATCGTAACCTTTAACGACAAATTTTATATAGTCAAAGCATTAATGTTACACAACTGAATGGATATGATACGACTGCAATAATGTTACACAACTGCCATTAGCAGCCACAATGAATGCAATGTGGGTGATATTATGTAGATTAGCTTCAGCCCTCATAGAACACAATAATCAAATATGCACTTGTTAACCAGGTTAAAAAACCTCATGATTTTTTCAGCCCAAACTGCTTATCGGTGTCTAAAAAAGGCAAATAACCACATAATGATAAGCACTTTGCGTATATCCAAACACTTAAAACTAATTATCTAAGATATCAAAAAAATTATTAGCATAAAAACACCTTTAATAACCAATTCCAAACACACCTAAAACTCCCCAAGGTCTTTTCTTAATGTTTAATTTTCTAGATGCACCACCAATATTGCTATTGCTATAACTAAACAAACACTAAGTGTGAAGGATGTGGCATTCTGGTATCATATCATGGCTTAACTAAAAATGAATAAATTCTTGACCCATTAAACATCATCTTGACCCATTACAATATTTGATAACAATCAGCCATGAGAATTCACTGATTGATGACAGTTCTATACTAAAGCCTCTTTAGCTTTGATGTGTGTTGTGGCCAATAACACAGATCTTTTTATATGAAGTATAGCACAAACAAAGTTTTGAATTATATAATTCTAGGCTCCCAAATACTATAAAAAACTGAAGAACCAATAATCACATAATTACTCTTAGAAGTAGCAACGGAATACAACCATACCATCAGAAACAATGTAACGAAGTCATAACGATCCCTTTGCGCATCCAAACACCCCTTAACATTCCAGCAGATAATCAATAATGCATAGGGTGTTTGGAATTACTTGTTTTTCTGCTAATTTAAGCAGATAAGCAGTTTTGAGTGTTCAAATAACCCAAAATGCTTCTGCTTATTTGCTTATTTCAGGGTTAAATAAACAGTTTTCAATATTAAGGTTAGGATCAACTTTAAAATTGGCTTTTTACCTTCATAACTAACCTAGAAACCCTCACAAAGAGATATGCAGCCATTCAATGCTCTTATTTATGTTCCTCAAAAATTCATACATAATAAATGTGAAATAAGCAAATCCAAATTCCAAACATTATTTCACGAAAATGCTTACTTTTATGCAGCTTATCTCCCTTATAGGCACAAGCAGAAAAAACTTAGAAAACATCATCTCCGCAAAAGATGTTGAAAATTTAAAAACTCGTTCAAATGAGGTTGTATTTTCCATTTTAGAATAAGGAAAGTGAACGTTTTTAGTTGCACAAAAATGATGAAAAAGTCAAAAATGTGTTTCGCAGTTTTCTTCAATAAGCTATGAAATAGACATTTTTAATCGAGAAACTTTTGAGAAGAAAAAAACAAAATGTTGCCTCCTTGTTTCATACAAAACTTTTTTTGAAAGACAAACTAATGATGTCACAATATTTACAAATATCTCACACAGTCGTCACAACGGTACTTGAACCGACAACTACTTGGTTGGGGAGTATCTCCATCTCACGGATACAGCTCGGCTACAAGCCCTTTGGAATTGTACAAAACTTTATTTTCGAAATGAGGGATGTTTGCCTACGACTAATAAACACACCCTAAGCAATCCCAAACACCTTCTCACATCCAAATCACAAAATGCCTAATAAACCTAAAAATCATCTTACAAAAAAACACAAAATCGATAAGAAAAACGATCATGCGTATACCTTATACCGCGTAACGAGATTCTTCCACTTACACTTACACTGATCACCACTCCTAGCATACCCCAACTCCTTCTTCTTACTCCCCACCATTCCCCTCGTATCGCAATCAAGTCCCTCGTCTGCCTTTCGCTCCACGCAGCAACTCTTCCATGCTCCTCCACTTCTCCTACACTACCAGAAATGATACTTGACTGTTGTTCTTGGGGTATGTTCATCATCATCATTTGGGTTAAGTGAGCTAAGGTTTCGTTGTTGTTGGGGTTCATGTCTGAACCTGTGTTGGCAGGGACGGAGCTAGGACCAAATATGATCGGGTGCACGAAATCTTTTGAACCGTATTACTAAAAACACATTTCGAAGGACCGGGTGCATTTAAGATGCATTTAGGAAAAACCGGTGTTTTTTTCAAAAATTAACACTGCATAGAAAAATCCATGGGGTTCCCGGGCACCCGCGGGACCCCCTAGCTCCGTCCCTGTGTGTTGGTGTTGAACATGATGGTTTGTGGGTTTGGTATGATGAAGGAAATGAAGAGTTGTGATAAGGGTTTTGACTTGTGAATGTTTGGTTTTGACTGAGGAAGACAAAAGTCAAGAAAGTGCTTTTTGTTGGTTGACTATGGTGGGAAAACTAAAGTACAAAACATGACTTTGTTTCTCTAGAGAATCTGGGGTGAAATGAGCCGATCCGACCCCGAGCTTGCCAGAGCTCGAGCTTGGCTCGTTTAAATTTTATTAAACTCAAGCTTTAGCTTGGCTTGGTTTGAGTCTTGCTTTTTTTAAGCTCAAGCTCGGTTTAAGCTCAAGCTCGACTCATGATATATTATATGGTTCAAGTTTGGCTCGGGCTTGGCTTGTTTTTACGTGTGTCAATGAAAATTTAAAGCTTGACTCGGCTTGTAGCATATCTATTTTGAGCTTGTTAAATAGTTATTAAACTCGTTAATAAGGTCGTTTATTATGTTTAATATATCAAATATCTTAGTGTCATTTAGGGTCACGAGCCCAATCGAGCTTTGTATATAAAGTGCGGGCTCAAGCTCCAATAATAAATGAGCCGCAACTTAGACTTGAGCTCGTTTAGCCTCGACTCGTTCGATTTTTTAATCGATCAGAACTTTTCACGAGCGGCTTGAGTCATTTCCAACCCTAAGCACAATAATGGACTCAAAAAATCTCATCATTCATAATATACTAGTTTTTGTGATTGATTCCGTCTATGTATACGAAAAATGATTGGTGTGTCTAAAACTTGTGTCTAAAATCATACCTAGCAATACGATTGTAAATCACGGGCAAATTACAGGTTGAGATAAAGAAAAATAAAATGACCATTACATGCGCCAATTTTTATATGGATTAGACATGTGAGTTATAGCCATCTCTATCATTGCTTTATGTATATTTTTCATAAAATAATTATTATGAATAAAAATGCGAGCATGTTATGTATAATGAGATTTTATTGGGTCATTTATTTAAATGAATAAAAAAATTTACGCACATAGAACATACATGTATCACTTGTACTTTCTTTTTAAGGCAAAAATGCATATATATCTCTTTCAAAATGAATAATTGCATATATATCTTTTGTACAAGTTTTTTATGTACGTAGTACAATGATTTTTATGCATGCTTTGGATATATATGCAATTTTGCACTTTCAGGAGGATATATATGCAAAAGCCCCTTTTTTTAAAAGGGAACATTATATTGATAATTGGGTTATGTACCACCTTAAAGAACACAAGTAATTTAAATGGTTGAACTTGAAGGATACTATAGTAGTCGATCAATTTAGCCTTCTAGTATGTCCGAACGAGTCATGAAAACGGTTAGAAATGGTAGCCAAGAATAACCATTCTTACCCCAAATACCATCAATGCAAAAGTTACCCGAAATGTTGGCCCATCTTTTAAGACACATTAAACATAGAGACAGGACCAAATGACATAGTTTGATGAAACGACTGTGACTACTATTAAGTTAAACACAAACTTTTAGAACTGCATTCTACGAGCATATTTCCAAACGTGTCTCAATAGAACTTGATCTATTTAATCATCAATTCAACACATGATTTATTGTTAGAACCTTTGATTTTTAAAGCCATGGGTGCAGTTACTTGGCACCCTCACCAAGTTGACATGGCCTTGCGTCAAGCCAAGCCACTACACCGGAACCACACACCAAATGCAAGTGAAAAAATTGGTGTGAGCCAAATAGATTATTTTATTTTATTATTATTTTTTATTTATTTATTTTTTAAAATTGATTTTTATGTTGAGTTTGTATTTTAATTTAGTTTGATGGGTCTCAAAAGTGGGGTTTTGGCTTAAGTTACTGTGAGAGTGTATTTAGATGCAAAAGTGAAAAGAAGAAAAGATAATATGATGCTGATGTGACATTTTAGCTTGAGCCACTACAGGTGACGCACAATTTAGCTTGAGCCAGATTTTAGATTTTATTAAAAACCAATAAAAATCAAATCTTTTTGCTTAATTTACTAATATGTTTGATATTTTCAATACCCAATTAGCTTCTTTATCATATTTTGTTATAAAGTTCCAAACTTTATGCTTATTTGGACCTGGATTGAATCCCCATATGGCTAATTATTCTCGTTAGAATAGATTTAAGGTTTTTAAAGGTTATTTTTTAAGGTTGTTTGTGTTTTGGGGATTTGGGCTGTTTTTGAGGAAAGTGGGATGATGGGTGAGGATTGGTCGTTGGATTCGGATGGGAACCGAAAGCGGTTTAGACGGTCGGTTAGTTTGATTGGTGATGGGAATGATAGAGATGATAGAGGATGGACTTTGCTTCATGTTGGTGCTCGAAAAGGCGATTATAAACAAGTGAGAATTAGCTGTATTGATCTTATGCTATGTTTAGGTTTATAAAAGTTATCGAATATTAGGGAATGTTTGGAATATATAAACGATAAGCTGTCTGCTTGAGTAGAACATGTGTATGTTTTAAATGGTAGTATAACAGACACAAACGTGTGTATTTTGGTGCTTAGAGTGTTATTGCTTATTTTTGAAACACGGAAGGAGTTCTGGCTGTATGAATACAAATATTTAGATTGGAGTAAATTAGTAAGCAGGTAGTTTGGAACCTGTTCTCTTTTAAAAAGCAGGTATGCATTTTAGAATAAGCAATCCCAAACTCACCTTTAGAAAATGCAATAACAGAGGAGTACTTGAATAGGCGATCAGAAACTCCCGTATGTCTGTTTATTGCGTCTCAATACAGCTATAAAATAGTTTCGAGGGTGTTCAGGATTTGATTATCCAAAACTTTATTTGTGACTGAAATAAGCTATTTGAATAATATGTTTAAAGTTGTTTTTTCCAAACTGCTTATTTCAAAAAGCAATAAGTAGTTTTTCTATAAGCAATTTCGAACACCTTGTAAGACAGTTTTGGAATTACCCCGAACATTGCGTTTTTAAGATGTTTATATTCTCTTTTTAGTATTTAGGTAGTCTTTTCTATTCTAATTATGTGATCAAATATTCAGTTGTGGATAAAAGTTCGAGAGTAGTTGCAAGAAAAGTGATACCGACTATCTTATTATCACAACTTTAAACAACACGAGCAGATGCAAACATCACTACCTGGTTTTGCTACTACCGAGTCACATAATTAAAAAAAAGGGGGCATTTACATAATCCCCATATCCCAACCGATATTTACATAGTTCCCCAAACCTTGCTTTAAGAGCATTGTACATCATGCATTAAAAACTTGTATTTGGGGAAATATGTAAATATTGGTTGGGACTTGGGATATGGGGATGTATGTAAATACCCCTAAACAAGAAAACACAATGCCATACACTTCCTTAGACCCTAGTTAACCTGAGTAGCCTTTATTTTGGATAGCTCGTCTTTAATGCTGCTAGTCTTAGGTGCTGTTTAATGTGCAACATAAAACCATCATTAACAGCTGATGAAAGAAAGATTTTATATAATTCGGTTGTGAAACATCTTAAAGTTTTAGGGTCCCATTCTTGCTATATTAAAGAAAGATGATGTGTCTTGTTTGCTAGATTCGATGTCTTAGAATTACATTTCATATAATAGTTAGTATATTGAGGTTAAGTGGCTTATATAACATGACGTTTTAACTGATTTTAGTATTCTGTTGGCAGGTGAAAAGGCTTCTTAACGAAGGAATGGATGCAAATGTGGCCGCGTTTGGTCCCAAATCGCATGGTGTCACACCTCTACATCTTGCTGCAAAAGGTGGTCACGTAAAGGTTATGGATAAACTCATTGAGCATGGAGCTAATATTGATGCACGAACCTGTTGAGTTTATGATATATGACATACAATAAAACATGTAGACACCACAGAGTACACAACGGAAGACTTAAGATCATAACAAATAAATAATTAACTGAAGATGCGTAACATACCTCTTGCAATTAGTAGATCTCTTCAATGGATGTGACAAAGTGGTTTAACGAGTTATCCCTTACCGTTTTATAACTCAAACCAATTGGTGTAAGAATAGTGTCTTACTACCACGTTCTTGTACACATGAATTAACAAACGAATTAAAACGATTGCTAGATCTACAAAACTTTGTTTTAGAAAAACAAAACCAAACACCTTAAAAGAATGTTGTGGCCGAAATTTGCAAGAGAAAGACAAGAAAAGTTTTAGGTTAATGTGTGTGCACAAAAGCTATGAAAACCATTAACCCTGGCCTTTGTATTTATAGTGTTATAAAATCTTTGGGAACAAGTTAGGGTTTTGGTTGTGTAAACACACCCTTTGGCCGGCCATGTACATGCCCCAAAGGATACCTATATCTTTTCCATTTTAAGATTTTACACTACAAGTCCTTCTCTATACATTTAACAGTTGTTAGTAATTTTCCGTTAAATACTTAACGATCGTTAGACGAGTTTTGTATAATAATTAATCGTAATCAATTAACATTAATTATTAACTTTAATTCTCATTCGTAATATGTGCAATCCCGTGGTCACGAGTTCGAATCCGGACATTTACGTATTTATAAATATATATACATTTTCAACAGCTCCCACTTGGATATGTTTACAAAATGTGAAATGACATTGGTTAGCGTCTAGCAACACGCCAATGCCTCCGGTACAACTCGTGTATGGTTTTCTGGAGAAAAACAAAGTTTCGGTGATTCATCATCATATTCATCCTTTTGTTTCTAATATCATGTTAATAAGAATATGGATCTCACTCATTTCTTAATTAACTATTATGTTTCTCGCTTTATGTGATTGATCAAGATTACCATTTCTTCTGAACATATTCCAGAAGACCTTGGGCATGGCCATGTAAACATCTTAACAACCCTACGAGGGGCCCAACAGTATTATACTTCAAAATAAATTTTGAAGGAAACAAATCATATTTTGACTACAAGCAGGATTCATAGATTTCGAAACACTTCTGAAAAAAACCCTTATAACTACCAGTTACGTATAGCGTTAGATTGCTTCACAAAAATGCACTACATCCATGACATATCTCTGGTATCTCAAGTCAGAGGATAAATATTCATGATATACTTAATGACAAAGATCCATAAAGTATCATCATGTGGGTGGGATAAGTCCTATACTCAATTAATTGAATATCATCTGAAATTAGTCATGCTACGCATTAGCATACTTTCAAGTATACTCTAACTAATACTCAGATTTGTCTTAATTCAATATCATTCCCATGTTATTGATTGACAACGGACTATTTAGAATAACTTAAGTTATTCAAGGATTTAAACATGCAAATATAGGATAACATCATAATAAATGAATAATAAACATAACAAAATACTTTATTTCATTTCAATAATAATGTTTACAACATCCTTTTATCTAAAATACTTAGTCACAGATGGGCATGAAACTACTAGCTAAACGAAGTCCAAACTTATCAGACAAATGATTAAGTTTTTCACCAGGTAAGGCCTTCGTTAAAGGATCTGCTAGGTTATCATCTGTGTGAACTTTGAGCAACTTAATTTCACCTATCTCGACTTGTTCTCGAACATAGTGATATTGTCTAGGATAGTGTCTGGTGCCCTTCATGACTCCAGGTTCATGGGCAAAAGTTATTGCAGCAGAATTGTCACAATATACTTTAATAGGATTTTCAATCGACGGCATAACACCAAGCCCTGAAACAAACTTCCTTATCCAAACAGCTTCCATGGCAGCCTCAGGCGCCGCTATGTACTCACTTTCTGTAGCAGACATCTCAAGTGTTGTCTGTTTCTTGCTCTTCCAATCCACAGCACCTCCATTGATGACAAATATGTAACCCGTCTGAGACTTCGTATCATCTTTGTCACACTTCCAGGATGCATCGCAGTAACCTGTAACAGACAGTTCTGCTTCTGGATTTCCCCCATACACTATGAACATATCTCTTGTAGCCCGAAGGTACTTGAGAATATGTTTAACAGCAATCCAGTGAATTTCACCCGGATTTGTTGATACCGACTGGTCAAGTTTTGAGCAAACGCCACATCAGGCCTTGTGCATCATACTGCATACATGATAGATCCTACAGCCGAAGCATAAGGAACTTTATTCATACGCGCCACCTCTGCAGGTGTTGAAGTACAGCCTTGGCTGCTCAAACCATGATTTACTTACATTGGCAAAAATCCCTTCTTGGAATTTTGCATATTGAATCTCTTCAATATTTTGTCAATGTAAGCACTTTGGCTTAAACCAATTAGCCGCCTTGATCTATCCCTGTAGATCTTGATTTCGAGTATGTATGCTGCTTCCCCTAAGTCCTTCATCGAAAAACATTTACCAAGATAGGCTTTCACCTCATTTAGACTTGGTATATGATTTCCCATGATTAATATGTCATCAACATACAGAACAAGGAAAGTAACATGACTCCCACTAGCTTTGTGATATACACACGGCTCATCAAGATTCTGAGTAAATCCAAAACTTTTGATTTCTCCATCGAATCTTTTTTTCCATTGCCTTGATGCTTGGTTCAGTCCATAAATGGACCTCTTAAGCTTGCATACACGGTTAGGAAATAGTGGATTCACAAACCCCTCCGGCTGTGCCATATAGATGTCTTCATGTAGACGACCATTCAGAAAAGCGGTTTTGACATCCATTTGCCAAATCTCATAGTCATAGTGTGCAACTATAGCTATGAGAATCCTAATAGCTCTTATGTCCGCTACATGAGAAAACGTCTCCAACCTTTAGCCACTAGACGAGCCTTGTAGGTGTGTACATTTCCATCCATGTCAGTTTTCTTTTTGAATATCCACTTACTTCCAACGACTTTAGCATTGGGAGGAAGGTCAACTTCAATCCAGACATCATTATCTTTCATGGATTGCATTTCCCCATTCATAGCAATGTGCCATTTATCCTTTTCATGATCAGCCATGGCAGCCTTATAGTTGGCAGGTTCATTAAGATCCCCAACCATATTTTCCTCCACCTCTATGTTAAGACATAGACGGTCAGGTGCACGTA
This sequence comes from Chrysanthemum seticuspe, assembly GCA_019973895.1. NCBI lineage: Eukaryota > Viridiplantae > Streptophyta > Magnoliopsida > Asterales > Asteraceae > Chrysanthemum > Chrysanthemum seticuspe. The sequence goes on from BPTQ01000001.1 coordinate 34,043,823, forward strand.
TAGTCCTTTCAGACCTACGAATGGGAACAACTTCAGGATGAGCGCCGAAGCTTTCAGGCTCTTCTTGAAGTTGGCTAGTATTTTTAGAAGGTGTTGTGTCTTCTTGATCATATTCCAGATCATATACTCTCCCACTGAGTTCTTGATATATGAGATTCCTTTCAAGGAAATCTCCATACCTAGCCATGATGACTTTGTTCTCAGCTGGGTAGTAAAAGTAGTAACCCATAGTTTCCGTAGGGTATCCTACAAAGATACACTTAACAGATCTGGGTTGGAGCTTATCTGGTGAGTCACGTTTAACAAACGCCTCACATCCCCAGACCTTTAAGTAAGAAAAGTTGAGAGCTTTTCCTGTCCATATTTCATATGGAGTTTTAACAACCTTCTTAGTTGGAACCATATTCAAAATGCGAATAGCAGTTTCAAGGGCATAATCCCAAAAAGTAAAAGGAAGAGTCGTAAGTTCAAACATTGATCGTACCATGTCAAGTAAAGTACGATTTCTCATTTCAGATACACCATTTTGTTTTGGAGTATAAGGAGATGTGAGTTGCTGGATAATTCCACACTCAGCTAAGTAATCTTTGAACTCTTGACTTATATACTCACCACCTCTATCGGATCGAAGAGTTTTAATCTTCTTACCAAGTTGAAATTCTACTTCACTTTTGAAAACCTTAAATGTTTCAAAGACTTCATGTTTATGTTTAAGTAAATAAACATAACTATAACGACTGAAATCATCCGTAATGGTTAAGAAGTAGGTAGCACCACGTTTTGACACATGTCTAAGTGGACCACACACATCAGTGTGTATCAATCCAAGTAGATCAGAAGCCCTTTTCACTTGTGGTAAAAAAGGTTTCCTTGTCATCTTCCCAGCTATGCAAGACTCGCATTTGTCAAATGATTCATCATTGACCGTTTGTAAAAGCCCATCGTGTTGCAGCTTTTCCATGCGTTTCTTGCCTATATGGGCAAGGCGACAATGCCAAAGATAAGAAGAGTCACAGTTCAACTTGCTCTTCTTATTGCTAATTCTATACAACGAATTATTTTCATTGGATACACAACCATCCATATCACTTTCAAACACACCAAGAATAGGGATTGCATTAAAATAAAAAACATTATTTAAAGAAATTGAAATTCCATAACTAGTAAAAGTGTGCACAAAACCAATATCTTTTAACAAAGAAACTGAAATAACACCCCTAACAATGGAGGGTACATAATGACAATTATTAAGTTCCAAAATTAAGCCCGAAGGCAACACTAAATCAAAAGTCCCTATGGCTTCGACAACTGCACGCTTTCCATTTCCAACGTACAAGTATCTCTCTCCACAGGTCAGCTTCCTCGCTCCTCTAAGTCCCTGCGATGTATTACAGATGTGAGTACCACATCCTATATCATATATCCAGAAATTTTGCTTATGAGAGAAAGAAAATAATTCAAACATAAAAATACCTGATGAGCTAGGCACCATCTTATTTTTATTTTGAAGGCACTCATTCAGATAAATCGGACAGTTCCGCTTCCAGTGACCTGGTGAGTTGCAGTGGTGGCAAGTTAAATCCTTCTTAGGATTCTCCTTTTTCTTTGCAGGGTTCTTCTTAGGAGCTGGTGGGATGACAACTTGTTTCCCCTTTCCTTTTCCTTTCCCTTTCTTATCTGCTTGCGGCTTTGGCTTATTCACCCTACCACCTTGTATTGCTAGTACAACAGGTGTAGGATCATTCTTTGGCAATCTCTTCTCGAAGTCTACAAGCATTGCATGTAACTCATTCACTGTCTTCCCCGTGCAATGCATGTTAAAATTTCGCACAAAATCACCAAATCATTCCTGATTAAGGGAGTGATTGATGAGGACGACACATACATCGTTGGAGTAACCACAGCCGAGCTTCTCCAATTGGTCCAAGTGATGTTTCATCTCGAGGACGTGGTCGGAGACAGATTTACCAACCTCCTGCTTGCAGCTATGAACCTTTTCAATCAATTCATACAATTCAGCTGCAGGTGGCTTCTCAAACATACGTTTGAGTTCATCTAGCATGCTCATAGGCGGATAGTGCTCAAATTGTTTTTGCAATTGAGCAGACATCCCCGAAAGCATTAGACACACCACATCATTGTGCTTCTCATATTCAACACGATATGCCTCTTGTTCAAGAGCAGTAGCCGTATCGAGAGGAGCATCAGGCAGAGGTGTAGTCAAAATATCAAGTCTTTTGGCAACACGAAGGATGATCCTAAGTGCACGATGCCAATCATTGAAATTAGGGATAGTCAGCTTGTCTCTTCCAATCATATCTTTGAAAGCAGAACTCATTAAGCTCATAGTGTTTTCAGTTTGATGAGCCATCTACAGAAAAAGTTCAAAAAACCATAATTAGTATTTTGATAATTGTCCTTTTCAATAAACAATTAAATACCCAAGGTTCATATTCATATAACCAATTATTATTATTGAAAACTAGGATCCAAATTGTCATAATCTCATCACGTCAGTTGATCTGCTAGTAATGAACCTTATACAAAGTGGCAGAGCTTTTCCTCAATTGCCAATTTCAATTGCAATTCCTAGATTTATGGGATTTACATATAGCCAATTTCAATTGCCATGTAAACATGTTTTATCCCATCTTATGCCTTGAGTTGCCAGTTCTCACCGCCTAACTCAATTAAGTTGTCCAACTTAAGAAACTGCAAAATCGTCCATGACCCGTTCTCAGGACACGTGGACATTTTACTGATAAGGTTTTAAAAGGTACCTTTTTGAGGGGTCATTTAAGCCCTTATTTGATCACTTTTGTATCCGTTATTGCTTAATATCGTTCCTTTTCACTTTTTAGGTCTCTTGAAGGCAAAATGCTGGAATGGCACTTATTTGGACGAAAAGGCGCGAATATACGAAGAAAATGGCCAAAGTCAGAATCGAGCCCCTCAAAGCTACTGAAAACATAAGGTGAAGGCGTCAGGTGTTAATTGCGACGCCGTCGGAGGACTTTTGTGACGGGACAGAAGCCAAAACACCTATTTTCAAGTGACGACGTCAAGTTATAAAAGAGTAGGCCGTCACAACTCATACGGCCTAGATGTAATCCAGACGGCGTCAGAATCTGAAGAGGACGGCGTCACAACCATAAGGTGACGCCGTCGCAAGTCTAACGTGGCCAAGACGAAACCCTAATGACGGCGACACGACGGCGTCACAAAATATAAGGTGATGTCGTCGCATATGTAATATTATATATAGAATCCGAATTTTTCAGTATTTAGTGTGTAGTCTTTTGGAGTAAAAACCTAAACCGAACCAAGGCTGTCTTGTACAGTATTTTAGGGTTCCAAACCCTATCTTACACCAAGATAAGTGTTTTACTTCATTAATACAATTATGTCTTTGATTATTTGTGTGTATGCTTGCATGTTCTCCATGTCCGGCTAATTTACTTGTGTGTTTGCTTAGGGAATATGAAACTTAATTATTGAATATCGATTGGTTGTCTCTTATCTTAGTTGATTAATGATCTAGTAATGCGATAGGTCATTCCTTGTCTACTTAATGCTTGATTAAATCTTTGTGAACCTTAGAATATGACTCCTTGAGTAGTTGTAAGCTAAACCATCCAAAGAGTGCCTTAGAGTAAGAGTTTATTATCCCTAGTGGGTTTTGTAGACGAGACCTGATCTGTGCAAAACCGTCAAGTTTTTCTCACTCAAACCGGCCACTTGTGAATGGCCGACCGTAAGAAACTTAAAACAGTTTAAGCACAAATGCAATGAAGATCAGGAGAGTATAGTGTTTCCCCGGGTCGTTAAGTCCCAACGAGCTGTGCGAGAATAGTCAAACGTAAAGTGATCGAGAGGATTTGAAAGGGAAAGGATAGTGATTGATCTATACCTAAAGAGAAAGCCCATAAACTACAGGGGGCTTAAATGCAAATTAAAGGAAATTTAAAAAGATAAAAAATATTAAATAAACGCTATCACTATATTTAAAATGATGTTTTTGTTTTTATGTTTTTATAAAACTGAAATTAAAAACTACGTAACGTACAAATAAAAATGTGAAACTTACACAATATTAATCCTAAAAATATGGAAATAATATTTTTACAAACCTAATGATAAAAGAAAATTTATAGAAAAAGAAAATTATTTTTATAACTATTAAATTAATTATTATTAATTAAAAACTATTTTTAACTATTAAATAATTACCTAAAATACAAGAAAATAGGAAATAAAACTAGAAAAATAAAATTAAGACTTAGAAAAATCTAAAATATCAAAATAGAATTTTCAAAACTATTTTTATATTTTTCTGATTATTTTTCTATTTTCTAGGAATTAAAAACTATTAAAAACTAATTAAATTATTTAAAAATACAAATTTAACTAAGAAAAATCTAGAAAAATATTTTTTTGTCTTTTTATATTTATCTTAACTTAAACAAAATGAAAAATTATTTTTTTGACACTTTTCTTAATTTTTTGTATTAAAAGCTATTTAAAAAGTGCTAAAAATTGATTTAAATGCAGAAAAATAACAAACAAGCTTGGAAAAATATGAAAATTTCAGGAAAAGTCTAAAATATTATGAGGAATCTAGGAAAAATGGAAAAACAGGCTCTTGTGTGAAAGAAAATGAAACTGCTATGTCAAGTGCTTATAAATAAGCACTTGAAATAAGCAAATGGAAACCAAAAGCCACCAACTGAACACAGAAGCTTAAATAAGCTAAAAGAACTCTAAAGCAACTCAAAACCACAAGTCATACCCTCTGGATAGCTGATTACACAGATTTGATGAAATGAGATTATAAGTTAAAAACAGCTTTTGATAGGCTACTTTAAGCTTAAGCATAAGCTACACAATAAGCTGAGAATCAAAACCAACTGTTGGAACCTCAAGAAGACCTGGTTGGCTACTTGTAAACCAAAACTGAGACCTAGACAAGCTCTTATGAGCTGGGTGCAAGTGCTGCAAGAAGCTGAGAAAACTCAGCTTAGATTGAGTCTTGTGAACAGGGCATATAAGCCCTGTTTGACAAGCTCATTTGGATCTTAAGAAAATTGCTAAAAATCTAAAAAATTCCTAATAAGAAACTAGACCAACTTAACTTCTAAAACCCAGAGTTTCATTTGATTTGGTTCAGAAATGAGCCCAAGAAAAATCCTTCTAGTTGGGCCAAAACTGATTTTTGCAAGTATTTGACTTTTTGACAAAAATTGAAAAGTTGACTAAACTGAGTTTTGAACTTAATTTGAGGACTGAAATTGATGTTATAGGACAAAATGAAGCTAATGAAACCTATACCTGTGATTTTTACACACAGAACAAGCTTTGGATTTTCAAAAGTACTAACAGTTAAAACACTAGGACAGTTTGAAGTGAAATTTGACTTGAGAGTATGCAGGCACAAATGAAAGACTCAAATGAGTGTATTAGAGCTTATCCAACCTAAACCAACATTGCTCAACTCTTGAGCACACCTTTAATACAGTTTAAGCAGCAATTCCAAACACCATTTAAGATACTATTTTGCAAATTCACATGAGCTAATCTCTGAACTAGCATGTACACTGGATTAAACTGAGTTTACTTGATCTAAGTACAACTAAATAAACACATTTCAACTATTTAAAACTACAAATACAAGCACAAGCCAAATATGTAAACTGATGTGTAAATAAGACAGATACTCACAAATGTCAAGCATGTGTTGCAGGCTAAAACCAAACCCAAAACTAACCTAACCTATTCTATTTCAACCCATTATCACCTCTGCATCAACCCCATTCCTTCTCCAAACTGCTTAAACCAGTTTTTTGCTTCTTGAGTTGACTTTTGTTGACTTAACATGAAATGCTTGAAACTGTTTTGAAAGCTTATCAAAAGCTTTAAATAACTTAAATAAACTTATTGGATTTTAAAAATAAGCTATTAAAGGTTTAAACATAAGAATTCGAAAATGGATTTTGCAACAGTTAACATGAAGATTTGAAACTTAAGTGCCACCTTGAATTATGACTTGAAAACACTTTATATTGATGCAACAACTCAACTTGAGTACATTAGAACAGAAGTTTACATCTTAAAACATCAATTAAGCTAATTTAATAAAATACGACATACAAAGAAATTTAAAAACTAACTACTGCTTATTCTCTCCTTCTTCTTCCTCTTTTATAGCTCCAAAATGTCTCTCTCTCTCCTCTGACCACTTTCCACTTGGTTCCAGGGCCTTTGGATAACTTTTGTGGATTTTGGCCACTGGTTTGGTTTTGGCGGGAAAAGCATATTTTGACCTCTGGGGCTTTTAGACTGCAACTAGGGGGGGTGAGAGGTGTGATGATTATGTGGGTGAGAGTGGAAGGGATAAGGGTTGCAGGGATGATGGGAGAGGGGTGAGAGGTGTTGCAGGGCAATTGGTTGGGGAAGAAACACAGTGGGCGGCAAAAGGTTTGTGTTTGACTGGTTGTTTGACTAGGGGGTCAAAAAGGGAGTGACAGGGGGTCCAAAAAGGTATTGGCAGGGGATCAATATTGCAAAAGGGTCAAAGATAGGATTAATATTAAAAGGACTTGATTTGCAATTCTCCAATTCTTGAAGGACTATTTCTGCCATTTTCCAAAGTTCATACAAGGGATCAAAATTGACAAGCTTTAATAGTACAAGGACCAGTTTTGACAATTTCAAATTTCCAGGGACCAAACTTGACATTTTATGAAAGTTCAGGGACCTTTTCTGCCATTTAACAAAAGATTTATTCAAGGACCATTTTTGACAAGTTAGAATAATTCAGGGACCTTGAATAACATTTTTCTTTATTTGGTTTTACCAGGGACTGTTTTTGACAACTTTTGAAACTTGGGGGACTAAAACTGCCAATTATGCAAACTTTATACGTTTTTCACCAGATTTTGATATTTTTGCATTTAAAACACATAAAACACTTATTTGTGATATTTTTATCATTTTGATGCATTTCTGAGTGTTTTCAGATGTTTTTGCAGTTTAAATGGTACAAAAATGATGAGTATTTAGACACTCATCAATCCCCCACACTAAGATATTGCTAGTCCCTTGCAATGTTTTGAGAAAAATTAATGGATTTCATCTCTTTACCAAAAGCCATTACTTCTGGAGTAGCCAAATGTTTCAGTTCAAGTAAGAACCTTGGTACACTGATAACCAAATGATTTTGAGCAAATCATCAGCTTTCAACGGATTTGATTTGTCTTTACCAGAAGCCGTTTGCTTCTGGACTAGCCAACTCTTAGATAAATTATCAATATTATCTTTGGTGAGCTGATTACCAATTATGGTTTTTCCACTTCCTTTACCACAAGCCATAAACTTGCGGGCTAGCCAACTCTTCACTTTTAAGGATATGGTGAGCTGAATACCATACAATTTTGGGCAAATTGCAAGCCGTCAACGGATTTGAGATATCTTTACCAAGAGCCGTTTGCTCCTGAATTAGTCAATCCTTATGTGGGTTAGATATGGTGGACTGATTACCATTTGTTGTGTTTAGTACATAGTACTTCCACTAAAAAAAAATTAAAATTTGGCCATTTTGGGGGAAAAAGGGACTAAAAGAGTACATTTATGATCAAATTCGCCAGAATTTCCCCCCCACACTTAGAAATGAATATTGTCCTCAATATTCAAAGTACCGGCTGTTATGCCGAAACTTAGAACGTAAAAAGATAACATTACTAGCTAAGTGTAGAAACACAACAATTATTTTCTTTTTTAATATTTACAATTTTCATTCATTTTTTAGATCTATATACAGCATGTGGGGCATCTCCCCCACACTAGGGTGGTACACACGGGTGAAAACCCATGTAGCATGCTACTGTTTTTGATTACCGAGTCGCTAGCTTGACTCGACCCCGAATTAATTGGTTCATGGGGAAGTAAGTGGAAGAGACAATCTCCATCGGACTTTCATTCAAGATGTTTGGATAAACATTGAAGTACGTGAAAGTTCCACACCGATGAGATATACATAGAACCGGCTCAAAAATAATAAATGAAAATGCCGGGATCAAAAATAGTGTCCTCATTCCTAAAGGAGAAAAGGGAACGAGAAACCACACCATCTGTGAAAAATGGAATAAAGATGTGCATCACAATGCAATCCCATTCTTCATTAGTGAGGAGCAAATCACCATTTTTGACATTTTTAAGCTTAAATTTGAAGCTTGTATGGTGATTGGCAACAAAATTTCCGGGAGGGAGAGCTGGAAACGGTTCTTCAATCAACAGATTTTCAAGAAAGAGGATGTCTCCCTCCGAATCATAGCAAGTATTGTCAATCCCTGTTGGAATTGACTCATCACTAAGAAAAGCATCGACCTCCTTCCAAAAGTTGTCATCTTCCTCATTTGGAGTGAGAGAAGGAATGGAAGAGTCGGAAATGGGACAAGAAATGAGTGGATGATCATTATATAGGAGATTTTTAATTTCTCCAAGATCGGCTTCGAAATCAAAGAGATCATCGTCACTTTCTGATGAAAGTGGACTGATGTGAGTGAGTTCATCGGTGAACTCCTCAAGAAGAGGATCAGACTGTGGGAGTGATGCCTCAACATACTCGATGTCTCCATAAGAAGTACAATCGTCGCTAAGATCGGAGAAGGTATCAAAATGATCTTTTGAACACTCAAGAGGAAAAGGGATATCACACATATGGTCAAAAGTTCCCTGTGACTTTCTCGGGATTGGGACAAGGTTCTCAACACTAGACTTTATGAATTCGTCCGATTCCTTTTGAGGAACAGTGTCAAGATGCTCATCCCCCATGCTCAGAGAGTGAGTGGGAATATCAGGTGTGATAACAACAGACTGAGGGAGTTTAGAAGGACTAGCATACATATGTTTTATACTTTCCATTTGTTCTTCTGCTAGTAATTCCATCATAGTCTTTTCTCCCTGATTTTTCATGGAAGGAATTTCAACTGATGAACTTGATGAATCTGTACAAAGTTGACTAATATCAAGGGTAACTTCATCATCATCGTCATCAGGAATGAAACGGAATCGAGAGCTAGATTTGGATGCTTTTTCTTTTGCAATTGATTCCCTAATAGATTTTTCAAAGGCAATCTGGGAATCTAATTTAGCAGTCCGTTCTTCAGCTAACAAAACTTCCATGGATTTCTGATTTGGATTATCTTGGGGATGTTTACATTCCTTCAAATCTTTCACTAAATCCAAAAGATCAAGGAGAAGATTTTGAGGAAGTGGCTCAGGCTGAGGTAGTGCCTGATTCACTTGGTATTGTGGAGGTTGGTTATGATACGAAGAGTCGTAATTGTTACAAGGAAATGGATTCCTCGTTTGACAATCAGAGCTAGAGTGAGGACCTCCACAATACTCACAACAGTAAAACTGATGTGGCTGTGAGTTATATGTGTGGTAGTCATAATTGTTATCAGGAACCTGCTCATAGACAAGCGTGTTTCCCGATTGACAATCAGAACTGGAGTGTGAACCACCACAGTACTCACAACAGTAAAACTGCTGAGTCTCACAGTGTGGTAGCTGATGGAATAAATCAGTTGTGTTATGGTAGGAATAGGGATCCCGGTTATAGACAGACCCGTTTCCTGATTCCACCATGCTACAACTGGGGCAATTGCCACCATTATAAGGACCACCACACCATTGACAACCAAGAGGGTGAGGATAAGACATAGAAAGAATCAAATGTTTTCAGAGGGGTAGGGATGAAGAATCAAAGATGTGAGAGGGTAAAGATGGATATTTTTGGATTTTTGGATAAACATTTTGTGAAAATAAGAAAGAAAATATTTTTGGATGAAGAATCAAATGTTTTCCCCGGCAGCGGCGCCAAAATTTGATCTGTGCAAAACCGTCAAGTTTTTCTCACTCAAACCGGCCACTTGTGAATGGCCGACCGTAAGAAACTTAAAACAGTTTAAGCACAAATGCAATGAAGATCAGGAGAGTATAGTGTTTCCCCGGGTCGTTAAGTCCCAACGAGCTGTGCGAGAATAGTCAAACGTAAAGTGATCGAGAGGATTTGAAAGGGAAAGGATAGTGATTGATCTATACCTAAAGAGAAAGCCCATAAACTACAGGGGGCTTAAATGCAAATTAAAAGAAATTTAAAAAGATAAAAAATATTAAATAAACGCTATCACTATATTTAAAATGATGTTTTTGTTTTTATGTTTTTATAAAACTGAAATTAAAAACTACGTAACGTACAAATAAAAATGTGAAACTTACACAATATTAATCCTAAAAATATGGAAATAATATTTTTACAAACCTAATGATAAAAGAAAATTTATAGAAAAAGAAAATTATTTTTATAACTATTAAATTAATTATTATTAATTAAAAACTATTTTTAACTATTAAATAATTACCTAAAATACAAGAAAATAGGAAATAAAACTAGAAAAATAAAATTAAGACTTAGAAAAATCTAAAATATCAAAATAGAATTTTCAAAACTATTTTTATATTTTTCTGATTATTTTTCTATTTTCTAGGAATTAAAAACTATTAAAAACTAATTAAATTATTTAAAAATACAAATTTAACTAAGAAAAATCTAGAAAAATATTTTTTTGTCTTTTTATATTTATCTTAACTTAAACAAAATGAAAAATTATTTTTTTGACACTTTTCTTAATTTTTTGTATTAAAAGCTATTTAAAAAGTGCTAAAAATTGATTTAAATGCAGAAAAATAACAAACAAGCTTGGAAAAATATGAAAATTTCAGGAAAAGTCTAAACTATTATGAGGAATCTAGGAAAAATGGAAAAATAGGCTCTTGTATGCAAGAAAATGAAACTGCTATGTCAAGTGCTTATAAATAAGCACTTGAAATAAGCAAATGGAAACCAAAAGCCACCAACTGAACACAGAAGCTTAAATAAGCTAAAAGAACTCTAAAGCAACTCAAAACCACAAGTCATACCCTCTGGATAGCTGATTACATAGATTTGATGAAATGAGATTATAAGTTAAAAACAGCTTTTGATAGGCTACTTTAAGCTTAAGCATAAGCTACACAATAAGCTGAGAATAAAAACCAACTGTTGGAACCTCAAGAAGACCTGGTTGGCTACTTGTAAACCAAAACTGAGACCTAGACAAGCTCTTATGAGCTGGGTGCAAGTGCTGCAAGAAGCTGAGAAAACTCAGCTTAGATTGAGTCTTGTGAACAGGGCATATAAGCCCTGTTTGACAAGCTCATTTGGATCTTAAGAAAATTGCTAAAAATCTAAAAAATTCCTAATAAGAAACTAGACCAACTTAACTTCTAAAACCCAGAGTTTCATTTGATTTGGTTCAGAAATGAGCCCAAGAAAAATCCTTCTAGTTGGGCCAAAACTGATTTTTGCAAGTATTTGACTTTTTGACAAAAATTGAAAAGTTGACTAAACTGAGTTTTGAACTTAATTTGAGGACTGAAATTGATGTTATAGGACAAAATGAAGCTAATGAAACCTATACCTGTGATTTTTACACACAGAACAAGCTTTGGATTTTCAAAAGTACTAACAGTTAAAACACTAGGACAGTTTGAAGTGAAATTTGACTTGAGAGTATGCAGGCACAAATGAAAGACTCAAATGAGTGTATTAGAGCTTATCCAACCTAAACCAACATTGCTCAACTCTTGAGCACACCTTTAATACAGTTTAAGCAGCAATTCCAAACACCATTTAAGATACTATTTTGCAAATTCACATGAGCTAATCTCTGAACTAGCATGTACACTGGATTAAACTGAGTTTACTTGATCTAAGTACAACTAAATAAACACATTTCAACTATTTAAAACTACAAATACAAGCACAAGCCAAATATGCAAACTGATGTGTAAATAAGACAGATACTCACAAATGTCAAGCATGTGTTGCAGGCTAAAACCAAACCCAAAACTAACCTAACCTATTCTATTTCAACCCATTATCACCTCTGCATCAACCCCATTCCTTCTCCAAACTGCTTAAACCAGTTTTTTGCTTCTTGAGTTGACTTTTGTTGACTTAACATGAAATGCTTGAAACTGTTTTGAAAGCTTATCAAAAGCTTTAAATAACTTAAATAAACTTATTGGATTTTAAAAATAAGCTATTAAAGGTTTAAACATAAGAATTCGAAAATGGATTTTGCAACAGTTAACATGAAGATTTGAAACTTAAGTGCCACCTTGAATTATGACTTGAAAACAGTTTATATTGATGCAACAACTCAACTTGAGTACATTAGAACAGAAGTTTACATCTTAAAACATCAATTAAGCTAATTTAATAAAATACGACATACAAAGAAATCTAAAAACTAACTACTGCTTATTCTCTCCTTCTTCTTCCTCTTTTATAGCTCCAAAATGTCTCTCTCTCTCCTCTGACCACTTTCCACTTGGTTCCAGGGCCTTTGGATAACTTTTGTGGATTTTGGCCACTGGTTTGGTTTTGGCGGGAAAAGCATATTTTGACCTCTGGGGCTTTTAGACTGCAACTAGGGGGGGTGAGAGGTGTGATGATTATGTGGGTGAGAGTGGAAGGGATAAGGGTTGCAGGGATGATGGGAGAGGGGTGAGAGGTGTTGCAGGGCAATTGGTTGGGGAAGAAACACAGTGGGCGGCAAAAGGTTTGTGTTTGACTGGTTGTTTGACTAGGGGGTCAAAAAGGGAGTGACAGGGGGTCCAAAAAGGTATTGGCAGGGGATCAATATTGCAAAAGGGTCAAAGATAGGATTAATATTAAAAGGACTTGATTTGCAATTCTCCAATTCTTGAAGGACTATTTCTGCCATTTTCCAAAGTTCATACAAGGGATCAAAATTGACAAGCTTTAATAGTACAAGGACCAGTTTTGACAATTTCAAATTTCCAGGGACCAAACTTGACATTTTATGAAAGTTCAGGGACCTTTTCTGCCATTTAACAAAAGATTTATTCAAGGACCATTTTTGACAAGTTAGAATAATTCAGGGACCTTGAATAACATTTTTCTTTATTTGGTTTTACCAGGGACTGTTTTTGACAACTTTTAAAACTTGGGGGACTAAAACTGCCAATTATGCAAACTTTATACGTTTTTCACCAGATTTTGATATTTTTGCATTTAAAACACATAAAACACTTATTTGTGATATTTTTATCATTTTGATGCATTTCTGAGTGTTTTCAGATGTTTTTGCAGTTTAAATGGTACAAAAATGATTAGTATTTAGACACTCATCAAGACCCTTTTGGTAAGTTCAAAGAGTTAGGGAGAAATGCATACCCTACAACCTTAGACACACAACGCAACTAGGAATGAGGACGTGACAATTCAACCACCAATAGGAGATAATTAAGGAGTAGTAAAACCTAAGTAAACACATCTTTAAACTATCATACGAGCACACAATAATTAGACATAGACTACATACACCTTAGATTAGATAATTAGATAAGTAGAGTAATCGGTAGCAATACCAACCCCCCAAATTCAAACCCCCGAGATTCGTACCTTTCCATTTCATAAAAATATAAAAAATACAAAAACAATCTTCCTTAACCCCAACCTTAGCGTAGTAACTTCCCACTAGCATTCCTATTCCCCTAGAGAACGATATCAATACCCGTGGCTTACCCTAATACTACACTACAACGATTAGGTTCACTGCCTAGGGTGTTGAAAAACTTGCTCGACGAAAAGGAAGTTCCTTTGACCCCGAACGACGCGTGTAGCGTTATCAAGTTTTTGGCGCCGCTGCCGGGGAATAGAATAGCTAGTTAGTAGTCCACCTCGTTTAGGTTTCTTTGCTTGATTCCTATCAAGTAAATTTTTCTTATTTTTAGCTTTCTCGTAGTCTATCCCCCTTCTTCGTGACCTTTGTTCGTAATCCCATCACTTTTCATCATGGAAGGTGATAACCAACCACCACTTATTAACCCAGCACCAAATAAATCACTGTCACTCAAAACCCAAACCAATGACCAACACAACCGCCGAAGCCGTTATGTGAGTAGAAACACCGACCTTCAGGATTTGCAGAAAATATTCAATAGTACAATTAGGGAAGCTGTTGAGAAAGTAGTCAGCGCCTCTGTAGTTGGCTCTATGATTAACAGTAATTCGGAAGATGGCATGATGAATAAAAATGTGAATGTGGAAGATAGTGCTTATTCAATCTTTGCCCCACAAAGGAAGAGGTTGCTTACCATCAATACATAATTGATAATCCATGATCACCTATCATTAGGATATGCCCAAAGATTAAGAGAGGAAATCCCTGGAACCTAAAAATCCCTTGTATGATCGGATATAGGAGTGTCAACCACGCTTACATTGATACGGAATCTCCCATTAATGTGATGTCATCTGCTGTTTACAATGACATTATGAATGAGCGACTTAATATTAGGAGAGACCCTAAGTATCCAGGTGGAGTTTGCAACTTTGTGGGAAGAGTCAAGGATGTGCATGTCTTTATAGGAAATTTCACCTACCTAGTTGATTTTATGGTCTTAGAAGATGTAGGATGCGTCATTGACTATAGCTTATCCCAAGTAGTGCCAGGGAAACCGTTTGTTGAAACATCTAAAATGAGCCATAACAAGCATGATGGAACGGTTAGGTTTAAGGAAGGAACCAATGAGATTACTTATAGGATGCCTTGGAAAACAAATGAATATGGCCACCTGCCCATTTATGAACGAGACAACATCAAAGCTTTTGAGGACAAAAGCAAGGACGATGTTGAAAAAGGTTATAAATTTATGTTGGAAAGAAGGAGGCATTATTATAAGGATTGCTTGACCCTAGGACCTAGGTATAGAGTCGATGAAAATTTTGTCAACATGATAGAATTCTCATTGAGAATGCAAAGCGAGGCAACGTAGGAGCACGACTACGAGTCTAGCTACAAGACTCTTAAATAAAGAAAAGCGCTTCGTGGGAGGCAACCCATGCTTAATTGTTTGCTTGTTAGTGTCATATATCTTTTATTGATTGTTTATTCTCATGTTTAATTTTGTAAAAATGCTTTATTTTGTTTTTAACCACGTCTTAATTGCATATAAAGGTATTTTTCATAAGGGATAAGTGTAGGGAGGATTACACACGTTTTCAAGGAAACGTAAACATGAGAATAACAATTCATTAAAAGATATATTTGTGTGTTTGTTCGAGTCAAATGCTTGTATCGAGTCATAATGGATGTTTTGCAGAAATTTTTCCAGATTCTAAAGATGTAAATTTTCCAGAAAATCGCAGACCAATTTTTGTCAGGATAACCTGACAGCGTCAGGATCGCAACCTGACGGCGTCAGGAAGGAGTAAAAACAACAGATTACTTTTTTCTCGTTTTCTGAGTTACTTAAAAAAAATTGGAATTCTCCAGGTCTTAATTTTCCAGAAATTCTGTAAACATCCATTCCACAAGCATTATATCCTAGTTTAAATCGAGTCTTATATATATTATTACCGCCGATTTTACGCGAAGGTTTCGTTTGTTTCTTCAAGTGTGCAGGTTTAATTTATCAAGAAGAAGTTACATAAGATTGGAAGGAGCTTTTAACGCATAAATTCTTCTTGGAAAGGATTTAACCACTACTTCACACACGGATCCTACCGAGCTAATCAGGGGAGTACTAGTTTCTTTCATTTTTTTTAATTACCTTCCATTATCATAACTTTGATACTTTCGGGGAACATTGGGGACAATGTTCAGTTTAAGTGTAGGGAGGAAAAATAAAACGGGAACTTTGAAACTATGCTTATCCTTGAATATTTGCTTTGTCCAATTGTATTTGTGTAATAAACCATGAGAAAATGTCGGTTAGGGTAATTTTGGCACCAAATTTAAATTTTTTCATGACATATAGGAGTGGGCCATTAGTCTTAACGAAAGCGTCTCACGGATAGGAAGTTGCATGACTAGCACAAAAACCCTTTACCACCTAAATTCCACCCAAAATGTGAGGATCGCCCTTAGATTACTAGGAATTAAAAGCATTCATCTTTAATGCTTAGAGTGTGAACCGGTAGTATATTAGATTCTAGAACTTGTTTTGTGATGCATTCCGAGATCGCTAGTAAGACTGCACTTGTGTAGTTAGGAATAACTAAATGATAAGAGGCATTAGGATAACCCTTGTTTGATACCCGTAATATAAATTACTTCTTCCACATCGGTTGAGTAATTTCCCCACACCCTTTGCGTTGTACTCATCTTTAGTACACGATACCCTTAGTTAAACCCCTCAGAGCCTATCCTTTTCGCGGTTCTCGTGATGTTTCGGTTTTTCGGAATATCAATGAAGAGCATTGTTTACACCCCACCCCCAAATATACACCCAAATCGCCTTAGCCTACCCTGTATGCACTCACTTTTAGTGCATTATTGTTATCACCTTAAACCCTTAGTTCAATTATCTGGTTGCTTGCATGAGTTGCAAAGTCGAGTCATATCCTTTGTATACAGTTTTGGGATGATTGGGATTCATGGGAAAAGTTAAAGTTTATGAAATGACGGGAAGGGAACGTTAAATTCAAATTCCCTTTGTTTGCATAATAATGTACCCCAAGTGTTTTGATCTTTTCAATTCGGGTCAAATTAGTGTTAGAGTAATAAAAACTCAAGTGTAGGGATGTACCTATAAATCCCTATCATTATGATGTTACCGTAGAGGATGGTAGAGTAAAAGTGTATGAAAAAAAAATCGAAAAAAAAATAGAAAAAGAGAAAAGAAAAAAAAATAGAGTGAAAAAAAAAAAAAAAAAAAAAAAAAAAAAAAAAAAAAAAAAAAAAAACGGGCTACCATCCTACATCTATCCTTTAATTTTATGTTTGTTTATTTCAGTTAGCTAGAGTTTAGAGTTTCGAGTCTTGGCTTAGCAACGCCATTCTTCGTATGCTTGTAACATAAGAGATTTTTGACTTGCCACCACTATATAGCCTATCCCACCAAACCCTTTGTTTCCCTACCGTAAGCCTAACATTACAACCCTTTAAAGACCTCTTTGATAGTCTTTCCTAGGTGCTTACGCCAAAGCGATGGAGGTTTGATCTATTCTCAAGCCTATGGTAATCTATGTACTAGGACCGGTTAATGAGTGTTTATCTTCCATTTCCAATTTGTTATATTTCATATACACCCGAGAGAGATGTGAGTATCCAAACACCCCATGTGAGGTACTAGTATGTGATTTCCGTGCTTGTTATGACTTTTGCGGGGCTTATATGTGTTGTGGACCGTTTTGAACGAATGCTTCATGACCCTTAACTTATAAATTAATTGGCTAAAAACACATTTGCTTGAGGACAAGCAAATACCAAGTGTAGGGATATTTGATAAGGTTTTAAAATGTACCTTTTTGAGGGGTCATTTAAGCCCTTATTTGATCACTTTTGTATCCGTTATTGCTTAATATCGTTCCTTTTCACTTTTTAGGTCTCTTGAAGGCAAAATGTTGAAATGGCACTTATTTGGATGAAAAGGCGCGAATATACGAAGAAAATGGCCAAAGTCAGAATCAAGACACTCAAAGCTACTGAAAACATAAGGTGACGGCGTCAGGTGTTAATTGCGACGCCGTCGGAGGACTTTTGTGACGGGACAGTAGCCAAAACACCTATTTTCAAGTGACGACGTCAAGTTATAAAAGAGTAGGCCGTCGCAACTCAGACGGCCTAGATGTAATCCAGACGGCGTCAGAATCTGAAGAGGACGGCGTCACAAGCATAAGGTGACGCCGTCGCAAGTCTAACGTGGCCAAGACGAAACCCTAATGACGGCGACACGACGGCGTCACAAAACATAAGGTGACGCCGTCGCATATGTAATATTATATATAGAATCCGAATTTTTCAGTATTTAGTGTGTAGTCTTTTGGAGTAAAAACCTAAACCGAACCAAGGCTGTCTTGTACAATATTTTAGGGTTCCAAACCCTATCTTACACCAAGATAAGTGTTTTACTTCATTAATACAATTATGTCTTTGATTATTTGTGTTTATGCTTGCATGTTCTCCATGTCCGGCTAATTTACTTGTGTGTTTGCTTAGGGAATATGAAACTTAATTATTGAATATTGATTGGTTGTCTCTTATCTTAGTTGATTAATGATCTAGTAATGCGATAGGTTATTCGTTTTGTACTTAATGCTTGATTAAATCTTTGTGAACCTTAGAATATGACTCCTTGAGTAGTTGTAAGCTAAACCATCCAAAGAGTGCCTTAGAGTAAGAGTTTATTATCCCTAGTGGGTTTTGTAGACGAGACCCTTTGGTAAGTTCAAAGAGTTAGGGAGAAACGCATACCCTACAACCTTAGACACACAACGCAACTAGGAATGAGGACGTGACAATTCAACCACCAATAGGAGATAATTAAGGAGTAGTAAAACCTAAGTAAACACATCTTTAAACTATCATACGAGCACACAATAATTAGACATAGACTACATACACCTTAGATTAGATAATTAGATGAGTAGAGTAATCGGTAGCAATACCAACCCCCCAAATTCAAACCCCGAGATTCGTACCTTTCCATTTCATAAAAATATAAAAAATACAAAAACAATCTTCCTCAACCCCAACCTTAGCGTAGTAACTTCTCACTAGCATTCCTATTCCCCTAAAGAACGATATCAATACCCGTGGGTTACCCTAATACTACACTACAACGATTAGGTTCACTGCCTAGGGTGTTGAAAAACTTGCTCGACGAAAAGGAAGTTCCTTTGACCCCGAACGACGTGTGTAGCGTTATCATTTACCCTTTGATTACGATTTAAGTCACGTTCTCACGTAAACAAAAGGTAATCTTAGGTGTTTCCGTTTCGCTGGATGGCATATAACTCAAACTAAAGGGTAATAATTTTGATGTCAAATCAAATATGTACAAAGATGTCATGCATTCATCTTCGTAGCATAGTTTTTATTAAAACATTTATATGCTTGTTTTAATGATTTAAGCTTTTCATCATCAAACTTTAATCGAGGTATTGGATAACCAATTAAAGAATCACCTTAATTACCACTATATCATACTACTGCATGAGTCATAAGACCCAAGTTATTCGGATAATTACCATAAAAGTGGCGCGTAGAAATTAAAGTAATTCACCCTTAAGATTTTATGCACACATATAGGAATACTTGGTAGCTCCATTAAGACGCACAAACGAGCGGAGAATCAGGTCAGCGCGAAGCATATTAAAAACCCTCATCTTTAGGGTCACAATTTAATGCGTACCCTCCATGTACCCATCACACAGTTTGCAAAAAATCAATCAATTAAACAATTATGATTACTATGCTTAAAAATACATGTTTCACCATTGTTTAGGTCAATTTATTTTTCTTGTAAAAATACCTTTGTTACACATAACAAACAAGCAAGTATTTAAAAAAATAAACAAATAAACAATGAATGCATAACATAATAATAAGTCATGCATATCAAATAGCCACATGCAAACCTTTTTGATAAATCCTATTAATAATCAATTCTAGATCTGTCAATATGTATATATTTAATTAAGACTTTCACCCGTTTTCAGCTATGTACAAGGTGATCCACATGCATCGATTCATCGATTGAGTGAGTCAAAATTAAAACATATACCACATAGCACCTAATTGATTTAAATAATAATGATTGAGGTCTTCCCCAATTTTATATCTATCAAATATTAGTGTATATCACTTAACCAAGTAAAACATACAATAAAAGCATATCCATGATAAAACATGCATGTAATTATCATGGATATAAATTACACTTAGCAATTAATGCAATTAAACAGAGTTACGCAATACACATAAAATTGCATGCAACCTAGGGTTTCTAATCCAATTAAAACTCAAGTTTACAAAACCCTAATTAGGGCACCCAAAAAAAAGCCCCCCCTAAAAAATTAGGGTTTAGGTTTTGCAAACCCTAGATCTACGCATACAAATAATAACACAATCATGTTTATTTTATTTATGTGTTTCAGTAATTAATTACTTGTTATACAAGGCTCGTGATGCCACTGTTGAGTTTATGATATATGACATACAATAAAACATGTAGACACCACAGAGTACACAGCGGAAGACTTAAGATCATAACAAATAAATAATTAACTGAAGATGCGTAACATACCTCTTGCAATTAGTAGATCTCTTCAATGGATGTGACAAAGTGGTTTAACGAGTTATCCCTTACTGTTTTATAACTCAAACCAATTGGTGTAAGAATAGTGTTTTACTACCACGTTCTTGTACACACGAATTAACAAACGAATTAAAACGATTGCTAGATCTACAAAACTTTGTTTTAGAAAAACAAAACCAAACACCCTAAAAGAATGTTGTGGCCGAAATTTGCAAGAGAAATACAAGAAAAGTTTTAGGTTAATGTGTGTGCATAAAAGCTATGAAAACCATTAACCCTAGCTTTTGTATTTATAGTGTTATAAAATCTTTGGGAACAAGTTAGGGTTTTGGTTGTGTAAACACACCCTATGGCCGGCCATGTACATGCCCCAAAGGATACCCATACCTTTTCCATTTTGAGATTTTACACTACAAGTCCTTCTCTTTACATTTAACGGTCGTTAGTAATTTTTCGTTAAATACTTAACGATCATTAGACGAGTTTTGTATAATAATTAATCGTAATCAATTAACATTAATTATTAACTTTAATTCTCATTCGTAATGTGTGCAATCCCGTAGTCACGAGTTCAAATCCGGACATTTACGTATTTATAAATATATACATTTCCAACAGAACCAAGGTGCTTGTGGCTGTAAGTTCATTATACTAATATGCCGTCATATCTTCATGACCTAAAACACATTGACCTATTTGGTTGAGTTACATATTTTGCTTGATCACCTAAGCTTGGACTTAGTGGGCCACGGTTCATATTAAGGAAATTACTATTAGAACTTTTGTGTGTGTGGGGTGGGGGGGGGGGGGGGGGGGGGGGCAAATTATCCAATAATTTGTAAAAAAAATAAAAAAAAAGTAAGATTCTTTAAAGTCCATAAACCACCCAAAAAACAACAAGTGTTTTCAAAAATATCCTGTATAATTTTGCTAATTTGTGAATTCGTTATACACTTTTACGAGTTAATGAGTTATTGGGTTCTTTTTGTATAAATCTGTAAAGTAGGACATTTTTGTTTATATAATCCACTAAAACGGTTAGATACGTAATCTCTCTATCATTTTGATACATAGACATGATCATTCTTTAGATTAGATTTGAGGTTGCGATCGTGAGTTTTGAGTTTTGACCTTTTATTATATTCATGAATGGATTAATTTGTGTGAATTGTTGGAAACTCGAAAGTAGTATAGCCTCTTTTAATAATGCATACAGCTTCTTAAATCACTTTATACATAGAGTTGCAGTCATGATAAAAACTTCAATTAATCATCAGAAATTGCTTAACAAAACATTTTCTATAAGAAATTGGACCAAAAAGTACTTGTGTTGTGATGATCTATTTTCAATTGCAGGGACACCCCTCCACACTGCTGCAAAAGAGAAAAACAGGAGGGCAATCAGAGTTTTAGTTGAAAACGGGGCGTTTTTGCCAGATAACATCGAGGACACGAGGTTTAATCCACCAGTCCATTACTGTCATGGTCTTGAATGGGTGTATGATGAGATGAAGCGTGTTCAACAAGAGAGTGGGTCACATCCTCGGGAGAGGGGTCCTACAGCTCCGATAACTTAGCCAGTTTGTGAACTTATTGTATGTGCTGATTGCACAAGGATATAAACTTCTTGTTTACGGCTGTTATTAAACTTTTTGGGTTTTTCTCGTGATCTAATGCTGGTGTGCTACATAGATATGATTGTTGATATAGTTGCTTACAATAATTATCATATTGTGTTGATTTGGTGATCTTGATTTGTTGAAGCTGGAACTATCACTGACTTGCACAATTACTTATTTGGGGCTGTCATGAGATTCAAATTTTCATCTTTTTAGTTCTATCGTTCTGAAAATAGTTGCAAAATTTTGTTTACTCCAAGCGCATCTGTGTTGTATATATGAGAGGGTTTAGATCAATAAGTAACAATGAACTTTCTCCAAAATACTGTTTTGGTAAATGAACTAAAAAGTGTATCATTGACAAAACAAGTTCCTGAACAGGAATGAGGTGTGAAAGAAAGCGAGTTTTTTCCTCTGTTGAAAATACACAATTGACGTGATAGAAGCCAATTAATGCGCCACATGACTCATGTTTAAAACATATTGAAGTTCGGTCCATAGCCATTGTAGGCACCGAGATGGGATCTTTCGAAGTATTACGGAGTACAGATTACAGACCATTGAACCATGTGACCACTTTCTAAGCAACAAAAATATTTTAAAGAGCATCATATAAAAGTTAGAGCTAACTACATTTTTTGTCCTTATGGTTTGCCGGGTATTTCATTTTTAGTTGTATCGGTATTTTGGGATAAGATCCCGGTCTGGCCTTCCCAGACAGAGTGTGTTGGTTGTGGGCCTGTTTTTGACCCGTTACCAGTGTATGGGCTCTAACCATTTGAGCTAGAACTCCCATCCACTATCAACAATTACTAATTTAAGTTATCAGCTTATGCGACTGTTGATTATTGCCAGTTAATTTACATCAAAGCCTTGGTTTGTGCGACTGAGATACAAACTGCATTTCACATTACGTGTAGCTTTTTATTCACATAAACAGTCGGACATAATAACACTTTTTAGTGTTTTTGGTTTTATAGCACAAGTACGTAAAAACTCATCTTCGTAAATAGGCCCAACTGTTTGTTTTTGGCAAACCAGTATTATGTTTGTTTCTCACTTTCTACAAGTACATCCTATGCTGTCAAACTTTAATCACATATCACCTGCAGATGTTTATTTTTATTTTTAGAACGACACCACACTTGAAATCCGACCACCCGAGTTAAACAATCCAAACGGGCAGGCCCCGGGACCCAAACCACTAGGAGAGACCCGCGAAGGGAAACCCCTAGAACTCACGGCTTCGCACTAGAAGGAAAACCTGGATTTTTTGTCTCTTGCGAAACTCGAACCCTGGGTAAAACCTCCCAGAAGCTCCAGAAGGAGCAGGTGGCCAACTGAGCTAAGCCAATTGGTTGCAGATGTTTAAAAATCATTTTATCGATAAATACAATATTTTTTCAGCGGACAGTAACAAGATTTGTCATTCAAAAACAATTTTCATAAAATATCAATAAAAAACCAATAGGCCAATAATACCATCTGTTACACACGAATCATAGGCTAGCTATAGTAGCATTTATTAAACAACCAACATATTACATAAAGAGAAATTCACGAAGTCTAAGCTTTTCGTTCTTGTCATTACATTCCAACATATTTTTAGGAAAAGAAATCGTAGAACCCTGGCGCCCCACCCCGTTCTAAATCAATTCTTTCGAATAAAATCCCCGTATTGAGTTTGTTTCAAATAAAAAACGTACAAGGATTTGCGATTAAGTTTCAATTCGTTGCCAACATGTATATGAATGAGACTTATTCGTACCTTTTTATCTTCATTCCTCACCCACGGAACAATATTAAGTTATCACACAACCGTTGTGCCCATTGGACTGTAAAATAAATAAGTTAACAAACAAAATTAATTTATCAAATTATTGTTAAAATAAGTTTAATTTCAAAGGCAATTATGTGTTTTTCGTACCTCTCTCTCTTTTGCCAACGTTTCTTCTATTGTAGAACCATTTGCTTTTGTATCATTGACACATTGGAAGTTGGGTGCATCATGGGTTCCATAACCCCATTTCTCCAATTTCCGACAATCAGTGATCACCACCGTCTCCAAAGAAGGATATTTGATTGTAGCATTCCTAGGGTAGAAGCTCGTCAGATTCAACATACTGTGTAGGTTAATCTTGGCAAGGCGAGGGAACACGATGTTTTTAGCTGGTACAACTGTATCAATTTCACCTGTACTTGCTTCCTCATCCCCGTCCGAGATAACTTCCTTCAAACTATCGCAGGTCCCAATTGTTAGCTCTTGCAGATTGACAAGCCCTTGTGCTACACTAACAGCAAATAGCTTTTCTAACTTGCCACAATTATAAATACAAAGTGTCACCAGGTTGTGAAGGCTTATATATTGATCTGGACAATTCCATATCACTTTCATACTACTCAAGCTAGTTAAACTTAGTTGTTCCACTTCTGAAAGAAACCTTGTATTCTCTTTCACCTCTTCATGGGTTTCAGATGGATGAAACATCTCATCCAAGACCCTTGAGTCCACCAAACACAATAGATTGTCACAATAACCTAAATTAATGTTCTTCAAACCTAAACCCTCAATACACATCATAGGCATTAAATTATCAAGATTATCCATCAACGAAAAAACTACACCATTGCATACCTCAATCAATTTTCTAACATGCATCAAGTTTGAGATATCAAGATAACCAAGCGTGTCTAGAATCAAAGTTCTATTACCCGGGTTATGAAATTTATTTTCTTTACCAATTTGAAAGGAAAATCTTTTCAATCTCTTCAGATAATCACCTTCAGGGAAAAGAAAAATATGTGGGACATATAAATTTAGAATTTTAAGCTTCGACAGTTTACCTATCTCCACAAGACTGTTATAATTCCCCTCTTCCACCGGATAGTATCTAATACTCAATTCTTCCAACCAACGAAGCTTTAATAGTACACCTGGTGCAATATGAGATAAACGACAATGTGCAGCATCAAACAACCTTAAATTGACTAATTTTCCGATCTCTTGAGGAATTTCTGTTATTCCAGTTTCACTGAGAATTAGAATTTCAAGTTGTTTAAGCTCCCCAAGTATAGAAACATCATGGAGATTATAATTTCCACCAAGATTAAGCATACGTAATCTTGTGAGTTGATTCATTGATTTTGGGAGGGAACTGATGTTATTATACTGAAAATCGATAGCTTTAGCTTCTTTTATGGCTTGGGTGAATTCATCAGAAATTTCTGACAATCTACGATTTTCTTGTATGAGGAAAATCTTAAGGAGTGGAATATTAAGCTCATAACCTGCTGGAAGCTTACAAATATCATTTCTCATGAGTGAGATACCAGTGTAGCTTTCCAGACTTCCAATTCTTGGTTCCCATTCTGTCAGTTTTTTCCCAGCCTCCACCAAAAAATAGTTATCATCTTTAGAAGCAATTAACAACGCCACTTCACGAACAACATCATGCATTTTGATTGTAGATTCATCGTGCTCATCCACTAACAAGCATGAGGATTTGAGGACTTTCACTGCACCTTTAACTTTATTTCTTGCAGCCTCCAAGCTTTTGAGGTTTTTGAAAACCTGCAAACCAACTCCATAATATGCCAAACTTTCTAATGGAATTTGAAAGTCTTCCGGGAACATACTACATAGTAAGAAGATTGATTTTACTTGTTCGCTTTCGAGGTAGTCATAGCTTAGCTTCAAACGAGCAAATTCTACCCTTAAAGCTCGACCAGTATCCGAAGTTTCATCTTTCGCTATATTATCAAGTGCTTCTTCCCATTCTATGAAGTTGTCTTTGTCTTTTAACGCTTTTCCTACAGCTTGAAGGATTAGTGGCAATCCACCACATCCTTCAACAACCTTCCTTGCAACTTGTCTCAATTTGGCATCAGTTTCTACTCTTTCACTAACCACGCGTTTGAAAAGAACCCATGCTTCTTCCATTGGCAAAGTATCTACGTATATTATAGTGTGAGCATTCATCGCAGTACACACACTTATTTGCCTGGATGTTAACAAAATCTTACAATTTGGGTAGCGAGTTCCACACGGAATGCCCACTTCATGTAGCTTCACTTCCGACCACACGTCATCTAGGATGATCAGAACCTTTTCACCTTTATGTATTCGCTTTGCTGCAATTTCAACCTGTGTTTTAATGCTTGTTTCATTCACAGGTTGTGAGACAGTTACAAATACAACAAGAGCAAATAGGTCTTTCACTCTTGCAGCAACTTCAGTGGCTAGTGTAGTCTTTCCTACACCTCCTATGCCCCATATTCCAGTGATCTGAATGTTTTCATCTAAGACAGATTGAGTGATCTTTCCGAGTAGTGACTTATGGGTATCAAGATCATCAATATTCTCCCTTGGACAGAGCTCCAAGATTCCAAGCGAAGGAGTAGGAATGGAGATATCACCTTCATAGGCCGCCCCATCTCTCTGGTGTTGCTCAAGGCAAGGAACCTTGTTTGTCGCCTCCTTACCGTAGTGATGGAGGGTGTTCAAGTTGACACACATCCGTAAGTTGAAGCACGTCTTCTTGGCATCAGCTTCTTCTTGAAGAAATTCTTCCGTCATGGTTATGTGAGCGTCCGCCTCATTAACCCACTTTTCCACACCAGCTAAGAGTTCATCTCCATTATCAAGAGCTAGTTTAATTTTTTGCTCAACCCTCTCCTTCATATTCTTGAGCTTTTCAGCTTCATTCCTTAACTTCTCAACATTGTCCTTGGAACTCCACATGTAACTGATCTCTTTTTTAACCTTAGTAAACAATGAGCCCACTACTTCTTCAACAAGCTTATTAGCAACTACTTCTGCCATTCTAGCTCCCTTTTTTGTTTTTTATAATGTATGAACAAAAGCTACACAAAATGATTTAGAACAACAAAAGGTTTCTTAATCTAGCGACAGGATGATACAGATTTGGATGATGATCTCAACAGGTTAATTTGAGTAAGACCAACAAAAACCTGGTGGTTGAACAAGAGGAAAAGATATTCGAGGCTATAAAATAAACTTTAGGGCATCTTTATCAAGAGGAAATCCACGGTAGCGTATAGATAACAGTCTCGAGATTGATAAAGATGGTTGGCAAGTTCAAAAAAAAAAGACAAAGAGAGTTGGTTAATAAAATAAACTTTAGTGCATCTTTTATCAATTTCCTATCTTAAATAAATGACCAATAGCATGCGAGTGTTATGACTATTGACTGTTAAGTATCCAATGTGCACGCTAAAAAAGAAACCAAACTTTTTTTTTTTTTTTTTAACTTCTTCTTCTTTGGTTAATGTTTTTATTTTGAATACGTACACGTTATTAGTACTAGACGAGTACCCGCGCCTAGCGGCAGCTGTTTCTAGCGTCAGATAATTAATGATTTGTGATATTGTGGTGAGTGTTTTGTGTAACGTTTAAAATAGAACGTGAACCGATGAAAATGCAATTGCAAACGGTTGTACTATACGATAATTAAAGTCTAGACAAAATTCTTAACATCTATCAAACAACATATAAAATCATTTAATGAAAATAAAAGTAAACATTACATCAGTTATAGGATAAAAACTAACAACACACGTTACTTGTTGCGTAAAAATTAACAAGGATGGGATTAATGGTGACTAAAATTAGTGTGAATATGATTAGCCCAAAATAAAATAAAAATTGGCTAATTGTGGCTATTTTGTAAAAGATTTGGGCACATTTAGCCCCATCTTTTTTTTTTAAATGAGCGTATTTAGCATATTGAAAAGTTAAATGTGCACTAACGGGCACATATTTTCTCATAATTGTAAAACATTATAATTGTTTTTGAAGAAAAACTTATAGATAACATATTTATATAGCGACAGATCGTTTTGTGTTAAAAAAATATGGGTTCTAAACGAAAAATAAAAAAAGTTTGAAGATTTGGGGATTAAACATAACGTTTTGAAGCCCGGTTCGACCAGGGTGGTTCAACCGGTTGAACCGTTCCCGTCGAATAACGGGTCGATTTAAACCGAGTCAATATGACATGTTGGGTCAAAACGGGTCAAATTAAACAGGGTCAACCCACTGGATTTGAAGCGTACTGTGTCAACCCGGTTTTCAATATGTGTTAATAGTTTCAAATTTTTACTTTTTACTTTTTGGTTTTTCCTTTATATATAATGAGAAATGATATGCATGCCTAAAAATATGCCTAATGATATGCCTAAAAGTGTGTGGCAAGAGTTTATTGGTTGTAGCGGCGGGACCCACTTCTTCACAAACCAATAAACTTTTGCCACATAGTTTTAGGCATATCATTAGTCATGCCTATCATTTCTCATATATAATATAGCAGGGTACCCGCGCGTTGCGGCGGCGAGTACCCTGTGACTATTAACCGGAGAAATAGATCTCGATGAGACCTGATTCACCAGTTTGTATCGGTTTTAACGGGGCCTCTCTAGTTCGTTTCCGGATGGCTGTTATTGGTTAGCCGAACCGATGGCGACACCGGTTTCCGGTTGAACCCGTTGGTCCGGTCCGATTTTTAAAACTATATGTACCATCAACTTGTTAGCTTGTATGAAGCTTTGTGTGTTTTATTAATTTGTATAATGTGTATAATAATATGTACTTTTCATTTTAGGGTGTTTTAAAAATAACATTGTTAGGAATTAGAAATTCCAGGTATTAAAGAGTCGGTCACCTCAAGTATATGTAATCGTTAGAAAGCTCGTAGTCGTAGTTATTTTAAGTTAAGTAGTATTTAGTTTAGTAACACCGTGGAGGACGGACGGGTCTTTACCCACTGTATGCCTGATCCACAGCCCGATGTGTGGCGATTTGTGTAAGACTATAAATACTCTCTACCTTCCAAGGTAGAGAGTTGGAGCTCATAATAATATATTTCACTTTCTCTCACTAAGTTCCCTAAACCTCTAACTTTCTCTCTCTAGAATTCCATTTATACGCCACTTTGTGTTATGGTTTGATGTGTATGTGAAAACCAATATCTTACAATTGGTATCAGAGCCAGGTTAGATCATATCTTACACATCTTTGGATTTCTAGTGGTTTTTAGGTGGTTTTTGAGTTTGAAAAAGTTTAGTGGTTTGTGCATCATTTGGTTGATTTCTAGTGTTAAAGTTTGGATTTTGGTAGTACTTTTGTGTTTAGATTCATCATAAGTGTTTAGGTTTTGATTTTGAAGGCTTGAATCATCGTGGTTGGATTTGTTTTGGATTGAAAAGTGTGTTTTTGAAGTATTTCTTGGTAGCGACTTGGGTCTCGGAGTAAGTTTCTTGGTAGCGAGTTGCAGTTTCAGTTGGTAGCGATTTAGGCGTAGCGACTTGTCGTACTGTTAGTGGATTCCCCACTACGAGTAGCGACTTGGTTTATGTTAGCGACTTGGTGTTAGCGAGTTGGTACCTAGCGAGTTGCTATTTAGCGACTTGTCAATTTAGCGACTTGGTGCTTAGCGAATTGCTGTCAAAATTTTGCTAGCGACTTGGTTGGTAGCGAGTTGTTATATAGCGACTTGTAACTATAGCGACTTGGCACTTAGCGACTTGGTGCTTAGAGACTTGGTTCAAGAGACTTAGCGACTTGGTTCAAGGGTTATAGCGACTTGGTTGATTTTTACGAAGAAGAGGTTTGACCAAAGTTGACTTTTTACGTCAAAACTTCAAACGGCCATAACTTTTGATCCGTAACTCCGTTTTCAGCGAAATACCTGTCAAAACGACCGGAACAGCCTGAATATTGTGAGGTTTCACCACGATGTCGTGAAACGAATTTTTCGAGGCCCAAATCACCTCCGAAAGGAAGTTATTGAGCTTTTAAGTTTTTAGAGCTAAAAATTCTCCGTAAAAACGTGCATCAACCAATCCAAATCTCAACCAATCAACATTTCAGCCTTTCCTACGAACAATCTAAAGTCCTATCACACAATCGTCTTTCATTGTATCATTCCATCGGTCATCTTAACACCCTCTACTGGTCATTGCTTAACGGTTTCGTCTTGATTTTAGTAAAATCCCGCGAAAGATTCTATTTCTCGGTTTAAATCATAGACGTGTAAAATCCCGTGCATCCTTCCACATCATGTCTTACTCTACTGACCCAGTGATTTTAGAAGTGCTTAAACTGTATGATGTTGTGGACAACAATGATAATGTATGCTACACTGAACGATTAAAGATGATTGAATTAAGCAATGAGGATGTGAGATCTCCGTGTTCAGAATCTAATGAGAGAGAATTGCACCAGTCCAAGCTACAGAATGCCATGCTGATGAAATGCAGCATTGAGCCCTATCAGCTACTTCATCTGCACCTCATTCAGCTGTTATCCATAGCTGGGGATCGAACATGTAGTGCTCTTTTCTGCCAGGACTTACCTACATTGACAAGAAGCTTGCTGTTGAACTTAGAGCATTTAAAGCTGCAACTTACCAATGAAGAAGTTCAAAAAGATGGTTCCAGTGCAGCTCTTCAAGTAATCTACAAACAATTTCAGCCTTTCATCAGTGGGGAATATTCAACAGATTACGATCAACACTTGACTGGAATTTCCTTCAAAAAACATACTGGAATGGAAATTCAGGAATTCATTGAGACATTTATCCAACTCATGGATAATGTGAAAAAGTACATTGAGGAAACTGCACAAAAGGATGAAAAATTAAATGAGTGTCAGGTGCAGTTGAGAGATTGTTGTGATAAGTTGAGTAATGTATCTGTGGAAGAATCGGGTGTTGCTGAATGCAGAATGTTAGAGAAAACAAATAATGATGAGTCGGACAATGCTAAAATAGAATCTTCATGCTCATGTTCACAAGAGAGAGAGGTGCACCAGTCACAACACGTGCAAGCTAATGCAAAGGAACGCTCCATGGAAGCTTCGGATGTACCCAAGATAGAGATGCACCGGCCACAACCTGTGCACGTTAATGCAGAGGAAAGTTGCATGAAAGTTTCTGCAGTACCTAGGTATGCATCTTCTCCTCAAAATGATGATTATGAATTGCATGAGTACACTGCATTTGTGCCTGATGATTCCTTGACCACTGAACTCAATACCTATAAGGATCAAGTTGCCATATACGAACAGCGTGCTAAGTTTGAACTTACCACTCGTGAGCAGGAGATGGATATCCAAATGTGTACAATTATTAGAAAAAGTAATTTTAGAGAAGAAATATTAAAACAAGAGTTAAACTCCTTACAAGAAAAGCTTTCCAAAACTGCTAAGCAAAAACACGAACTTCAAGAAAATGTTAAAATGCTTAAGCAAGAATTCAAGGCTAAGGAATCAAAACTTTTGAATGATTTTTCCAATCTAAAAATTTTGAAAAACAAGCTTGAAAATAAGTTGTACGTACAAGGGAATACCATTCAAACTGCTCACATGATCACTAAGCATCGAGTCTTAAGCGATAAGCATAGCATTCCCCTTGTTGAGGAACCAAATCCAGAGGTAATTAAAAAGGCTAGAAATGCTCATAAGGTGCTTTATGATGGTAATGAAATCCTTAAGCCTAGGCAGAAACCTAGTTGCGTTGAGTGCACTGAGGAAGATAAGAAATCTGATGAAGTCACTAGGGAGAAAATGAATAAGAAGTTAGAAGATCCTGAGTGTAAAAAGAATAACATAACGATTAAACCCCATAATTACACTAAAGAAAATTGGATCTCCTTGAACAAGTTTAAGCCTCAGACTCTATTAACCCCTGAACAAGTGTTCTGGAAAAAGGATTTAGATAAGCAAAAAGCAGAGAATCTTGTTGTAACGAACCCTCCCCTTAGGAAAATGCCTAGAGCGACTGTGTATCCTCCGAATACACCAATGCATCTTGTTCCTAGAACAATTGCCACTAAAAGCAAGACCTTAATTAGTCAATATGTTATCTTTCAACTATTTGTTGATTTTGAGAAAACTTGCAAGAAAAGGATCACACCCACTGGTATTACTGAAGGAGAAAGGGGTTTTGAGCAAACTAAAGAATGTTATTTAACTGAAGTCATGCCTTTCTTTAAACAACTAAAAGATCATTTTGAGAGTCTTAAAAAGGGAATGAATTCAGACATTAAAGAAATGGAAAAGGAATTTGATGCAATGATTGTTGAGGTTAGTGATTATGAGAGAGAATTAAAATATAATGAGATTGAGAGGAAGAACTTGCATACACTGAATGAGAATCTGATTTCTGAATGTATTGCTCAAGATGTGTTTTTCACTGCTACAAATTGTTCCATTAATGGTTCTCAATTTCATGAATTATCTGTTGCTCTGAAAGTCTCCCATGATCGTGTCATTGAGCTTGAAACAACAAATTCAAAATTGCATGAGAAAATAGAACAGGATGATCATGATAACTTGGTCAAACATTATTCTAAATTAGAAGTTGAACATCTTGCTTTACAATTAAAACATCAACATCTCAAAGAAAATGTTAAAACCTCAAATATCAAGACATCCTCTGATGCTCCTGAGTTTGATGCAGTTTTTGAAATTAGCAAACGTGATGAACAAATTCGAGCTCATTGCCACACGATCAAAAGATTGAAAGCCCAAATTTCACAACTGAAAGGTGAAAAGAAGGATGTGACTGGTTCCCATATGCCTCCACCTTTAGATTCTCAGAATTTCCAACTTCAAAACATAATTGATAACTTGCAAAAGGAAAATGATTGTTTTAAAGCTGAAATTTCAAAGGTTAATGATCAAAACAAAGAGTTATGTGATTCATTTAAAGTTAATCATGATAAACAAATTGAAAAGATAACTTCCTTACTAAACGATATTGAGAATCTGAAGCGTGAGGTGAAAGGAAAGTTGCCAATCCCCAATTGCAAATACTCTGTTCCTAAGGTTTCTGATTGTGATAAATATGCTATCGATATGTTATATATTCCTCCGCCCATTAGGAATAATGAACTTGCACATAAAGCATATCTCTCATACCTGAAGGAAAGTTTGAAGGGTCTCCGTGAGATTGTTGAAGATGAAAGATTAGAAAAACCTTTTGATAGTACTATAGCCTATGCATGCATGGATGCCAAACGATCTCAGGAACTCTTAGAGTATGTAATTGTCACAAGTCTGAAATCTAACAATAAGCGAGATAGAATAGTTGTGCCTTGTTCTATGCCTAAAGCCAAGCATGTGACCCTTGATATGCCTTGTTCCATGTCGAAATTCAAGCAAGCAACCTTTGATGTGCCTCGTAGAATTTCATATCCCAGCACTTCTAGACCAGGAATGCAGAAAGTAGTGAAGCCATGTAATGTTCCCATCGTTACTTCTACAGATGTTAAGATTGACACTAAAGTTAGCGGGTCAAAACCTAGAAGCAATGCAAAGAAGGATAGGATTACACAAACTAAAAGTGATCATGATAAGGAAGTAAAAGAACACCATAGGGACAAGAAGTTTGATTTGAACAAAAAGAATCGTGTTAGTTCTAGTATTAGCTCTAAGCTTACTGAAATTAATTCGAGGCCTTATGATGTCTGCAAAACATGTAAAAAAATGTTTATTTTCTGGTAATCATGATAAATGTGATGTGTTATTTCTGAGATCTAAGAATCATACCCCAGTTAAGAAAGTTTGGAAAGCAAAACAGATTAAGCAATCCTGGAAACCTACAGGGAAGGCTTTTACCAATGTAGGATTTCAGTGGAAGCCAACAGGTCGAATGTTCACGAATGGCAAACCTTGCTCTTTAACTAGATCCACTATGCCGAGAATAGTGCATGTTAAGGTTTGGAAGCCAACTGGTAGAATAATCCCATTAAGCACAAAATGTCATTTGACTAAGTCTGATGCCTCTACTAGCTCAGCTCCTAGGGTTAATGCCATTGCATCTAGGGTTTCTGCTGATTCAAAGACTGTTTGTGCTAACCAAAAGGAACCCATCAGCATGTGGGGATCCAATGTTTCCAATTCTCTGTCTTCGTCTGTTGTCCAAAGCAGGTCGTACAAATCGTCCCTTGGTACTTGGATTCGGGCGGCTCTAAACATATGACTGGGCTCTTAACAATGACGTCTGTTCAAATCAGTTCACGCCTCGTACTTCATCATTATGGCGTCTGCATATAACAATTCAGGCCCCGTTCCTCATAGAAAAGAAAAGTGTACGCTCTTCTGTGCGCTTTATCTTCAGCTAATGAGAAATTCTCTCATGAAAGGCCATACTCATCTACATTCTTCATCAACAAGCTTCATGTTTTTCCACGCTCATTCAGTCATCAAGTGGATCTACGTTCATTGGTGTATACTCTTATTCACCTGTTAAATCAAAAATGGCAACTTCAGATGCAATTTTTGAGGGGGAGAAGAGTGAATATACTACATGATGATGGATGTTTGAATAATGGTTATACGACTTAATTTTTGATTATGATGAGTGTATATTCTTTTTGATGAAGAGTGAATATACTAAGGATAACTGGGATTCATTGTTTTGATTTTTGATGACTCTCCTCCAACGCCTAATGCTTCACTTACTAAGGATTATTGGGAATCAATGTTTGGGATTCATTGTTTTTTTTTCAAAGATATGTTTGATGAGTACTTTCAACCTCCGACGAATGTTGATCATCCAGCTTCTGAAGCTCATGCTCCGGTTTCTATTGACTCAAATGGTTCACCATCTAAGAAGTACTTCTTGGAATTCTCAAGAAACCTTATCTCCAGTTATTTCACAAGGCGTTTATAATGACTATCATGATATTGTAAGTTGCACTATTGAATAATGATCCGCTCTTTGGTATTCCTGTGCCAAATCTTCACGGATTGTTGTTCATGGATAATGATCCGCTCTTTGGTATTCCGTTGCCAAATCTTTACGGATTATTGTTCCTCTCATTGTGCACGCTATAAATCAACCACTTGAACATTAAGGTAAATGACTACCTCATTCGCTCGAAGACATTTGTGGTGAATCTTCCAGATCAGTCTCTACATGTATACCTTTAGGAAGAATACATTAATGTCGAGAAATCATTTGTTCCGGTTCATTCAGTGGATCGATGTACATCCGGTTGTACGTTTATTCACGTGTTGGGCATTTGACACAAGCTGATTACTTCGGAGTTAATCAATTATCACTTATTTGAGATTGAAGTTAAAATTCACAAAGGCGAGCTTAAGATGCAAATGCATGGAATTCTTCTTCATTTCAAGTTTGGTATATCAGGTTTTCTTTATCAGTGGTCACTTCAAATTGTCTACATATGGGTTGATAAAGATAGTCAGAGAGAGTTTCTATCGCAGTGGTCCTATGGCTCCTGGACACTCCAGTTCAGGACCCGCACTTCAAGACAGTCCCATTAGTTCATCCCTTATACCAAATTCTTCTCCAGAAACTCCACATGTACCTCCATCTGATGTTGATTTAAAGAAATTGTTTGATCCCATGTTTGATGAACATTATGAGCCAAGTGCTAATGAACTGACAATTCCTACTTCAGAGGCTGCTCATATTCCTGTGAATGACGTCAATCCTTCAATCTCAATATCATTAAGTCAAGAAGCGCCTGCTGCTGATCACTCTGTCTCATCAATAAATCATCAAACTTCGAGGGTACATCATGGAACTATGTCTGGTATCAATGATGAAGTTAATCCCTTTGCTACTCCTGAAGATGCTCCATTTGAAAATGTATTTGCTCATGAATCTTCATCAGAACCATCTTCTTCAGGAGACATCGACTCTGCTACTTCAGTCCCTCAACCACTGCCACATGAACACCTCAGAAAATGGACTCACGATCATCCATTGGACAACATCATTGGAAACCCCTCTCGTCCTGTATCCACACGTAAACAACTTGCAACCGATGCCTTGTGGTGTTTCTTCAACTCCGTACTCTCTAAGATCGAACCAAAAGATGTTAAAACTTCCATGAATGAAGACAGCTGGTTCAATGCCATGCAAGAAGAAATTCATGAGTTTGATCGACTTGATGTATGGGAGTTAGTACCTGCTCCAGACTGTGCTATGATTATTGCTCTTAAATGGATCTTCAAAGTGAAACTTGATGAGCATGGTGATGTGTTGAAGAACAAGGCTCGATTAGTTGCTAAAGGATACCGTCAAGAGGAGGGTATAGACTTTGAAGAATCTTTTGCTCCTGTTGCTCGAATCGAGGCAATCAGAATCTTTTTGGCTAATGCTGCTAGTAAGAACATGGTAGTCTATCAGATGGACGTGAAGACGGCATTCCATTCAGCAAAGGAGCAGTTGATCCAACATTGTTCACAAGGAAGTCAGGCAAACATTTAATCCATGTTCAAATTTATGTTGATGATATCATCTTTGCTTCGACTGACCCCAATGTGTGTGACCGTTTTTTTTCAAATGAAATGAGTTCAAAATTTCAAATGTCAATGATGGGACAAATGTCATTTTTCTTGGGATTACAAATTTCACAAAGTCCCGGAGGCATTTTCATAAATCAATCTAAATATGCAAATGAGATTTTAATGAAATTTGGATTTGATTCAAGTGACCCTGTTGACACACCCCTGATTGAACGAACCAAACTAGATGAGGACCACTCAGGGATCATGGTAGACTAAACGAAATATCGTAGTATGATTGGATCCCTGATGTACCTCACTGCTAGTAGACCAGACATCTTGTTTTCTGTTTGCATGTGTGCTAGATACCAGGCTAAGCCTACTAAAAAGCACCTTGAAGCGGTTAAACGGGTCTTTCGGTATCTCCAAGGAACCATCAATATGGGACTTTGGTACCCGAAGGACACCGGTATGTCACTAACAGCATATGCAGATGCAGATCATGCAGGGTGTCAAGACACTCGTCGAAGTACGTCTGGAGGTGCTCAGTTTTTGGGTGATAAGCTTGTGAGCTGGTCGTCAAAGAAGCAAATGAATACTTCTATTTCCTCTACAGAAGCTGAATACATAGCCATGTCATCTTGTTGTGCTCAAATCCTATGGATAAGATCTCAGTTAACTGACTATGGCTTTGTATTCAACAAATCCCTCTGTACTGTGATCATAAAAGTGCTATTGCTCTCTCATGCAACAACGTACAACACTCAAGAGCAAAGCACATCGACATTCGACATCATTTCATCAGGGAGCAAGGGGAAAACGGTGTGGTGGAACTCTATTTTGTGAGGACTGAATACCATTTAGCAGACATCTTCACCAAAGCTCTTCCAAGAGAACGTTTTGAGTTTATTCTTCCACGTCTTGGCTTGAAAAGCCTTCAACCAGAAACACTCAAACGTCATCAGGAGGAAGACGAGGAGTAAAGGTCTTTCTTCTTCTATCTCTTGTATATATCTATTCGAAAAACAAAATACAAAATTATAAAACCTTTAAAAATCAAATAGAAAAATATAAAACTTTCAAAATCCATAAAAAATTTGAAAAATTCGAAAAATCTTCAAAAAATATTGTCATTTTGTCTTGTTTCTCTCGATTCGATAATATCTACGGTCTTGATGTTGTCATTCAAAGAATGACACGGGACTTTAGATGTTGTTCGAATTTTTATATAAAAAAAAAAAAAAAAAAAAAAAAAAAAAAAAAAAAAAAAAAATTCAAAAAATCAAAAATTTTTTGGGAGAAAGAGAAACAATGGTTTATTGTCATTTTCAGGCAATAACCCGGTTTTAAAAGAAAGAACAGAGCCATGTTCTATCATGTTTTCAAAATTCCATGCTCTGAGTCTATAAACATTTATCTACTGAAAACTAAATGCTTTGAAAAATAACTCGATCTCTATTTTTGATAATCATCAGGACTTATATGTCAAAATCTTTATCTCTCAATCAACAACCTATGTCATTGATTGAGGGGGAGTATGATTTCAATTAAATTAAAAAGTTATTTGGCATTAAATTGTTTTCAAAAGATATACATGCATGTGTTATCAATGGAGTTTAAAGTCTTAAAATCCGATCCTTATCAGTTAAAACACTTTCATAATCAAGTCACAATTCCCCTTAAAAGCCTTCAAAATCAATTTAAATCTATAAGAGATCACAAATCTCAAATGATTTAATAATTGTGATCGGGGGAGAATGTGTGATTTAAATTGGATTTAAACTGATAATTCGGTAAATGGTTTTATAAGGATGTACATGCTATCCTGCCCACATGTGACAAACGATTTCAAATTTTCCATGCACATGTTGAGGGGGAGCATCAATCTTAAACCTATGATTTGAAATGTGATCAACTTATCTCAATGTGCAAGTTCCCTCTAGTATGTGCAAAACTCTTTTCAAACCTCGAGGCACATATTGAGGGGGAGCAAATTTATGGAAACCTCATCCTTCCCGGAAATGCTACATCTACTTGATTTGATGT
This sequence comes from Chrysanthemum seticuspe, assembly GCA_019973895.1. Lineage (NCBI taxonomy): Eukaryota > Viridiplantae > Streptophyta > Magnoliopsida > Asterales > Asteraceae > Chrysanthemum > Chrysanthemum seticuspe. The sequence continues at coordinate 34,081,947 of BPTQ01000001.1, forward strand.
GGGAAGTGATGTTGATATCTTTTAGAAAATGGTAATCAAAGAAGTTAATTCTTTCTCTTGCCTCCGTGTGCAAAACATTTTCAATTGATGCACATATTGAGGGGGAGTTCTCGTTCTAAAAATATTAAAAACAATTCAGGTACAAAATGCTTTAATAATATATCACAAGTATCTGAATTGATTTTTCAAATGGTTTTCTATTGGTTCCAATGGCAGATGAACAATACCAAATTGACCGACCAACTTTACTTTATGTACGGTGATATAAAGATGATAAGGTTAGGTATGTGTTCCCATGATCCGCCAGAACCGGAGGGATCTACCCAGGGATAATCCACTAGTTAGTGTAGAAGTCCTTAGGTATGATGATAAAAGGAGAAAAGTGAGATATGGGAAGAGTGCGGACTGAGATAGAGCAAGTACTGGAACAAACCTAACAAGGTTCTTGCTATGAAGTCTCGGTAAGCACTGAAGGGGTTGAAGAATTAAAAAGAATTGAATGAGAAAAGGGTGAAAACAAATAGCCCTCCATTTATTCAACCTTAGGACAGAAACCGGGTTCAATTCATATGCTACTGATGGTAACATCGGTATTGAAGACAAGACGTCATGGACCCAGTGACGCACTGCACTTCAACTTTCCAAACCACTCAAGTTCCTCTTAAAAGGACTTGTTTCATTCTCACGGGGAACCGACATTATCTATTGACTTTCTCTTAGAGATTGTTGATATTGAAGAAGGAGACCCTCTCCCTAGTCTCCGGCACAGGATCCAAATATGCACAAAATTGAGTCTAGAGCCACGGGATCATCAATAAATCTCATTAGGACACTTTCAATAAAGACTCTCTGTTTCACACAATGTGGAAAGAGAGATTATATCTTGAGTCCTACGCATTATCCTTGTGGTATTGCCAGAACATCTGAGTGATGTGTTTACACATTCACAATGAAGATGGAAAGCCTTCTGGAGCCAACATCAAACAAGCTCCTGGTAGGTGGCATGTGAGATCTATTATATAGATCAACCATGTGACAACTGAACAGAAACAATGGGGCGATTCAATCTCTTGAATCAATCCTGGTTCAGGTTATGGATTGTCGGATACCTTTGAAAAACCGGTCTTTGTGCTTAAAAACTCTTTTCTTTAGCACATCGACCGTGTACTCATTTTTCAAACCAAAAGGTGTTTTTATGATTGATAATTGATTTTCAAATAAAATCTTTGTTGTATTGCAAAAACAATTTCTATTGAGCAATACACGATTGTTTTTCAAATCTCTTTTCATCAATCAGTGGACTTAAAATTCGCTGGTTCACTCACTCCGTGTTATCTTCTTTGAGATGTTCCGGTTTGAGAACAGCTAGGGCAGCTGCGAAACCCTGTCAAGGAAATTCTTCGGAATTATACCTGATCACAGGCAGTACATGTACTGATCAACGGGGAACCGTGGGCCGTGTACCTCAATTCAACGAAAGTGATCAAAGACACTTTCGTGCGATTTATTGCTAACTGTTGTATGCAGGTACACCCGACGTTTGCAGCTGATCAGAATGAAGCGGTCAATCCATAGCCGCATGCTCACTTAACACATTCATCTCAAGAGAAATCATGATTAGTGCATCAATGACTCTGATATTTTCACTCCATGCTTCTGCTACGCTGCTGCCAATATCATGAATCAACTAAAGCTTCCGCTACTCTGATGAGAAGATTTCATGATCTAGAATGTGAGCATGTCGGTCCTAAAGTCACAACACCACAAAGGATGTCTTAGAGATTTTTTATAGCTGATGATCTCAAAAGATGGCTCAAAATTATTATCACGTGGATCAGTAAAAGACCTCCACTTGGAGTAACCAAACATGCAATGTGAAGAATCAATGACTACGAGCTTAGAAGCAAAGGACTACATCAAGAATGCAAGCACAATCTTTAATGTAATATCTATTTGTATTCAATGTAATTTTTGGTACATGATTGAGGTGACCTCCCTTAGGGGGAGATTGTTAGGAATTAGAAATTCCAGGTATTAAAGAGTCGGTCACCTCAAGTATATGTAATCGTTAGAAAGCTCGTAGTCGTAGTTATTTTAAGTTAAGTAGTATTTAGTTTAGTAACACCGTGGAGGACGGACAGGTCTTTACCCACTGTATGCCTGATCCACAGCCCGATGTGTGGCGATTTGTGTAAGACTATAAATACTCTCTACCTTCCAAGGTAGAGAGTTGGAGCTCATAATAATATCTTTCACTTTCTCTCACTAAGTTCCCTAAACCTCTAACTTTCTCTCTCTAGAATTCCATTTATACGCCACTTTGTGTTATGGTTTGATGTGTATGTGAAAACCAATATCTTAGAAACATTAATTAGTTTGTTTAATTATTTTATATTTAGAATTATGTTGTAGCTTGTTTAAATTGTACATTATGAAAATTTCATTGTACTTTTTAATAAAGGGGTGTTTTAATTGGTTGTTTTTAATTTGGTAGATATGATTTTAATTGGTTGTACAATGTGAATAAATTATTGTACTTTTAAGTAATGGGGTGTTTTAATAAGAGTATTAATTACACAAATCTATTTCTCTCTCATTTGACCATTAAACTTTTTCACTTTTCCACTTTGACTGTTTTTCCATTTTATGTAGTATAGATAAAGTGTCGGTAATTAGACATTTTAATAGGTCGTTCACGTAATAGGTTTATATTTGTTTGTTTAAGGTTCGGCCCATGACTCAAGCTCATGGGTCATGGGTTTTGATACTAGGGCAACGCCTATATGCCTTTTAAACACTATAAATACCCCTTACTTTGATATGAGCGATGTTGGTTCAATTGTGCAATAATACTTTAGGGCATCTCCAATACATTATATTATTTTGAGTTCAATACAATGTCATATCACTGTCATGCCAGCATCTCATTAATTTATACAAAACACTCCCAATGCATTAAACTTTACATAGTTTAATGAATTTCTATATCATATTATTTTTATTACATGCAAAATACAAAACACAAAGTACAAGATGTAAAGTTTATATGTATTATTTAAATGTAAAAAGATCAAGGAGGCCCACTACATGTAGTTTAATAGTCGGTTGTACAGTATTGAGTGAGGTTTCAATATATGGATAACATGGAATTCTACAATGCATTGCATGATGAGTCACCATGCTATTGATCGAACAATAAGGCTCCATTGTGGATGCCCTTATTCATTTCACACACATTTGTTCCTTCCAACATGGTGACGTAACATGTGGTATCAATCGTCGAAAGATAGTTAAATGTTGTGTTTATGGTAGTTTATACTCGTAGTATTATTCTTCATCTTTTTGGATTTCTTTTCTTTCTATAGTTATCTTGGTTTCTAGCACTTTATCTTTGAAACTTGTAAAGTTTGAAGGACTTGTTTGTGTCTAGAGACTTAGTTTAACAAGAAAGACCGAAACATTTATAATACGGGTCTAAAACTTTAGCTTTCTTTCGAACTTCTTCCAATCTCATTAGAAACATTAAAGGTTGAAACTTTATCTTAGTTTACGTGTTTTTGGAGTTGTTTGACCAAAAGAAACGTATTAGAAAAGTGTTTTTGGTTGAAAATATGTGATTTAAAGAAACTGTCAACTTTCAGATTTGTTACAAAACCCGCGCTTTCAGATTTGTTTTGAAACCCTCAACTTTCGAACTTGTTCTGAAACCCTTAGCTTTTGGATTTGTCTTTCGGATTTCATCATAATTCAGTTTCTTCGAGGATTAAGGATTACTCAGTATTTCTCTTTCTTGTATAAGTTTGAGGAATCCTTCGAATTTGGGAATTCTTCTAGCTTGTAGGAGTTAGAAGAAACTTTCGAATTTGTTTTCGAATTTCAAATCTTTCGAATTTCACATCTTTGGGATTTGTTTTCACATCTTTCGAATTTGTTTTCGGATTTTAGACCTTTCGGATTTGTTTTCAGATTTCAAAACTTTCGGATTTGTATTTAGATTTTTGAACTTTCGGATTTGTTGAGATTTAAGACACTATCCAGATTTTAAGCCAGAGACCAAATATAATTAACAATACAACACACTTCTTAATTGTCTACAAGATTCATCACAGCTACACAAGTTAACTTCATAATCATGTCTCAACCACCATTTCATTACTATGGTCCCCCACATCAATATCCTGCAACAGCAATATCCTTAGTAGCAATACCCTCAACAACATCAATACCCTCAGTATTAGCAATACCCTCCACAACAATTTCCTCTACAACCATATCCTCCAAAACAACTTCCAAAACAACATTGGTTTGCTCAACTATGTGAAGAAATCATCAGTCAACAATCAATTCATGAAGCTGGCTTAGATAAAAGACCACCAATGTTAACACCGGGAAATTATGTCCAATGGGCTAGCAGATTCCTCAGGTTTTTGAAACTCAAGAAACCTCATGGTAAGTATCTGAAGAAAGTGATACTTGAAGGACCTTTTCAGATGCCAACTACCACAGTTCCAGGAGACCCTACTGCTGTTCCACCAAGATCTGGCCCTGTCACACTTAATGATTACTAATTTTATGTATTATTTATCCTGTTAGGGCTTATATCAACTATCCTAAGATGTTAATGAAGTAATTGTGGGAGGCGTATGGAAGCCCAAACAAGCTACGATAAACTCAATATGTAATCAAAGCACATGCATTAATAAACCAAATAAGCATCAAATATACTTTAATCGATGGGAAAGAAGATTAAATCCGAGTCATATGGCAGTGACAAGGCACGCAGTCCTGATGGATTAAAGAGTACTAATACAAATAAACGAATCTACTTATGAATTAAAGTACTAGCATAACCTACTTATGCCTCTGAATTATTCTTTTGGTTGTGTCTAGTGTGGTCTGGTCTTCGCCCTCTTTCTTTGTTCTTCGATGTGTATTCTCTATTCTAGGTCTCTTTTTTCGAATGAGGCTGTCGATCCAGTATTTATACTTTCTAGAAACAGAATCGATACGGCCTATCAGTTTGCTCGATACGCCATATCTAGGTAACTTCACGTGGAGTCCAAGACTATTTTATTCTAGAATATTCGTACACCGCCTTAAGATACGGAGGATCTTCAATCTTCATAAGGCGTATGTGTCTTCTAATCTTAGAATTACCTGGTGAAATCTTCAGGTTGATACGACGCATGCCAAAGAGTTTATGCGGCATATCTTGAGCAGATAAGTCAGATCTTTGTGTTGACTAAGGTTTCATATACGGCGCATGGAAGAATTCTATACGGCGTATTCTTCAAAATCAGGCAATGGTCTTCACATTCGTCTAAGTGTTGATGAACGGCGTATTCATCTAGAATGATATGGCGTATCTTCCTTCAGTTTAGTAGACTTTAACAATATGATCTGTTTTGCTCCATTTTACGTCCAAAATAGCTAACTTCCACCAAATGCTTGTTTTTAACTGAGATTTACAAAAGTAATCGATTAAGTATCAATTCTCATATAAAATAATATAAAACAAGCAATATATAGGATAAATGAGGCCAATAAACTGCTGTTATTTAATATCATAAAATATCCCCCACTTGAAATTTACTTGTCCTCATGTAAACTCTAGATTTAAAATTATGAAAATGTATACTAAACAATTGTTAAGGATGTTTTTATAATTAAGCATTTATTCTTTTTATCTCAATCGCACAACCAAACACCTCACGAAATAGGAAAATGAAATCACTCAAATCGCTCAACTAATCTATGTGGTAACATTTAAGTAATTCGCTCAATTACTCAGTCAAGACCAGTAATCTATCATAAGCTTGGCAAGGATACACATCTCCCCCACTAAAGCTAAGGAGTAACAAGTCTAAAGCAATAAATTGGGTTGAATGTGATAAGGTTATGTATAGCTTTTGGTCAAACATCTCCTACATGAACTCAATAGATCGTTGGCGCGAAGCCTTGATTCCTCAAACAACGGATGGTCACTAGTGTGTATCTTGGATCGCTGGTGCATTATTTGAATAACGGATGGTCACCAAAACACACACCAGATCGCTAGCGTTTTACTTAATTCCTCAAAAACTCGGATGGTCACTACCTTATTCATGTACCTGACATTCTCACTAAGCTAAAAGGGTAACGATAAGGGAAACATATAATTGTTGTTAAGTAAAATCACAAAACAAATAGTTTAAGTCTATACAAATGAAATAAAGTGGTTAATCACTTCTCGACCTTCCCTTGAAAAAGACACAAATCATAGACTAACTTACGCTTTAACACGGAAACTCACACTTTAATAGGTAGACATGAATTAGACTCAATAATGACTCAATCAAAGAATAAACCTTAGTTAGTGTTTCCATAACAACTAACTCCCTTGCAATCTATAAATATAGTACAACAAATAGCGGCGATATCTCCACTAATACATAACTCTACATCGTTGATTTATAATACGTACCAATGAGTAATCGATCATCGCATAATATAACTTCTGTTAAGCTTTTACAAACCGATTATCTCACTTTCCACATTTTTTTTCTTAACATCAAATAAGACTAATGGTGTAAAATTTCACCATATCACCATCATAATACATCTGGATAATTTTTCCATATTTTTCAATACATCATATATGAAAATAATAGTGATAGTAGCAAACACACGAAAATCAAAAACTACTACTATCACATTCCTGTTGCATTGTGCAATTCCCGACCAATACTCAGACAAGAGACACACCGATTGCGATGTGCAATACCCGACCTAACCATGATGAGAAACATACAAGAAAACATATGAAATACACACTTTACAAAAAGTAACTAACCACGGACTTAATCTACAGGGTAGGCTAAGGTGTATAGGTGTAACGAAACATATATTTGGGTGTAAGAAACGAAAGAAAAGGCTCTGAGGGTTTTTCTAGGGGTATCTTACTCTAAAAATGAGAGTAACAAAAGGGTTTATACGGTGGTTAACTAACTAGTGTAGTTAGTTAATAAAACATGGCATATAAAGGCTTTTTGGATGTAATCCTAGAATTTACATGTATAGACAAGTTACTCCAATTAAATTAATAATACTCATTATGGTGGTCTCGAATAGTATCCAAGCCAAGTTTTAAAGTTTACAAGTCACTGGCACACTCATATTTTTGTAGAATTTGGGTAAAATATTAGGAAATGGATAAGGCTAAATCCTCACAATATGGAATTAAGGGTTATGTGTGCAGTCATGTAACTTTGATTTCACAAAAACATGCTAGAAAAATATGTAATTTATCATATATTAAGATCATATTAAGCATATTTTTGAAAACTAAGGGCAAGTAACGTGTTCTAATTCTCCATCCCCTCACTTAAGATAAACAATGTCCTCGTTGTGTAAAATAAAATTAAAAACAGGAAATAGGAAGAATTAGAATGGGAAACTCCCATGAGATTTGCTCGGTATGATCCTCCAAGATGTGTGATGCGAGATATTAAAACCTCACAAGCAGTTTTACTTCTCGAGGTATCTCAATAAGTTTTGCAATCCTCCAGGCAGTGTGCTTGATCGTTGTAGTGTAGTATGGTTAAGTCCGGGGGATTGATCGTCCTATAGGGGAATAGTGTCGTTAAGTTGAAGTGTATGTCGAATTAAGTCTAAAGGTGAAGGATGATCAATTTTGTATTTTTTATATTTTAAAAATCTTGGTTTGAATGGGAGGGCAGAATTAGTTGATAGTCAACTAACCCAAAAGCTACTAACTAAACTAAAGTGCAATCTACAAGAGAAGTGAAGCGTATCTATTATGATTCATTACTCCTTGCTAGCTATCCAATTCTACCAACTGAATTGTCACATCCTTGTTTTAATTGGTGTGTGTATTCCATGTTTTATTCATAGGGAGGTGCCGGTGGTCCCTAATTCTATGAGCATAAACTCACGCAATAAATACAACGAAAGCCAACTAGTGCACTCTAGGGCTATAGATCACTATTTAGGACGTTCAAGCTCACAACTCGATGATTGGAGCAAGTTTTCCTTAATCTAGTGCGACAACCAATTAAACAAGAGACCATAGGATTCAAGAATTATAAACTAAATCAATTAGACTCATTGAATTTGTCACACCTTAATGATGAAGATAGATACAAGCATCAATAAGAAAACAATAAGATCTAATCAATTATATACAAGTTTCACACAATCATAAGAAAACACTAGATGAATTAGCCAAGCATAATAATAATTGAAGACATGAATTAAGATAGAATCAACAAGCCATTATAAGATTTTTATGGAGTGATTGAAACCCTATAAGTTGCTGGAAAAACACCTACCTAAACCCTATAATCGTACTTAGGGTTTTGGGATTACAAAAAGTGAAGTTATAATGTTATATTTATAGGCAGATTTTCTGTCGGCAAAGGGTGACAGCGTTACCTCGATAGAATGACGGCGTCACAAAGACTTTTTCATCAAACTGTAGATTTTCTCTTTCCGGTCGTGTGGGCTTTTGAATCACCTAAATCCGAGTTCGTATGCAAAACATATGGCCAAAACATTATCAGCTACTTCGCGCCATGTTGTGATAGTCTTAATCAACTTGTGACGGCGCCAGTTGAGATGTGTGACGCATTCAGTCTTTAGTAGCGTCGTCGTCTGAATCTTGGATTTTAGGCATCTGTTGTAGATTTTGTGAGTGACGCCTTCCATATTTTAGGCGTGACGTCATCAGCCTTTGTGATCAGGAATTTCACTAAGCCGTCGTGGGCACATTCTGATCAAATCTTCATAGAGGGACGGCGTCGCCCTTTGGATGGGACGCCGTCAGGTTCTGTTGATCAGGCTTGAGTGTCTTCGATCTTGACTTTGCCATTTTCTTCATGTTTCTGCTCCTTTTCGTCTAAATATGCTTCATTCCAGTATTTTACTTCCAAAAGACCTAAAAAGTGAAAAGGAACGAAATTAATCAATGTGTCGAAATAGGGCTTAATTGACCCCCTAAAAGCGTACGTATAAATACCACTTAACCTGTATAAATGCGTAAGAAATCGCAGCTAGTGCTTTTATGGTTAATTCATGGTTAGCTAAAAATAAAAAATAAAAACTGTAAATTTATCAAGTCAGTCGATACGTCGTACCTTATTAGTTAAGATACGCCGTATCGAGCCTGGGATTAAAAAATAAATAACGAGTCAGATGTGATACGCCGCGTCCCAAACTAGGATGCGCCCTGACAGAAAGTTTAAAACTCAAAATTAAAGTAAGTATGCAGAAAAATAAAAGATATATATGACAAGTACGACCGATATGCCGCACCCTTTAGGAGATGCGCCGTATCGACGTACGTTTGACAGACTCGAAACTGAAACATCAAATAAAATCTTTGGGTTGTCTCCCGGTAAGTACTTATCTTTATTCCAGAGTCCTCGAGTTAGACTCACGTTCAGCTTCTACTCCGGTACCTCGACGGGATCTTACATTTCTATCTCCTTAGTGATTCCGTCTTTCAACAACCAAATATTCTTTCCACTTACCGGTATATCTTCAACATTAATGCGCTTCATGCGAAAATGGCATTCAACTAACACTAGCTCCTAGATCAGCTAAAGCATTTTCAATATGCAAATTATTAATTTGACAAGGAATAGTCAAACTTCCTGGGTCCTCTTCTTTTGATGGTAGCTTATTGAGTAGTACAGCTGAGCATCTCTCATTCATCGTTACCGTACATGCTTCTTCTAGTTTAGATTTGTTCGTCAATAAATTGTTCAAATACTTGGCATACATAGGCATTTGTACAAGAGCTTCAATAAATGGGATGTTGAGTTGGAGTTGCTTTAAATTTTCCAGAAATATTTTCTGATATGCATCTTCTTTCTCTTTCTTCAAACGGTTGAGAAAAGGAAGGGATGCTCTTGTTGGTTCAATAATGGGCTCATTCGTGACTTCTGGTTCTTTGGAAATTTCCTGTTGCACCTCATGTTCAATATGTTGAGACCTAGGAGACCTATCATCATTTTTGCTAACTTCAACAGTCTCCTCAATTTGAAGAGTAGATTTTCCACCCCTAGTTGTTATTCCTTTCAGATCATGCTTTTGGAACAAAACGTCTTTCACTTTGCTTACCAATTGGAGCACTTCAATTGCCAATTCTTTTATCATATTGTTTTCTTCCTTAAGTAAGAGTTCATACTGCTCTTCACACTTTCACTAGCAAATCTTGCAACGATCTCGCTGATTGTCATCTTGATTTGCGGATATCCGAACCAGCTTGGGTAAATGTCAATCATGATTCCTGAAACAGAAGGTGGAGAAATATCAAAGTAAACGCTTCCTAAAGGATTGGAAAAATGAACACAGAATAAAAGCTGTTGATATCGCAGACGATACGCCGTATCCAGTTTCCTGGATATGCCGTATACTCAACAATAAAAATATAATCTGGCTTTTAATTAGATAGAACTATATGCCGTACTGACAAGACTCAGTGCGCCATACATTTAAATTTTATAAAATAAAATTGCTTAATTGAAGAATATAAATACGCCGTATAAGCGAAAGCTTATGCGTCGTACTTCCGTTACGTTAAAAAATTAAACCTTTATATTTTAGAAAATATATATGTCGTATCGAAGTTAATCGATATGTCGTACTTAATTATTTAAAAATTCGGATATGTTTTTGAAAATAAATAATACGTCGTATAAGCAAAAGCTTATGCGTCGTATAACGTTTTAGGGTTTTAATTAATTCTGATTAAAAACAGAATATGCCGTATCTATGGTATTAGATGCGTCGTACCCAAATATTAAATAAGATATGATGTAAGAATAATAGAAACGCGCAAATTACAGCAGATAGCAAATATGCAGAAAAACAGAAAAAAATAATAAAAAATAAAAAAAGATGCATAAAATAAATCAAAATAAAAGCAAGAAAAATAAAAATGCAGAAAAACAAAAATACAAGCAATACAAAAGTACAACAAAGTTAGTAAAATAAAAAAAATAAACTAAGGTTAAATAATCAAAACACTAACAAATATGCAAATATTAAACAATTCACTCCCCGGCAGCAGCGCCAAACGCTTAATGTGTTTCGTTGTGTATATGAAAATTATTATTATCAAGTTTTACATTTATATTTAGCCGACTTATCCTATACCAAACACTAATGAGTAGTATACCCGATCAATGTAGCTTAGTTGGTAAGTAGAGTGTCGATCACTAAGAGTGAAACGTTAACACTTAAATATCTATCAGTATTTTAATCCTAATGTTAGTCTATCTAAACCTAATGTTAGTCTATTTAAACCTAATCTAACGCAAAGGGAATTTTCAGCCTGAGAGATTGGCACGATTGTGTAGATTAAGTAAAAAGTAAATAAAACTAACAAGAAGACAGACACACACATACACAGATAGAAAATATGGCAAATAAGAGGTATAGCCGATAGATAAGTAGATTGTCACTTCGTTTAATTGCTAGTTATATAGGATGAATATTAAAATCTATTCTCTCTCGTTGGTTGCTTAATACAGGCATGTAAACACTTAATGCTTACTAAGTTTTTGTATTATTTATCCTGTTAGGGCTTACATCAACTATCCTAAGATGTTAATGAAGTAATTGTGGGAGGCATATGGCAACGCAAACAAGCCACGATAAACTCAATATGTAATCAAAGCACATGCATTAATAAACCAAATAAACATCAAATATACTTTAATCGATGGGAAAGCAGATTAAATGCGATTCATATGACGGTGACCTGGCACGCGGTCCTGATGGATTAAAGAGTACTAATAAAAATAAATGTATCTACTTATGAATTAAAGTACTAGCAGAACCTACTTATGCATCTGCATTTTTCTTCTGGTTGTGTCTAGTGTGTTCTAGTCGTCGCCCTCTTTCTCTGGTCTTCGGTGTGTAATCTCTGTTCTAGGTCTCTTTTTTCGAATGAGGTTGTCGATCCAAATTTATACTTTCTGGAAACGGAATCGATATGGCGTATCAGTTTGCTCGATATGCCGTATCTAGGTAACTTCACGCGGGGTCTATGATTATTTTATTCTGGAATATTCGTACACCGCCTTAAGATACGGCTTATCTTCAGTCTTCATATGGCATATGTGTCTTCTAATCTTGGAATTACGTGGTGAAATCTTCAGGTTGATACGGTGCATGTCAAAGAGTTTATGCGGCGTATTTTGAGCAGATAAGTCAGATCTTTGTGCTGACCAAGGTATTATATACGACGCATGGAAGAATTCCATACAATGTATTCTTTAAAGTCAGGCAATGGCCTTCACATTCGTCTAAGTGTTGATGTACGGCGTATCCATCTAGAATGATACGGCGTATCTTCCTTCAGTTTCGTAGACTTTAACAATATGATTCGTTTTGCTCCATTATACGTCCAAAATAGCTAACTTTCACCAAATGCTTGTTTTCAACTGAGATTTACAAAAGTAAGCAATTAAGTATCAATTCTCATATAAAATAATATAAAACAAGCAATATATATAGGATAAATGAGGCCAATAAACTGTTGTTACTTGATATCATCAATACCCAATCAAATTTACAAAAGTGTTGATTATCAGTAGACTGCAAGGGTGATGTGGGAATATGTGCATCTCTTAATGGAAGGCACTTAGCTGAATCAAATTGACATGGAATCTGAACTGTATAACATCTTTGATACGTTTACCATGGAACCAAGAGAGTCTTTAGAATCATACTATCATCGTTTCACAAACATAGTTAATGATTTGGAGAGAAATAAAGTTCATCTACCAGATATTGCTATCAACACAAAGTTTCTAAACTTCTTAGGTCCAGATTGGCACAAATATGTCACTTTTGTTCGTCAGTCCAAGGACATTCATGATGTGACATATGGATTGTTGTTTGATTACCTGAAGCATCATCAGTCTGAAGTTGAGAAAGATCAAGTTGCACGTGGAATGCTTCAACCTTCACCAACTAACAATTCACTTGCACTTATGGCTCAATCTTATCATACTCGATATCCACAGTCAAATCACGCGTTTGTTCAACAACAACACAACTTTGCTTATCCCCAACCACCAAATAGAAAACAAATCGTTCCATATGGTTTTGATCCAAAACAACAATTAACCAACAACCAACTCATTCCATATGGCAACACAGACACAATGTACTATGCACAAGCAACTGATGAACAAAATGAGGCATTTCAAAGTCTAAATCAAGGATTGGCATTTATAGGAAGGGCTTTCTCCAAATTCTCAAACCAGTCAAACAATTGTCTCAGAAACTTATCAAACATTAGGTATCAAGCTGTAGTACGAGGTTCAAGAGTTGAAGTACAAAGCCAAAAAAATGGACGTCAAATGGTCACTGGTGGCTATGCTGGGAATTCAGGGGCTGGACAACAAGTGATTGTAGGAACTGCTGACAATGTGACTAATGCATGTGCTTCTCAGAGAAGGGTTGAAATTGTTGAAACAGGGAATGCACAAACTGGGGTGCTACTATTTGTTGCTATAATTGCAAAGGTCGGGGTCATTTGGCTAATGCTTATCCTAAACACATAATCAGAGGTGGTGAATACTTCAAGCAAGTAATGCTATTAGCCTTCAAAGATGAAGCTGGCGGCAATCTGAATCAGACTGAACCAGGATTCATGGCAAACACTCTATCCGATGATGACATGAAATATTTGGAAGCTAATGCATCAGTGATCTTAATAGCCAACATGCAGGAACTTCACATGAGTGACACTGCCCCAGTCTATGACACTGATGGCCTTTCTCAAGTACCTGATCCAAATACATGTCTAATAAATGAGATAGTCTCTGTGTCTGAATCTGAATATGACAAGGAGAAATTTGTTCAACATGATTCATTATCAAGTCAGCATGAGGATGATCAAATTAACCCAGTTGTTACATTTGATGATTTAAGTGAAGATAACGATAATGATGAGAGTTAAACTTCGAATGATTGAGATTCCAATATTCTTTCCTTAGTGAATAGCACGCAATATTGATAAGGATTTAAAACGTACACTTTTAAGGGGTCATTTAAGCCCTTAATCGCCCACTTTTATATCCGTTACTGCTTAATTTCGTTACTTTTCCTTTTTAGGTCTCTTGGAAGCAAAATGCTGGAATGATGCATTTTTGGACGAAAAAGAGTGAATATATGAAGAAAATGGCTAAGTCAATATCAAGACACTCAAGCTGCTGGAATTACAACTGACGGCGTCCCAAACAGAGGGTGACGCCGTCCCTATTTTGTGACGACACGGGAGCGATTTTGCTAATTTGCACCTGACGGCGTCAGGCTTTGAAGAGTAAGGGCGTCATGAAGACTCTTCTTCTCAGACGGCCTAGATCCAGACTCAGACGGCATCACTTCTGAAGACTGACGGCTTCACAACCACAATGTGATGTCGTCCCAATGATGACTTGGCCAAGACGAAACCCTAATGACGGCGATCTGACGGCGTCCTAACTATAAGGTGACGCCGTCGCAGTTGTAAAATTATATATAGAAATCGAATTTTCAGACTTTTAAGAGGTAGACTTGTGGAGTAAAAACCTAAAGCGATTTTGGTCCAGTTTGGACAGTATCTTAGGGTTCTCATACCCTATTTTACATCAAGATAAGTAATTTACTTCATTGATTTCATTATGTCTTCAATTGTATGTGTGTATGCTTGCATGTTTAACATGTCCGGCTAAATTTCTTGTGTGTTTGCTTAGATCTATGAAACCTAGTTATTAATTATTGATTGGTTGTCTCTTATCTTAATTGCAATTGGCTTAGGATTGCACTAGGCCATCGTTGTGTTTTTAATGCTTGAGTAATCTTTGTGAACTTTATTTTATAACCACCTAGCGTAATTGTAGGTTAAATATCCAAAGATAACCTTAGAGTTAGTTTATGAATCATAGAGATTTTGTAGGCAATAACCTTAAGGTATTCTCAAAGAGTTAGGGATAAACGCATACCCTACGACCTTAGAGGACACAACGCGTTAAGAATAAGGACGTGACAATTAGGGGAGGAAATGAGCTGAGCCGCTCGTGAAAAGCTCAGGATCGGATCGGTAAAAAGCTCGAACAAGCCGAGCCTAAACGAGGTCGAGCCCGAGCCCGAGCTCGAGCCTAAGTTGCAGCTCGTTTATTAATCGAGCTCGAGCCCGAGCTTTACATACGAAGCTCGTTTGGGCTCATGAGCCTAAACGAGCCTAAACAACATTATGATTTTTAAGTATTAAACATATATGCGAGCCGAGCTCGAGCTTATTAACGAGCTCAAATCGTATAAATGAGTCGAGCTTGTGCTTAAACGAGCCGAGCCTATATAACATACCACGAGCCTATTTAAACGAGCCGAGCCTATTTAACTTTTCATGTCCAAATTGTATAAACGAGCCGAGCCCGAGCCTATATAACTTACCACGAGCCGAGCTCGAGCTTAAAGTTTAAGGCTCGAAACGAGCCGAGCTCGAGCTCTGGTAGGCTCGGGCTCGGCTCGGCTTGTTTTCACCCCTAGTGACAATTCAACCACCAATAAAAGATAACTAAGGAGTAATAGTATCTAGTTAGACACATTTTTAATAATCATACGAGCACACATCAATAGACATAAGACTACCCTTAGTTTAGATAATTAGATAAGTAGAGTAATTGGTAGAAGTACTAACCCCCAAATCTAAACCCCGAGATTTTACCATTAGCTTTCTAAAAAATATAAAAAGATAAAAAATAATCTTCCTCAACCTCAACCTTAGTGTAGTACATCTCTCACTAGCATTCCTATTCCCCTAGAGAACGATATCAATACCTGAGGCTTACTTAATACTACACTACAACGATTAGGTTCACTGCCTAGGGTGTTGAAAAACTTGCTCGACGAAAAGGAAGTTCCTTTGACCCCGAACGCGTTATACGCGCATCAAATCTCAAGCTGCAAAATGTAATGAAATAAATGGTACACTAAAGGCCAATATTGTATCATTAACTACGGAACTTGAGAGCTGTAAAAAACAGATAACCGATTTTGAAACAAAAACTAATCAAGAACACAGTTTTGAAGAAGCATTTCAAAAATCATATGTCAAAGAACAAGAATTACAACATCAAATGCGAGAATTGATTGTTTCTAATAATGACATGGTTTCAAAAATTGAAAACGAAAAATTTGAGCTCAAACAACAAGTTGAAAAACTTCAAGCTGAACTTTCAAAAATTAAAACATAGGTTTCAACATGTTAAGGAAATTTTTTTTAATTCAAACAACAATTAAACAAACACATTGATGAACAACTTGCTGAAATCATCGGTTTGGAAAAACGATTAAAAAATTTTGGCACTGTAGTACACAAAATTGGTCAGTCGGTTAGACAAATTGAAAGACAACTGTACAACAAATTTCTAATGTATAACAAGTTTTTCTCTTGGATACAAACATCCACATTACGTAAAAACAGCTCTAAAAGCAAATCCAAAGTTGTATAGTGCTGCTTGTTTTTCAGATCCGAACATGCTTATTATAGTTTACGATTGTGGGGAACAATGGAAACATGAAGAGGCGAGTCGATCAATAATGAGTCAAAAACTAATTAAACCATATGATTACATAAATCAAAATGCTCTTTCTATACATTGTGTTTCTTAACATACAAAATCAGAACAATTATAATTATGTTCTACTTCAAAAACAAATGAGTCTGTCGATTCTGTTGCACAACCAAATGGTTTCAAACATCTTCTTGCGACAGTGAAAATTTACCAGAGCTTCCTAAAAGATGTCTAATACTAAGCTATTTTGATACGTTTATGGAAGACATCAAATTCTTAGAAAATGCAATTGAACGAAATTCCACTTTAAGTGTGTCAAGTTCTCAATCCGCTTACGCGAGAGAACAACGGAAATTGTTTGAAACATAGATTTTACCTCATGTCACACATTTGCGTCTCTGTGCAACTCATTTGAGAAAAGAACTTCAAACAGAAGTAACATCCATGATGAACACTTTCAATGTTGTCGAAAATTAAACAGAATTCTTCATAACGATGTTGATCGTCTCTTGGGATTTTCTTATTCCTCTTATGATACTATGTTGTTTGCTGAAAATAATGCTGAAACTCAAAAGTTAAACAATGAAATTGAAAAGTTGAGACAAGAATCGAGAATTTAAAGCAGAAAACAAGAGAATTTTTGCTCAAAATGATGATGTTCAAAGTAAAATTTCAAATGAGATTTCTCAACTTAAAAGAAATTTTCAAAGGTGTCAGGCTCAGAGTATTGATTTTGAACTAGCTTTGCAACACCAAAAAGAACAAATGTCTTTAGGAAGCAATTGGACATCAAAAGTTGAAAATCTTGATGATGAGAACGTGGTTTTAAAAAGTCAAATTTTCAAATATGAACAAGAAATTGAGCATTTAAAAAATCAGTACAAAACAATTTATGATTCTGTAAAGAAGACAAAGACTCAACTTTTGAAAGAAAATGTTGAGTGTAGAAAACATTATGCTGACATAATTTGTCTATACAGAGAACTCGATGTTAAAATACAAGACCATCAACACATCATCATTGAATTATAAGAGAGATTAAATCAAGTGAAAAAAGGAAACTTAGGTAATACAAGTGTGATTGCATTAAAATAGATACAACTATTAGGCAGAACACTACAGACAAAACTCAAGACACTAACTTGACTTCTTCCACTTCTACAGGAATAGATTCCACCACAAACGTTAGCATATCAAAGCGTAAGAGCACCAAAGTGAAGAATAGGATTTTATTACGTAGAATTGGAACATTAGACCCCCTAGAAGTAAAGATCATCTTAGGAATTTAAATAAGACGCATGTTGCATCTGATATAGATACAAATTAAAAAAATTGTGATCATATTATCAAACCATATGATAATACAAAGAAAATTAAACCCTCAGCACACAAGAAGCAAAAGAGTTATGTAAAAGTAACCAAGACAAAACTTTCAACAAAACCTTCACCGGAACCCATTGATAACTCGGACATAGAGACTGACACTCAAGGAAGACCAATTGTGATTAAAGAAAATGTTGCAGTCGAGTTTGCTAAGGAAATCAGTTTAGATGAATGAAGACTTAAAGAGTAGGAAGAGAAGAAAAAGCAACAGAAAAGTAATGAAGACCTTGACAAAATGATTGATGATACTCTAATCCATATGACTACAGAAGGACAAGAAGAGGAGGAAGAGAATATTGAAACACATATGGTAGATAAAAGAAAGTTGAAGGGTCTTACAACTGGACCTACAATTGCAGAACAGAACTTGGCAAACCTTCAAAAGGGCATCAAGCAAAGTAGAAGAGAGAGTCACCCTCCTGCAGGTCAAAGCAACAAAGACGTAAGGTCAATTAAGGCAACATAACAAGAAAAGAAGTTGCACCTTGATGACTTTTCTCTTAGTGCAGGTGAGATCAGGATCAAAACATGGAAGCGAGTGAGTTCGTTGATGAAGATTATAACAAGAGGGTGGAGGAAGAAGAAGCTAAAGCTAAATTAGCTCGTAAAGCTAAAGAAGATGAAGAAAGATAGCTGAAGGAGAAGGAAGATTTTGAACTAGCCCGTAAAGCTGATGAAGAAGAGAAACAACATGAGGCTCAAGAAGAGGCATACGGATACCTTCAAGATAATCCTGAACATAATTCAACTTCAACTCGATCCTAATCCTCCACCATCACTCAAGGATCTGGATAAAGACAAAGACAAAGATACTTTTACAATTCCAGAATCCTCAACTCAGTCATCTCCTCCACCAACATGAACAAAATCTGACACACAGAACAAATCAGTCTGTAAGCTGCAAGTCCAGACATTGTTGTCTCATGCATCAATAAAGATCAAGAAAGTTGTGACTCAAGCTCGTTCTAAGAAGACCGACATAATCGAAGCACTGCTGGATATGCTCACCAGCACGGTCAACACATTAACTACAGCTGAGTTTGGATGGTTTGATGACTTGGTTAATGCTCAACAACAAATGGAAGAATATGAAGATCCCGTAGATGGTCGCATACTTGAATTCTCTCAAAAGCTCAAGCAAGACATGAACATTCAAAAGCTCACCAATAGGGAACTCAAACATGTCAAGGATAAGGCATTCAACCTTTTCAAATATCGATCTGCCAACTCCATTGAACTCGAGTATCATTTCGAGAATATTGCACGAGCCGTCTCCAGTAACATTGATTGGCTGAATCCTAAATCAAATGTTGACCAAGCCAAAAAGTGGAAATATTTTAGAAAGTCTAAAAAGTAACTACAACCGTTGGATCTAATACAAGATCTGATCATAATAAAAAAAATACATATGCACATAGAGGTATGCTGGTCATTCCGCCATTCTTCTCCTAGTAACCTCCCAACATATTCCGATCTCCTCATCCTCTTTCATCCCATCTAACATCTCTCAAACACATAACTCTGGTTCTTCATCACCGACTCCACCCTTGCATCGTCACCAACACCGTCTCCATCACTATCACCGTCTTCTCGTCGTCAGCATCATCGTCTTCACGCCGTCACCATCAGGTACCAACAAATTCATCTCCTCCTTTTTTTTAAATTTTTGACTTCATAATAATTGAGTAAACGTAGAGGATCTGTTGTTGAAATATGATAGATATAACGATGCACACCAACTGCTCTATGTAATGCTTCAACCAAATTCAAGTAATTCGTCTTTTCTTTTGTTCATCTGATGATGGTGATTGTTCATATGCGATTAAACCACCGTCACTGCCACCATTCGATCAGCCAACACTAGACAAAACTTGACTGACATTCTTTTGTTCATATCAGATTGTTGATATCTCGACTTGACATTCTTTTGTGTTGGTGTACAAGTTTTTCTACATAGGGTACAAGTTCGTTAGCTGAATTGCCTTTTTTTCTTTCTTTCTTTTTTCTTTTTTCTTTTTTTTTTAATTTTTTTAAGATAAAGCTGATTGTATTTGAAATTAGTTAGATTTTAGATTTATTTATGCTGAATGTACAAGTTTGTTAGGACATGGTATAAGTTGGTTTTAGTGTGATTATGTTGATTAATGTTTTGGTTATCTAAACTGGTATTTTGAAAGATAAAGTTGTCTTTTTAATTTCTATTTAGATTAATGTTCATCAGTTATTCATGTTTTTCATCAGTATTCTAACGAAAAAACTATGGTTTATCAATAAAAAGTGTTGTTCGTCAATAAAAAAAGTTGTTCATATGTTCTCTTTAATTTTATTTATCACTTAAATCACAATGTTCATCAATAAAAAACCTTGACCTAGAATACTTGAGAGACGGAGACACCACATTACAAAAGTATGCCACATCTTTGACTTTTTAACCAACTAATTTACAGGATTTAAACACACTATACACTGATACAAATCAGGTAAAGCTATTCTTTTTCAAAAAGTTGACATAACCACTTAATATACTAGGCGAGTACCTGCGCCTGGCGGCAGCGGTTCCTAGCGGCAGACTATTAACGATATGAGATATTCTAGTAATTGTTCATATGACGTTCAAAATAAAACGTGAAAATATCAAAATGTAAACCTTCTATTCGCCAGGAAATCTGTCAATCAACATATCATTAACGCTGTCAACATGTTATAGACGAGAACTCGTGCATAGCAACGAGATTTTATAGCGGCAAATAGTTATAGTGACATTTTGGTCAAGTTTTGTGTAACCAAAATATCACTATAAGTATTTGCCGCTATAAAATTCCGGTACTATATAGAACACTTATCAGTAGTAGGGAATAGATAAATTAAAATGTTCTAAAAAACAATATAATATACATGTGTATAGGTAATTGATAAGACGAAGTACTCAGACTTGAAAACGTGTGTATTAATAGTCACGTATACTATATTGTGTCTTTTGTCGCCTTTGTATATAACAGCCTAACAGGTAAGAAACGAAGGGCGTATATAACTTTGAATATCTCAATCCTGCAAGGGGATAATAATATATATTCAAAGTTATGTTGTCTTCTTGGTACCTATGTATTTATATACAGTTTTCAAAGAGTTGGAATAAAAAAAGAATGCATTTATTATAAAAATCGTTTTATTATAAGTAACTAAATAAAGCGTTAATTAGCATTAAACATCATTTCAAATACAAATGTTTTTCCATAATTGATAGCCAAATCTCATGTGGATTACTATTCATTTATGAAAAGTCGGAGTACTTTCCTTTTAAAACATATAGAGACTATTCAATACGCATGACGTTTTTTACATTTGAAATTTAGTTTGACCATTCAAAGTTACCATACAAGAAATACATTGAAATCAAATTTGAATAGTTACCATGCAAGAAATACATTGAAATCAAATTGAATACTTTCAGTGCAAGACTACTATCCAAAGATACAAGAATTTCGCCTTTGTTATTGATTTTCCACTATTTCACTTTTTACTTTTCCAATATTAACTTGTTGACCATTTTTGTTTTTTATAGTAAAGATAAAGATAAACTTCAGACGTTGCAAATAAATTGACAATAACAAAGACTCTTATACAAAACACATGATCAGTACGTGTAAATTAACTCATTACAAGTAAAGAAACATTTTAACAAAAACATATATGTCTAGTAAACGTATCATAATTCACATGAATAACTTCTTGACTTCTTGTCCATGATTTTCTTGTTTTATAACCTTAGGTTTGTTGTGCATGGGTTGCATAAATGATATGAGAATTCGAACACGAAGAAAGAATATCTTTGATGACATTCAGGTAGGATTTGGAATATTTTGGGTTTGGTGAAATCGATCTGCACTTGATTACAACAATGTAAAATGTTTAGTGATTTTAGGAGAGCATTGGGTTTCTGATTGAGGCTGCAACGATGTATGTTGCATATATAATGCACATAGAGAGCCATGTATGTTAAGAAACAATTTGAACTTATCAATCACAATAAATCTCAAGTAATTATAGTAACTTTATTAAGTTACATTTCACATTTTCAATCACAATAAATTGTTCATAAAATAAGACTTTCAAAACATTTACATGTTTTTCAATCATAATAAATACATTGTTTGCTACTTAATAATTATACCAAATATACCAATAATAACAAAAAAATATATATATAAAGAAAAAACAATACAAGTTTGTCAAAAGTCAACTACTAACATTTCCTTCAATCGTGTATTTTCATATACAAATTTTATGTTTAAAAATTTTGGAATTTTCAAGAATAAGGGTAAACCCTTTATATGTAATTAAGATTTCCAAAATCAAGGGTTTAAAATTTTAAACTGTAATATAATATTTTGGTAATTTTCTAGTAAGTTTTCATATATTATACGAAATATAATGGAAGGCACAACAAAATTTACTTACATAATTTACCAAAATAAATTTTAATTAACATAATCCACCAATATTTAACACAACAAATTTAGTTACAAATTACAATCGTAATTTACCAAAAATTTAATCTAAATTCACAAACAAATATACACATAAAGTAAACAAAATTTTTAGTACAAACAATACAAACAAATAAATTTGCATAAACATTATAACAAAAAGAAAAAGAAAAAATACACTTAAACATTACAACAAATTTATAGAAACTTACAAAAAATAAAATAAATTTTATAACAAAATTTACCAGCTATTGCGAAAAAGAAAGCATCTATTACCGGGTAGAACCAGGTTCCGGTGGAGGCATCGGCGGCGACGGCTATATATATCCGGCAGCGAAGCAGCAGATCTGACGGCGGAGAAGCAGATCCGACGGCGGAGAAGCAGATCCATTGGCGGTAACTGAAAAAAAAACAGAAAAAAAATCTAGCAACTCGGATTTACAAAGGAAAACTACAGATCTATAAAAAAAGAAAACCCCGTCAAAACATGTTTAATATATATAGATATATAATAAAAACCCTTCAAACCTTCAAAACTTGTTAACAAACCTTCGGAAAAAAATGTTCTGATCTTCAATAAACGGGGTGTTCGGTCGCGGTGGGTCGGCTGTATTATTTTATATGATTTGGTTTTCGGGGTGGTGAATGAGATGTGAGAATGAAACGAGAGTGTTTGGTTTTTATGTGAGAAAGAGATAACATATGAATTTTCAGTTAAGTTTCTTGTCCAGCAAAAATATTCCTGTTTTCAGCAATTGTTTTATATAATAATTGCAATGAATACGGTTGATACTTGCAAATACTTTCCATGCTCTCTTTGATACTCTCTCTCTCTCATTTGACTATTTCACATTAAATTATAGTCCCCATTTGACTTTTTCGGTCTTGCCTTTTCAACTTTGACCTTAAATATTTTTGTTTATGTTATACAATAGTTGATGAACGTTATACCAAATGAAAATACATTAAAAACCCAATCCATTTATATATTTTGCATCAAGTATTATACAACATAAACAAAAATACTTACGGTCAAAGTTGTAAAAGAAAGACCGAAAAAGTCAAAAGAGGACTATAATTTTGGGACGGATGGAGTAGTTCATTATTGAGTTAAGATAATCAATCTATAACTAAACTACTCACATAATATGAAATATCATTTTTTGTCCGATAAATGTTTCTTTTACATTTAAATGTTTGTATGTTGCCACGTATCATCATATTATTAGATATTCTCACTAAATTACTTTTACAAAAAAATGAAATTTTAATATTTTTTTATCATTTGAATAATATATATTTTAATTAGAAATTTGTTTATAATTCATTACGTTCTTTATTTTAAAAAAATTAAAAACCATTTCTCGTGAAAAGTCACCCAACCAATATAACACACTATAAGTTTTGGTTTAAAACATTCTCGATATATATATACAAGTTATGCTAAATTTGGTGCAACTCTGTATTCTTGCACCAAACCTTTTCTTATCATTTTTTCTAAACAATTTTATTTTTTGTTTACAGTCAAATTTTACGAGATATATATTAATAAAATGATATGACTACCTTGATATAACAGTTATAAGTTTTACTATTCCATAGTCGTAATTGTTTTCAGTTTTATACTATATAATTTAGTATAATCTCGAGAGGGGTTATGATTTCTATACCATTTGATTTGGGAGTTGATATGCACACCATCAATAGAGGGAAGTGCATACCACAATCATGCATATGTGGTGTTGTACTATGTGCATCATTAACGTATTTTTTATGTGCACACCGTACTTTTGCAAAAACCGAAAATTTCGGTTCGGTTTCGGTTTTCATCCAAAAACCGAACCAAAAAAACTAAACCGAACTGGGTTTTTATATAATACAGTTATCTATAATTAATATAATATATTTAATAACTAAATAAATCAAATTTATAAATCCGTATTCATTTTGTAAGTATTTATGTGCGTGTTTTTTGTGTGCGTGTGTTTACTTGACAATATATCAATAAATATGTGACAATGATCATACTATGATACTATGTGTATGTTCACTTGCATATGTATATGTCTCATTTATATGTGTGTAATTATAGAAATATGAAATAAAAATTATTAGGCTTAAATTAACAAAGACATAAAGAAAAGTAACTGATTTTTTATGAAAACAAGTTAGTTACACTAAATTGGTCACCCCCAAATATAAACGGTTAAAAATCGAAATAACCGATAAACCGTATCGAAACTGATAATAAACCGAAAATCCAAACCGCACAAAACTGAACGGTTTCGATTTTCGGTTTTTATTTTTTATTTATTTTTAGAAAAACCGAATATTTTCGATTTTAGCCAACAACCGACCTAAACCGAACCATGCACGCCCTTAATAGCCACAATTGTTTTCAGCATGTTTATGTATGTGTGCATGATGCAAGTCTGCAACATACATTTTTCAAAAGTTAGATTTTTAAGTTAATAAATCCCAATATATATGATTATAAAATATTAATAATACCTTCACAACCGTACAGTAAAACATCTTATATGTCCGATAGGTTTTTTACATAGATAATTTTATATTTACCCAATGTAAATTTCAAAATTCCCTATTTATTCAAAAACAATTAAGTTTTTAGTGCATAAGTATAATGCTTTAAAAGCATGTGTTGAGAAAGTTTAGGATTATAATATTTAAGTTAGGTATATATGAAATTGTCATTTTTTTAAAACTTTGCTCGTTGTACAAGAACAGACTTTTCATACATTAATGCAAGAAACGGCTATGATATTATCGGTTAGACTTCATATGTTAATGCAAGAAACATGCCCCGGCTTTTCATACATTAATGGAAGAAATGACTACGAGATTATCAGTTACTCAGTTAGACCTCATACATTCTCGCTCGCAAAATGAAAATGCTCGACTTTTTTTGGATAACCTGGACCATGATCCATTTTCCGTACTAATAACAATATCTTCACAAATCACATTATAGTTATATACATAGAAACAAGGTGTGGCATGAAGATGAAAATGATACACAAGTATACAAGGCCGTCCCATTGATTTATGAAAATTTTGAAGGCATTGAACGAAATTACATAATAAAGCTTTTCGAGAATGAATGTTACATATAAACTTATAAAGTGTCACCGTTTATAAAATATAATGCAAGTAGTTATCTAAACGTTCTAACATATTACTCATTTAAGATATTTTCTCATCTAAATACTTTTTTCTTTCGTGAAAAATATATGTACACATGCATATAATTATTAAAGGGACAAATTTTGAGGCCCCTAAAAATTTTGAGGTTATGAGCGGTCGCTCACCTTACACCCTCTCAAAGACGGCCTTGCAAGTATAGCTTGACCAAATTTACTATGCATATACGATTACACAGGTAGAAATTAATTTGTCACTTGTTCCCGGCCGAGTTTTGTATACATGAACAACTTCATAAGCACCATATAGATATACTAAGAAGAAGATTTTGGCTTGTTTAAAGAAACTAAAATTAACAAAAACCAAATAATTTACACTGTTATTAACTTAATATAACTAGCATTATCTTTTTAACACTGTTATTATACTGGATGTATGATCGAAACAAGATATTTTGAGATGCATAAAGCTAGTATCAGACAAAGTTTAACAGCCATTTTAAATTGTCTTAGTATATTCAGAAACATGTACGGTGACACGGTAAGTGCGCAGGGTGTGGGAAAAAAGGGTTTCTTTTGCCGGATCCAAGAAAGACCCACCATGGCTCACGTGAAATGCCAAAAAGAAAACAAAAAGATTTGGACTTAAGTGTTGTAAAATACACGTTACCTAAACAATTTTACCCGATGTCCAACGTACACTTGTGTTTTTATCTTTTTCTCCTTTTACATTTTTAAACCCCAAATTTGTAATCTCCTTCATCATCTACACTTTTTTCAAGATAATCATAAATTTATTATATCCGAAACAATAAAATAAGTAGCATTGTTTATTAAAACAAGATTCGAGCTACAATTGGCCGGTTGTAAATTGCAAAATAAATACTACCTCCGTCTCATATTAAATGTCCAGTTTTGACTTTTGAAGTCTTTCATTTTCAACTTTGACCTTAAATATTTTTGTTTGTGTTATATAGTATTATATTTGATCAAAATTATACCAAATGAAAATACGTTTGAACCTCAATACATCCATATATTTTGCATTAAGTATTGTTTAACACAAACAAAATTATCTAAGGTCAAAGTTGTACAAGAATGACTTTGAAAAATCAAAATGGACATTTAATATGGGACGGAGGGAGTACCAACTAAAGGCAGCCACCTTTTCTTTTCTTTTCTTTCTTTTTTTAACATAATACATTTTGCAAAGGGAGAATTACCTTTATCCTTAAAGAAACTTCAAAAACTACATTTTTTTTAAAACACAAAAAAGTTTTAATGCATGATTTACGATGCTATTAAAGCACGTTTTGAGAAAATATGCAAATATTAAAGTTTTTTTGGGTATATATGTAGATGTCCTTTTTTCAAAAGATAGGTAATTTATAATTAAGTTGATAAATCCCAATTTATATCATAGTCAAATACTAGTTATAATGACCATGTACGCAGAAGGTTTAGACATAAATTATTGTTATTCGTTTTAGTTTTTGAAACATCTTAGGGCATTCACAATGGAGTCCTATTATCCGGATATGAGTGATGAATCATAAGTTAATACATTGTGGAAATCCACCTATGCATGTGTATTGAATCTTCGTGGGTCTATGTACATACGGTTTATGAATGTCCTTTTAACAATTAAATATTCAAATCAATTGTGGGTCTCTTTTTGCATAGTTGTCAGGATCCTGATCTTGATCTTAGGATCTTACGATTTTACGATTCTACGAAACAAAAATGATCCGGATCCTATGTAAGATCTTAAAAATCTTAAGATCTTAGAGGATCCCGATCTTGATCATAGGATCTTAAGATCTAATTCGATCTGATCTTACGTTTCTCGAACCGCAAACTAAAAAACCACAAAGTTCTGGGTTATATTTTAATACAATAAAGAAAACAACATGTGATTCATCCTAAACATTCAATATTCATAATTTAGGACAATGTTTACATAAAACATTCATATAATCTTTTATTTATGATATATAGTAATTTGTAGATTTGAATAATATTACAAAGACTATTAAAAAATAACGTTGTAGTAGGATCTCGATCCGATCTTACGATCACGATCTTGCAAAGACGAAAATTATCCTAAGTAAAATCCCGATCTTAAAAACCTTGTCTTTTTGGGCCAAGATATCATGCTAGGAATATATTTCTATTATTCATTAGGATGAGATTTAAGACCATTTTACATTTTGTAAACATAAAAACTCCATGTTTTCTTACCATTTATTAGATTCAACACTAAAAAGGATAAATAATATCCATTAATTAAGCTTTAGTTGGCTTGTGTAGTGTTAAATTGTTCAGTTTATACCATCGTTGGTTATAGATATGAAATGTATATATACACACGGAAAAGGACGTCCGGACCTAAAAAAAATACACTTTTTAAATAAAATCTGTGGGTCCGGACGTCCTTTTTCATGGGTCCTGCCGTCCTTTTGGTGTGCTTAACATGTGCCATCGGGGCACATGTTAGAAAAACCCTTTTTATAAAATGATATTATTAGTTAATCAGATTAGAAAAAGTTAAATGATGTGATAATCTATTAAACCATGTTAAGTTCAGTGCATTGTGAAAGTTTTGTATGAAACTTGATATGTTGATGTGGCAATAACATGGAATTGTATTGAACCATGTATTGCACTATGCATTGGAAAACGTGATTTGTTTCTATATTCTATTTCTGCATACATTTGATAGAGAAAATAAATATTATTTATAATTGTTTATGTTAATATGACAAATAAATCACAACCATTGACTAAAACAACGTTGACATATACTGTGTAGATTGGTATATTTTGTTTAAAGTAACAATATATTGTGTATATCTTATAAAACTTAAAGAATAAATAGATAAAGAAATTAATGATTTAAAACGAATGTGACTAACTATATCGAACACAAATTTTTCTTTCTAAACAATGTTGCAAAGAAAAATTCTCCAACTTAACAAAAGTAAAATAAAACCGAGGGTTTCAACCAACTAAACGCCACTCAACTGAGCAAAGTAACCATGGCGAATCATTGTGCAGTGATCAGATTGTCGATGTGAAACACAAATTAAATATTTTTATCAAAATTGATTTAACCTCAAGGAAAAAACTATTAAACATATTAAAAATAAGATAGACTGTATCACTCTACTCTAAAACTAAAACAAACTTCAGCAATTACGTAGTTTGCCACTTATTTAGAAGTCAGTTGTTGGTATATTATAGTAAATCATTGTTCTTCATATAACAAATGCGAAAAAATTACATCAACATACTCTTGGTGATGCACATATACTTTATATTTTACATAGTGACCTTGAATCAATGATACCATCCATCGTAGTCCTCTTAAAGCACATGACACCTTCATTAACAAAAAGCCATAAAATCATAGAGAAACCAATTGTTTCAGACTTTTGCGCTATCTGGAGGTAGAATTTGCTTTATATTATTAGATCATTATTGATGCAGGATTTCTGATCAGGTTTTAATATTTATAATCTCGTCTACATAAAGTCTACCTAATGCACTAACGGACAGTGTACCCGGTCTTGTGTAGTGTAGTAATCGGTAAAGCCGAGGTCGTCCCAAGAGCTATGAGTGCAGATCTTAATTTAAGTTTAATGTCACTGATTTTAAAGAGAGGTTTTGAGTTTGATTAATAATGAACTAAATAAATGAAATGAAAGCAATTAAAAGATGTGAACAATCAATAGAGAAAAATGTGCTGGCTGATGCATTTCGGATTATTATGTCCACTTCTTCGGATCATTTCATTTGTTTTTTATCATACTATTGAGGTCCACAAGAGAGTCATTCATTGTCAATTTTCTCACAGCACGACTATCCTGACGCTTTAGTATTTTGACATTGGGTGGGGCCACATCTTCCTTTTTCTCCTTAAACAATTCCATGCAACCAAAACTTTTTCTCACAGCACGACTATCCTGATGCTTTAGTATTTTTACATTGGGTGGGGCCACATCTTCCTTTTTCTCCTTAAACAATTCCATGCAACCAAAACTTTTTGTTGGATAAGTTCTGGTATCAGATACTTGCACCCGCTCGTTATGTTCTCTTGCTGGCATGGTCGCTGCCTGTGTAGCTTCCTTTGTTACAGTTGATGTTGTCGTGATATCACTCACTGCGGATGGTGTTGGTGTACTGGCCCCAGACATCTCAGCTGAACATACGCATTTCACACCTAAACATAGCAGCATACTCACAATTAGATTATATCTACTAAAGATATAAAATACGACATCAGCTATTTTCCATGTAGGCAGCAACACTGTCATCCGACAAATGTTTGATACCCTTATTTCGACGATTAAAGATCCAAAAATATACATGGAATTAGTTGCAACACCCTATGTCTCAGACACATTGACAATCAAGGTCGCATAACAAGTTTAATATCTTCACTGCAGACATGTTTGTTGCTCCTCTTTGTGGTGCTGACATTTGTGGCCCCATTGGGCTCGCCACATTTGTTCTCATTTGTGGCGCAACATCTGTTCCGGATACACCTATAATAACAGTTACGTAACAGGTTTAGTGGAGAGGTAATTAAGAACATATCTATGTGGCAGGCTATATGTGCAGCTAATGTTTATCTGAGTTTAACTGTCTAGAAAGTACATTACAAATCTGTAAACATCATGATTCGCTACTGTCAAGTGAAAACATTGGAAAATGCTGAACCGTAAACGTTATGAGAAATAAAAACAAATCTGAAGATATGTGAAACATTTTGCATTTGTAGTTTACATAGGTCTAAAAAAATATTAACTTGACATGACTCTCTGATTTGATGAGTAAGTCTGCAATTTCAGTGAAACAGGCAAAATTACTAAGTTGAAGGTGTGGTTGTTGCTCCACGGTCAGGTTTGGATTCCCAGGTTCTGAATTGTGCAGGCCTACAATTATTGGAGCATAAAAGGATAAGTAACATGTCCCCAGACACTGACTAATAATTTGATGACGGCCTAGCGTAGTACCAGAAACCACGTGTGTGCATTGGCATGTACCTCCTTTTGCGAGTTGCATATGCAGGTCTGGTCTGCGTTATGGCTGTGTTTGGCTTATGGGGCTTGGGCTTCTAAAATAAGTCGGCTTATAAAATGTTGTTAGAAGCATTTGGGTGGCTTGTCCCGCTAACCGCCCATGCACCCATAAAAAAAAATTGAAGGCCGAATGTAAAACCTTCGTCTGCAGAAGGTGCAACAAACAAATATGTATTATCCACCTTAATTATAGAGATTTTTGTATATAAAATGAAACCTTTATTTGAAAGCACGTGAAGATAAACAGTACCATATCAAATGAACCCTGTGAAAATCAAATTGGCGTGTGTCGAATAAATTGCAGTTTTCATACCCAGTGGACAAACATGGTGCTCATTAGGAGCTTATTGTGATTTTCCTTATAGCATAACTCGTTAAGCCATATAAATAAGCTAATCCAAAAAACAGGATCACAAAATACACCATAATAGAACAACAAATTTCACAACCCAAAAACATAACATCTTTAATACTCTCTATTAGAGTCCTGAAGCCCAAAGCAATACTCTTCCAAAACCTTTCCACTCTTCTTCAAACTATCATACAACAACACACTCGTAGCTCCAAACCTCAAAATCATTCACCCTCATAGGTTCAAACCTCAAAAAAAGTCACACATGGAAAATCAAAACCCCACAAATGAAAAAGTTTTAATAACGTAAACCAAAAAACTACCAACTTACACAATTGGTTTTTCTCCTTCGTCAATCCAGTCAGTGATACTAAAAATTAAAAGATTGCTGAAACTCGTAACCAAACTCAACCAATGTAACAAAATCATTAGAAAACTATAAAATATACATAATCAAAAAAAGATTGAATCTTTATAATAATGAAGAATGGAATTAAACCTTGTGATAAGAAATTAAAAACACCCTAAAAAAGGCTAACTAAATAAGTAGCTTGTTCAGTGATTCCTTGTCACGCCGCACCTTCAAATCGATCTGTTAGCATGGATCTGGTTTTTGATAAGAATGTTCATAAATTTTCAAAAGCGGTGTATGTGGCGGTGGGTGTAGAATCTTTGAGAAGAAGCTCGGATATTATATTAGTATAGCACCGTTTGAGTGGTTATCTGCTTATTAAGGCCCAAAAATAGTTATAGATCAGGGAATAGTGAACTCGTCTGTTAATGTCGGTCATGCTTATCTTCGAACAGCATTTCCTGCGTAAAATGAGTAGATAACTACTTCCATCCAAACAGATCAAAAAAAGCACATCTTAATTGTGATCCGTTTGTGTATCAACTTTGGAAAATAAAATGACCAATTTAGTTGCGTTTGAAATCGAGAAACCAAAGAACATTAACAAAGACTCTAAAACCAAAATAGCCACTTCGCTAACTCCTATGACTACCCTGATGACTGATGCATGCCGGTTATTATCTAAATGACACTATAAATGCAAAGTATTTCCAATAATAACAGACCATACATGTTATGGCATAGCATATATACCTGCATACGAAAATCCAAAAATGATCACAATAGTAGCTAGAGTGCTCTGTAAGAAAAAGTGTTTACCCAAAACCTGCCATGGCTGCCATACCAAGATGCTTCTACTTCACGTGCAGTTTGGTAGATTTCCGTAATATCCTTTAAACCTTGTATAGGTCTATGATCAAATCTAGGATCTGAGCTCTCTAATGAGCTTATAGTAGCTCTTTCTTCATCTGAGTTAGGGTTGAAAGTATATGATGGTGGTGTGATTGGTGAGGGTGGATCTGGTATCGGTTCTTGTTCTTGATACGTGTTGTCAGTGTTTTCTATGTTGACTGGTGTAGGATTATCATAGTCAACTCCATCTATTACAAAGGTAGTCCAAAACGTATCTTCAGTATTCGTCTCCTCTTCATTATTGTTCCAATCCCACGGTTTCGTTTCCATAAACTTTACATCCCTACTAACATGTTTCTTCTTTCCTACTGGATCATATAGCCTACATGCTTTTGATCCTTCTTCAACTCCTAAGTAAATCATTGGAATGCTTCTATCATCTAACTTCTTCAAGTGAGGTATCGTAACCTTAGCATAAGCTGTGCATCCAAATACTCTTAGGTATTCTAAGTTTGGTTTTCTGTTGTAGAGGGCTTCATATGGTGTTTTGTCTTTCAGGGCTTTCGTCGGTACCCTGTTGAGTATGTAAATGGCGTGCCTTACTGCTTCCGCCCAAAAAGTTAAGGGTAACTTCATCGCTTTCATCATACTCCTAGTCGTTGATAACACTGTTCTATTTCTCCTCTCTACTACACCATTCTGCTGCGGTGAGTATGGTGCTGTCAATTGTCTCTCAATTCCATTTTCCTTACAGTACTTGGTGAATTCATGTGATGTAAATTCACCTCCTCTATCAGTTCTTAGCATCTTGATTTTCAACTTCAACTTTGATTCGATCTGGTGTCTAAATTCCTTGAATGTGCTAAACGCTTGATCTTTCGAGTTTAGAAAGTAAGCCCACATAAAACGTGTGCAGTCATCGACTAATAAGAAGATGAGCTTCTTTCCAGAGTGTGTTGTTGGACTTATGGGACCACAAAGATCTCCATATACTAAGTCTAACGGGTTCTTTGATCTGAACTTAGCTGGGTTTGGAAATGGTGTTCTGATGTGTTTTCCTAATAAACATGCATCACAGATTTGTCCTGCATGCTTTATTCTTGGTATTCCATCCACTAAACCTTTCCTTGTCATTTTATCTATTGCATCAAAGTTCAGGTGACCTAATCTAGCATGCCATAACCATGCTTGGTCATCTACGTTTGCTAAAAGACATATAGGTGCTACTATATGTAATCTAATACTGTAAAGTCGATTCTTAGATCGTTCTACTTTCATCAACAACTTCTTGTTCTTATCATACAAAGTCAGTAAGTTTCCATCCATAATGATCTTGCAACCTATTTCGGTAAGTTGTCCTAGACTAAGTATGTTGCTCTTGAGGTTTGGTATGTAGTAAACATCCGAGATCATCTTCTGTTGTAAGTTTCTACATCCTAATAGTATTGAACCTCTACCCTTTATCTCTACATATGATCCATCTCCAAAACGAACACGTCCAGTGATGTTTTCGTCAATATCTTTAAAATGGCCTTTAGTGCCTGACATATGGTTGCTTGCACCATTGTCTAAGTACCATATGCTAGCGTCTGTCGTAGCATATTTTCGGGGTTGTACTTTTTCTTCATTTAACAAGATTTCTTCAGTTTCGTGTGTAGCCATTAGCAATGATGGTTCATCGTCTTCTAAGATAAGGTTTGACTGTTCTTGAGTTGTTGATGGACTTCTACAATCCTTTTTGTAGTGTCCGAGTTTTCCACAATTATAGCATGTGATTTTGCTCTTATCCCATCCTTGTTTTCCATTGTTTGACTTATATGAGTGGGATGAGTTTCCTCCATTCGAGTTGTTTCTATTTCCCTTATTCTGCCAGTTTCCACGTGGATAGTTTGATTTACCTCTATATTTTGTAAATCGTTTCTTATTTCTAGAATGTTCGCCTTGTGCGAATAATAAGTTATCCTGTCCATCTACTTGTCCTCCCTTTCGGAGTTTTATTCTCTCCTCGAATGCCTTAAGTTTTCCTGTGATCTCATCTAACGTAATGTCATCGAGATCATTCGTCTGTTCTATGGATGCTACTATTTGAATGAATCTATCTGGTGTGGAGTCTAATAGTTTTCGAACTAAAAGTGATTCATCCAACTCTTTTCCTAATTCTTTTGCCTTCGTGGCGTAGCCGTTCAGTTTGGCTGTAAACGCATCCACCGTTTCATCCTCCTTTATCTGAAGAGTCTGAAATCCAATCATCAATGATTGTAATCGTGCTTGTTGCACCTTTTCTTCTCCAACGTGTCTCTTTTTCAATGAATCCCATAATTCTTTTGCTGTTTTGCAACTTGCTACTTGTAAGATCACATCTTCGGTTAAAGCTTGATATAAGAAGGCGGTTGTTGCCTTATCCTTCTTAACATCTAATTGTGTATCAGCCTTAGGTTCTATAGTTTCCCATAATCCTTGTGCTTCTAGTATCACCTTAATTTGTATAGTCCAAACTGTGTAGTTTGTGATTTTGAGTTTTGGGCATTGATACTGTGTCATAGGGGTTACGGGTTTTGGTGCAGTGTTACTTCCACTTGCGTCGTCACCGGGCATTTTGATGGTTCTTATGATCTTCACTTTCTAATTCGTATAGGGATTTCTAACTAGTAGTATTACTTAATACTACGGGAACAGAAATAGTTATCCGGGAATCCTAATATGAAACTATGGATTTCTAATAGTATAAACTAAGTATCTATACTATAAATATGAAAGAAAATCCAAAAGATTAAGATTTTTCGTGTGACCTGTTTTTGTCACTTGCGTATTCCCTTCTTGTCGGTACTAGAGTATACCAACTATGTTTTTCTTTCCCTTGTATCACGTTGTCCTTTCTTTTGTTGACTTGCTTCCTTTATCTCCAAGTCTCGGATTTTGTGTCGACTTGCTTCTTTATCTCCAAGTTTCGAATAAACACAAAACGTTTCAGAAATTAGTCTCGGTAATTTCTTCCAAAAGACCAAGCGAGTTGCTTGTCTTGTTCTACTACTCGACGGTAGTATGTCAACAAGTGATGTCCTTGTTGCCTTCGTTGCTTGTCCGCGTTCTAACAATACTCCTTCTTCTTTATTCCACACCGTATCTACAACAACCTACAGAAATACCCACGGTATCCTTGCGAGCAAGTGATCAAAATGCTCCTGTTGTTGTCCCTCTTTGTATTGTAAACGTCTTTCCAAAACAAATGATTGTTTTCTGGTTCGGTATACCTTCTTTTTTAATCCAAGCAACGTCCTCTTTTTCTTCACGTACGTCTTCTTCTCTCCTTTTTTGGTCTCGACAAAAAAGTGTCTCGTTGTATGATTGAAAGCCAACAAACTTTCGAATCAAAAACTGTTTCTTGTTGCGTTTAGTATCAAACCAACAGAAAAATACCAAGTCACCACAATTTGGTGGCTTGTCGAATGCAATTTCTTACACAAGTACGGTCGTGCACTACTTTCCTTGCGTTATCAAGTTATCCAGGCAGCGTATGGTTGATGATACGTTGCGTCTTTCTTCTTCTTCTTCCTGAAACAAAAGTCTCAGCGCGTCTTCTGGTTCCTTCTTTCTCGTTCAAGAGTGTTTCTGGTTTTCTTTTTAGTACTCGTTAATAACAGAATTGTTTCTGGTTTTCTGGTTCGGATTTTTGTGTTTAGGATGATGGTTGTATCGATGTAACGAGTGTATGGACAAGGCTCTTGATGCCAAATGTTGGTCCCAATATGAGTAAACAAATTATAACGAAATTGCAATATATGAATAACTTGTCAATATGTTTTCTGTCGAAATTCTGCAACATTTACAACTATATATAGGTTTCTAAAGGTTGTTACCAACCATCACAATGGTTCGGTGGTAACTGCCATATAACTGCTAATTCGGTTAATAAGAATGTAATATGCAACTTCGGTCCTTCAAGTTTCTGTCTTGATGAAAGGAGCAGTAGATCGAGATTATCTGCTCACAATGGCATAGCATATATACCTACATACAAAAATCCAAAAATGATCACAATAGTAGCTAGAGTGCTCTGTAAGAAAAAGTGTTTACCCAAAACCTGCCATGGCTGCCATACCAAGATGCGGCCTCTGGCAAACAACGCCTACCAAAACAAAAAAGCAAATCTGCCGGCAAATACAAATTAGGAAAAATTGGGGAACCGATCAAAGTTTTATCAACTGTTATAAAACATTGTATCGTTTCCCAATTTGCCGTCATATGTGAAGCGCTAGAACAACACATGACTCATAATCGGCATGGTGTTTAACTGAAGATATAATGAGGCTCAGACGGACAAAGGATCGAAAAAATAGGATATGCCCACCATGGTTGCAAGTCTAGCAACCTGCCCTGCCAAGATATGGACCATCTTAGCTTTAATCCTTTTGCCACCATAAACTCATCATAGCCTCTTGTAATGAATATCAGCATCATTTTAATGCCATTAAACCCATCGAAAATAGCCCAACATCAGGAAAGCAAGCAGCACCAGACAAATGATAAGTTATTCACACTATAAGCATAAACAAAGTGTTGCGTAAATGCATTCCATGGCTGCAAATCTAATTATTTGCCCTGCCATAGATGAAAACACCTAAGGTGCATTTTCAGAATGCATTAAGTCTTTAAGCTTTGTAACGAACACATCATGGCCTTCGGGTATGCCAAAGTTTTCCAGCACCTGCAAATTACAGCAAAAAAAATCACTTAAAGGTAGAGCATGTCAAAAACGATATGCACGAATCTAATAATCAGCACGTGTAGCAAGACAATTGGTCTAACGCGTTCAAGCTAATGAAAGTGGACTGACCTTCCCGTTAAACCGCCTTAAAACACACAGTTGGCTTTTTCCACTTGTGAATACGTGCTAACACACGTCATCAACTTAAACGACATAACACCTCTATATATACCTATATCTACTATCTAGCCTCTTTCCATCAATAGCCCATAGATTTTCTGTAATTTCTCTACTTCTTGCATAACTTCTTATTTTTTAAATCTATTTGCCAATAATTAATTGATCTGAAATCTGTTTTTTTCATTCTCTAATAGGATTGTTGTTAGATGTTATCATACTAGCTGTCTAGTATTGCGGATTCCAGGTTCTTCTATATGTTTTGAATATATTCCCCTAACAATCGTAACACCCCTATCACAAATGTGTTTCTGCACACACATACACATATGTTGATTGAGATGCATCTAAAAACTCAAATCAATATAAAGTAACTTAATAACTTAATTAAGATTCATTAACTTACATAGTAACGTACAGGATGAGGTTGGATGTGTTCAAGATTATGGAAATCACTACAACAATTAGCCAAACTAAAAACCCCAAATTGGAACCCTAAATCTCACTCGCACTGTTATCGCCAAAAGAGGCGGTGCGTGATAACACATAGAAGATGAAGAAGACAGCTACGTCTTCTCACTGGAATCGGTGTTGTTATCACATATATCGTAAGAAGCGGTGGCAAGAAAGCAGACATGGACATCCTAGGTGGGCTGAGGAGAAAAACGCAAGCCCTAAACGACAGGAAGTGGCACCGTTTTGTATCCCAAAATTAATATATATATATAATGTAATCAAGTGAATGGGAAAAAACTGTAAATATAATAAGCCAATAAGGAAGTAGAACCTAGAATTATAATCTACTGATCTCATTACATAATTAATTGAGCAAAAATAATTAAGAAAGCCATCGCCAACTTAAAGTCACTACCTAAACACTAAATGTCAGTTAACTTGTTTGCATACTAAAACTTCTTAATATTACATATCGATCATCGAAAACCTTCATCAAATCACTGTCAACGAGATCATCAAACACGTTGCCAATGAAATTTAAGAAATGACATGTTACTACTTGTAAAAGAAGAAAAGTAGCAAACATCAATGAAGAGTGAAAATGTTCAAATTTGTTTTTGTTTTGTTTTACGTCAGCAAGTAAATGTGGAACAAAGTTGGTTTGTTTTCAGGTGCGGTACCATAGGAGAGCATATGCTTGGTAGAATACTACTTAACAATAAACCTGCACATTTAATATTATTTCAGGTGAAATAAAATTGTCGATGAATTTTAATTGAGAGTTGATCACATTAAACACAATTGTTTACTTATCATCGCACACATAAAAAGCCTAAGGGAAGACGGGCATGTAAAACATAAAGGGACCCCTCTAGACCATGGAAAACTTCTTACAAATTTTGATGACAAATAGTGGTTAGCTTAAGGCTCAATTGTCACATCTACCCCATTTATGACATTCAACTTCCAATTTATCTTACCATGTGATAGAATCCAGTATTGTCATGATAATCTCTAATAGATTCCAAAAGCATAAGCATTTCACCTGCATTATCATTTAATGCCTCGTAATCAAAATCCATATTTAACCAAAGATCTAAATCTAAATCTAAATCAAGAAAACATATATGATAATGAAAGTTTGCGTGTATTAATGCACCACTCCAAAGACATACAACTACAGGTTAATAATCATAATTGATCCAAAAAACATTAATAAGTATCAATAAAGAATCATATCGTAACAATGGTCTTTTTCTTTAGGCGCCCATACGAAATCGGAATTGCTACCTTTAACATCACGGTTAAACTAACTCGGAATAGAAATTGCCATTTGCAACCACAATGATCGTAACCTTTAACCACAAATTTTATATAGTCAAAGTATTAATGTTACACAATTGAATGGATATGATACGACTGCAATAATGTTACACAACTGCCATTAGCAGCCACAATGAATGCAATGTGGGTGATATTATGTAGATTAGCTTCAGCCCTCATAGAACACAATAATCAAATATGCAGTTGTTAACCAGGTTATAAACCTCATGATTTTTTCAGTCCAAACTGCTTATCGGTGTCTAAAAAAGGCAATATGCAGATAACCAGATTAAAACAACAATCCCAAACATCCTCTAAATAAGCCTTGCAAATAACCACATAATGATAAGTACTTTGCGTCTATCCAAACACTTAAAACTAATTATCTAAGATATCAAAAACTTATTAGCATACAAACACTTTTAATAACCAAATTCCAAACACCCCTAAAACTCCCCAAGGTCTTTTCTTAATGTTTAATTTTCTAGATGCACCACCAATATTGCTATTGCTATAACTAAACAAATACTAAGTGTGAAGGATGTGGCATTCTGGTATCATATCGTGGCTTAACTAAAAATGAACAAATTCTTGACCCATTACAATATTTTAATACAATCAGCCATGAGAATTCACTGATTGATGACCGTTCTACACTAAAGCCTCTTTAGCTTTGATGCGTGTTGTGGCCAATAACACAGATCTTTTTGTATGAAGTATAGCACAAACAAAGTTTTGAATTATATAATTCTAGGCTCCCAAATACTAGAAAAAACTTAAGAACCAATAATCACATAATTACTCTGAGAAGTAGCAGCGCGATACAACCATACCATCAGAAGCAACGTAACGACCATATTATCAACAAAAAATGTATAAGTATGTATCTATTTGATGCTTTTAAGAAATTTAATTAAGCCTTTACCAAATCTATTCTCGAAGTCATAACGATCCCTTTGAGCATCCAAACACCCCTTAACATTCCAGCAGATAATCAATAATGCATAGGGTGTTTGGAATTGCTAGTTTTTCTGCTAATTTAAGCAGATAAGCAGTTTTGATTGTTCAGATAGCCCAAAATGCTTCTGCTTATTTGCTTATTTCGGGGTAAAATAAACAGTTTTCAATATTAAGGTTAGGACCAGCTTTAAAATTGGCTTTTTACCTTCATAACTAACCTAGAAAATCTCACAAAGAGATATGCAGCCATTCAATGCTCTTATTTTTGTTTCTCAAAAATTCATACATAATAAATGTGAAATAAGCAAATCCAAAGTCTAAACATTATTTCACGAAAATGCTTACTTTTAAGCAGCTTATCTCCCTTATAGGCACAAGCACAAGCAGAAAAAACTTAGAAAACATCATCTCCGCAAAAGATGTTGAAAATTTAGAAAACTCTTTCAAATGATGTTGGATTTTCCATTTTAGAAGAAGGAAAGTGGAGGTTTTTAGTTGCAAAAAAATGATGAAAACGTCAAAAATGTGTTTTGCAGTTTTCTTCAATAAGCTAGGAAATAGACATTTGTAATCAAGAAACTTTTGGGAAGAAAAAAACAAAACGATGTCTCCTTGTTTTGTACAAAACGTTTTTTGAAAGACAAACTAATGATGTCACAATATTTAAAAATATCTCACACAGTCGTCACAGCGGTACTTGAACCGACAACTACTTGGTTGGGGAGTATCTCCATCTCACAGATATAGCTCGGCTACATGCCCTTTGGAATTGTACAAAACTTTTTTCCCGAAACGAGGGATGCTTGCCTACGACTAAACACACCCTAAGCAATCCCAAACACCCTCTTACATACAAATCACAAAATGCCTAATAAACCCTGTTAATACAAATAAACCGTAAAAACGTTTATTAATATTTTGCGATCTCTTTGTGTTTTGTTGATAACATATATAATGTTGTCTTAGGTATAATTATAAGGATACATGTTATTTTTGTAAAGCATTTACATATAATCTTTTAAATGCAAAAATGTAGTAACAAAAGCATTTGTTGTAATAGTTAATTAGGATGGGTAAAAATCACAACCCATGGATCTTAACCCATACCCAAAGAGACTTGATACAATGTATACTTAGATACATTGAATTTAGATATAACCCATGGACCAACCCATGACCCATAACCAAAAAACCCATGGGCAAAGAGGAGCGTTCCACGGATCCCTAGCTTTGTGCTAGCCGGATCCCAAGTGGAAGGGATCCGTGGGATCCGTGTGAACAGTGAGGAAATTTGCCTATAAATAGAGAGCCATTTCTTCATTCTAACTCACCCCTCTTCTTACTAAATCTCTCATACACTCTCATTCTCTTCTAACATATAGATCACTTGATCTAGAGAGTTGTTCTTCTTTTCTTTCTATTTGTGATCCTCATATAGGTCCTTCTCTAAGGCGAGATCACGAGCATTCTACAAGTCATCCAAGCAAGGGGTCCTTGATTGATTTGTCACTCCGCAAGATTTCTGTAGCGAAGATCTTGTATTTGATATTTCACATATTTGTTGTGTAATAGTTGTGTTGGTTTGGTCCACCGTGCTACGGACTCGGTATCTAGCTTTGTACCGGAAAAAGTGTAAGCAACGTTGTGAAGGCTTCTCCGCCAAGTGAAGGAGTTTGTCGACATAGTGCTTGAACTCTCGAGTAGGTGACTCGGGGAGTGGAGTAGGGCAAGGAAGGTGTCCTTGTAGCCGAACCACTATAAATCGGTTGTGTCATTTCTATCCCTTATCTTTATTTATTTGCTTGCATTATCGTTAGATCTATACGTTCTCAACATCCATACGATTTCACATAATATCGAATCTAAAGTTTTTGAAATCAACTTAAAATCGGCAAAACTATTCAACCCCCCCCCTTCTAGTTTTCCACAATTGGCATCAGGAGCTAAGTTTATAAAAGTTTTAAAATAAAATTGTATTTTAAAAACTTTTCGATCACTATGGGTTCTGAAAATTATAAGGAAGGGCAATCTATGCAACGACCACCACTACTTGAAACTAATGGTTTTATATATTGGAAAAATAGATTTGAAACATATGTGAAGTCTAAAGATATTGATCTTTGGTACATTATTGTTGAAGGTGATTTTGAGGCTACCTCAAATGATGATAAAGGAAATTTAGTTCACATACCTCATGATAAACTAAATGATGAAATGAAGAAAAAGCTTTCTAAAAATAGTGAAGCAAAAATGGTTTTATATAATGCTTTACCGAAAAAGGAATTCGAAAGAATTTCTATGCTTAAAACCTCTAAAGAAATTTGGAATTCTTTAGTTGTAACTCATCAAGGCAACCAACAATTTAAAAATAATAAAATTGATCTATTTGTTCAACAATATGAACAATTTTCAATATCGGATGAGGAAACTATAGATCATTCATTTGCTAACTTTAATACTATTATTACAACTTTACAAGCACTTGATGAATCCTTTTCTAGCCGTAACCATGTTAGGAGATATCTAAGGGCACTTCCATCGAAGTGGAGATCC
This sequence comes from Chrysanthemum seticuspe, assembly GCA_019973895.1. NCBI lineage: Eukaryota > Viridiplantae > Streptophyta > Magnoliopsida > Asterales > Asteraceae > Chrysanthemum > Chrysanthemum seticuspe. The sequence continues at coordinate 34,124,369 of BPTQ01000001.1, forward strand.
AAGGTGACGGCAATCGAAGAGTCAAAAGATTTGACAATCCTCACCCTCGATGAACTCATAGGCAACCTAAAAGTCTACGAGCTTGTCCTTGCTAAAGATTCTGAAGCCTCAAAGGTGAAAGAGAAACACAAATCTCTTGCCCTTAAAGCCAAAAAGGTTTCGAGCGATGAGGAGAGCTCATCTTCGAGTAGTGACGACGAAGAGTACGCTATGGCGGTAAGGGACTTTAAAAAGTTCTTTAGAAGAAAGGGTAGATACGTCAAACAACCGTATGACGATAAGAAAGGTTTTCGGAAAAACAAAGAGGACGAAAAGCCAAAGGATGATCGTACTTGCTTTAAATGTGGGGACCCAAACCACTTTATTAGTAAGTGTCCCAAACGGGATGATCAAAAGGCATTCGTGAGCGGCACGTGGGGAATGAGCGACGAGGAGGACGAAGAAATTTGTCTCATGGCAAATGACGAGGTGTGCTTAAAGGTCGACCTAGACCCCGATGAATGGGTCAAGGATAGCGGGTGCACGAGGCACATGACCGGCAATAGGGATCTATTCTCCACATATGAATCCGTAAATGGAGGTAATGTGGTGTTTGGAAACAGCAAAAGTAGAATCATCGGTAAAGGTACGGTTTCTAACAAATCTCTAACCATTAATGATGTGTGTCACGTAGAAAACCTAAACTTTAATCTCTTAAGTATAGGACAAATATGTGATAAAAAGTGCAATGTACTTTTTACCGAAACCGGTAGTAAGATACTTAAAAATGGCATAACCATAGGAAGAGGAATTAGGAAACATGGAGTCTATGTCATTAAAATCGGTAATGAACCTAAAGACAAACTATGTCTTACCTCTATGGATGATACTTCGACCTTATGGCATCGAAGATTGGGTCACGCCAACATGCGACTTCTTCAATCGCTATCATCCAAAGATCTAGTAAGAGATCTACCTAAGTTAAAATATGAACATCATTTTTGTGATGCTTGTAATGTAGGAAAACAAGCTCATTCGAGTCATAAAGCTAAAAACATGGTGTCCACAACTAGGTGTCTAGAATTGCTTCATATGGATTTATTTGGTCCATCCGCTATCCAAAGTTATGAAGGCAACTACTATACTTTGGTAATAGTGGATGACTACTCTAGGTATACTTGGACAAAATTTTTAAAGAACAAAACGGAAACCTTTAACTATTTTGAAATATTAAGCAAAAAGATCCAAAGACAACTAGGAAAACCCATAGTGTCTATTAGGACGGATCATGGTAGGGAATTCGATAATGAAGTGCAATTCGGAGCTTTTTGTGACGCTAATGGTATTACTCACAACTTCTCGGCTCCACGCACTCCACAATCGAATGGGGTAGTAGAAAGAAAGAATAGAACCCTTCAAGAAATGAGTAGAACCATGCTTAACGAACAATCCATACCTCAAAAAATTTGGTGTAATGCTGTTGATACTTCAACATACATACTCAATCGAGTCTTAATTAGACCAATCTTAGGTAAAACTCCATATGAGTTACTCCGAGGCAAAAAGCCTACTTTAAATCATTTTAGAGTCTTTGGAAGCAAATGCTTCATTCTTAACACTAAAGATTACCTTACAAAATTTGATCCTAAATCAACCGAAGGTATCTTTTTAGGTTACTCGCCTAATAGCAAAGCTTACGTCATATTAAACAAAGAAACAATGAAGGTAGAAGAGTCATTAAACATAAAATTTGATGAAAGTCCACCCAAACCCTCTCCACCTCTTGTCGATGACGAGATCATAGAAAGTGAAGCTATTGTAATTAAGAAAAAGATAAACGAAGAAGAAGAACCTTCAATTAGTGAAATCACAAACATTAAAGAGTCCAAAGATCACCCCGTAGATAAGGTCATAGGAAAGCTAAACGAACGAACATTAAGGTCTCAAGTTCAAAACCTAAGTAGCTTATTTTGTTTTGTTTCAACTATAGAACCTAAGAACACACAAGAAGCCATAAAAGATGAAAGTTGGGTAATGGCTATGCAAGAAGAATTAAATCAATTTGTTTCTAATGATGTTTGGACACTTGTCCCTCCACCTAGTAATCAAACCGTAATAGGAACAAAATGGGTGTATAAAAACAAATTAGATGCAAACGGAGTAGTATCTAGGAACAAGGCTAGACTCGTTGCCCAAGGGTATAACCAACAAGAAGGAATAGACTTTGATGAGACCTATGCCCCCATGGCTAGATTAGAGTCTATAAGAATACTTCTTGCGTATGCTTGTGCTAATGATCTAAAGCTTTATCAAATGGATGTCAAAAGCGCTTTTCTAAATGGTCTTATTAATGAAGAAGTATATGTAGCTCAACCTCCGGGCTTCATCGATTTTGAAAAACCCAAACACGTTTATAAATTAAAGAAAGCCCTTTATGGTCTTAAACAAGCTCCAAAAGCTTGGTATGATAGACTCAAGTCCTTTTTAATTAAACATAACTATACCATGGGGTTAGTTGACAACACACTTTTTACTAAGAAAAAGGAGTCACACATAATCATAGTACAAATATACGTAGATGATATTATATTCGGATCCACTTGTCAAGACATGTGTGATGATTTCTCTAAAATCATGCATGACGAGTTCGAGATGAGTATGATGGGAGAACTTAGTTTCTTTCTTGGTCTACAAATTAAACAAGTAGAAGATGGTATCTTCTTCAATCAATCTAAATACATCAAGGAGATGTTAAAGAAATTTGGTCTAGAAGAGTCGAAACCAATTAGGACACCCATGTCATCCGACACCAAACTCACTAAAGATGAAGACGGCGAATCCGTAGATAATACTAAATATCGTGGCATGACAGGTAGTCTTCTCTACCTCACGGCAAGTAGGCCGGATATCATGTTTAGTGTCTGCTTATGTGCTAGGTTTCAAGAAAACCCCAAAACTTCACACCTAGAAGCCGTAAAAAGAATTTTTAGATACATTAAGGGTACAACACAATTAGGATTATGGTATCCTAAGGGCACGGGTGTAGAAACAATTGTATATGCAGATTCTGACCATGCAGGGGATTACGTTGATAGAAAAAGTACAAGTGGGGTGTGTACTTTCATGGGATGTTGTTTAACATCGTGGTTTTCTAAGAAACAAACGGCTCTAGCAATATCAACAACCGAAGCCGAGTACGTCTCCGCCGGCAAAGCATGCCAACAAGCACTATGGATGAAACAAGCGTTAGTAGACTACGACATTCATCTAAGCGACATAGCCATTCTATGTGATAACAAAGGTGCCATCGACTTAAGCAGGAATCCGGTATTGCATTCTCGCACCAAGCATATAGAGATTCGTCATCACTTCTTAAGAGACAATGTTCAAAAGGGGAACATTTCTATTGAGAAGGTAGCATCCGAAGATAACATAGCCGACGTCCTCACCAAACCCTTGAAGCGGGAACAATTCAACCTACTTCGTCTTGGTCTTGGTTTAATGGAACACACGTCGTAATCTATTTTGACTCTACAAGGTATGTAAACACTAGCCTTCTTCCCTCTGAGTCTATGATCTCTATTTCACGCACAACTCACAAACAATACGGGAATTTTCAAAACCCAAAGATAAGTTTTTTTCTTATAGCTCTCCTACTTTTTATATACACATTTTCAAAGAAAACCTACTTTCACAATGTTTTCTAAAAGGATGATACCTTCCCGTATCAATTTCACAAAAGCAATTTCTCACGTCTAGGACAAATCACTTTTTCATTATTAATACAAAGTAAAAACCTGTTTTCATTGCATCTCATGTCTTTTGAATGCTAAAGGGGACACATAACTAATATGTGTTTTCGGGTACATTCATTTAAGCTACAATGAATTAGGAGCATTGACAACAAAAGATTACGTACTTATGTACTAAATATGTGTTTTCGGGTTATCTCAATAGGATACTTTTTATACTTCTAGTTTAGTTTTTATTTCTTTTTAGGGGTCGAGATAACCGCAACTCCAAATAGTTTGCATATAGGCACACAATAGGCAAAAATATTTCCAAAAGGAGAATTTTGTACTGCCTGAAACACCAGACCCACGGATCCCAGCCTTCATGCTGGACGGATCCCTCATGGGAAGGATCCGTGGGATCCGTGTATACAGAAGCTGTTTTCAACTTCTATTTTTGTCATTTTGGATGAAAAATCCACATTTGTTTTATTTTTGGGAGTATGTTCTTTAATGCTTGTGTTCTCATGATCACATGCCTTGAATTCATATCTAATCATTAGATTTTAATCCACATTTTGGGTCAAGCATTCATTACAATGTGTTGTTTTTCTATATATATAACTCCCAAAATGCTTGCATACTCCATCTCCTTCTCACAAACACACTTCATCATGTCATCCAAAAACCCTTTAGGAGAATCATCTAGTACAAACAATCATGATATCCAAACCTTTGTACTTCCACCATCCAAAATACCACAATCAAATGCTAGGATATCCGCACGGATTAGTATCCGATCTTGTTGTTTAGCAAAACCAACCTCAAATGATTCATCCTCAAATAACTCACCACAAGATGCTTCCATTATAGCACCACCCTCATCACCAACAAGTACACCAACTTCATCACCACCTAAAATAACTCTTTTGGAACTCCTTAGGACTCCAACAAGATCTACCCAACCTAAAGAAAAAGAAATAGTCTTTTCCACACCCCCCACATCACCAAATACTATTTTTCAAGATCTTGAAACATCACCACCTCTAGCTCCTATCACATTACAAGAACATCTAGGTTCTTTTCCACCACCACATACAAACATTCCAGATTTTGATCTATATTTTCCTATTTTTCCACCACAATTTCCGCATAACTCAAATCAAAACAACCCGGAAAACTTCCGCACTCATTACCCACATCATTTACATTGTGAACATTGCCAATCCACTAGGGAAATTGCAATAGAAGTTAGGGAAGAAATGCGTTTCATACTCAACCTCATCCTTGATCGCATCAATACGATTACTCATCAAAACCTCCATCCATAACCTTATGCAAGCATGGAAGGAATCTCTACTACTATTTTTTTTTTTGTCATTTTCAAGAACAAGTCTTGTTCTTATTTTTACATGCTTGTAAGTGGCTTAACTACCACTACAATTTGTCGTTTTATTACAAGGACTTGTTTACATACCTTGGCTCCCTATCTTGTTTCTCGACAACCATAAGATCATTTAAGCATGTTCCTAACTTTCTTTTGTAGATTTTGTTTTCTTCTCTTGACGCCCCAAACTAGGGGGAGCTACCGTCAAGGGGGAGTAAGTAATACGTAAACTACTTTTTCCTCCAAGGGTTAACTTTTTGTTTCGACAAAAAGGGGGAGAAGAAGTAAAACTTAGGAGCTTTCAAAACTTACATCTATTCTTAAGTTTTACTCATCATAACATTATATTTTGTCATCAACAAAAAGGGGGAGATTGTTAATACAAATAAACCGTAAAAATGTTTATTAATATTTTGCGATCTCTTTGTGTTTTGTTGATAACATATATAATGTTGTCTTAAGTATAATTATAAGGATACATGTTATTTTTGTAAAGCATTTACATATAACCTTTTAAATACAAAAATGTAGTAACAAAAGCATTTGTTGTAATAGTTAATTAGGATGGGTAAAAATTACAACCCATGGATCTTAACCCATACCCAAAGAGACTTGATACAATGTATACTTAGATACATTGAATCTAGATATAACCCATGGACCAACCCATGACCCATAACCAAAAAACCCATGGGCAAAGAGGAGCGTTCCACGGATCCCTAGCTTTGTGCTAGCCGGATCCCAAGTGGAAGGGATCCGTGGGATCCGTGTGAACAGTGAGGAAATTTGCCTATAAATAGAGAGCCATTTCTTCATTCTAACTCACCCCTCTTCTTACTAAATCTCTCATACACTCTCATTCTCTTCTAACATATAGATCACTTGATCTAGAGAGTTGTTCTTCTTTTCTTTCTATTTGTGATCCTCATATAGGTCCTTCTCTAAGGCGAGATCACGAGCATTCTACAAGTCATCCAAGCAAGGGGTCCTTGATTGATTTGTCACTCCGCAAGATTTCTGTAGCGAAGATCTTGTATTTGATATTTCACATATTTGTTGTGTAATAGTTGTGTTGGTTTGGTCCACCGTGCTACGGACTCAGTATCTAGCTTTGTACCAGAAAAAGTGTAAGCAACGTTGTGAAGGCTTCTCCGCCAAGTGAAGGAGTTTGTTGACATAGTGCTTGAACTCTCGAGTCGGTGACTCGGGGAGTGGAGTAGGGCAAGGAAGGTGTCCTTGTAGCCGAACCACTATAAATCGGTTGTGTCATTTCTATCCCTTATCTTTATTTATTTGCTTGCATTATCGTTAGATCTATACGTTCTCAACATCCATACGATTTCACATAATATCGAATCTAAAGTTTTTGAAATCAACTTAAAATCGGCAAAACTATTCAACCCCCCCTTCTTGTTTTCCACAAACCCTAAAATCATTTTACAAAAAAACACAAAATCGATAAGAAAACCGACCAACCGTATACCTTATACCACGTAACGAGATTCTTCCACTTACACTTACACTGATCACCACTCCTTACATACCCCAACTCCTTCATCTTACTCCCCACCACTTCCCACAGCCCCTTATTCCTTTTCGAAACCACGAAATCCCCCTCCAACTCCCCTCGTATCGCAATCAATTCCCTCGTCTCCCTTTCGCTCCACGCGGCAACTCTTCCATACTCCTCCACTTCTCCTACACCACCAGAAATGATACCTGGCTGGGTGGTATGTTCATCATCATCATTTGGGTTAAGTGAGCTAAGGTTTCGTTGTTGTTGGGGTTCATGTCTGAACCTGTGTTGGTGTTGAACATGGTGATTTGTGGGTTTGGTATGATGAAGAGTTCTGATAAGGGTTTTGAATGTTGGTTTTGACTGAGGTAGAAAGTCAAGAAAGTGATTTTTGTTGGTTGACTATGGTGGGAAACTAAAGTACAAAACATGACTTTTTGTTTCTCTAGAGAATCTAGTTGAAACGAGCCGATTCGAGCTCGAGTTCTCGTTTAAATTTTATAAAACTTAGGGTTGAGTCTTGTTTTTTTTAAGCTTAAGCTCGACTCATGATTTATTATACAGCTCGAGTTCATGGTTGAATAAGTCAATAAGCGCTCCTACTCAAGTACCCTTATGCTTTCATCAATTATCATGGTTGAAGGATACTATGTTAGTCGATCAATTTAAAGTATGGAAGAGATTCAGGGAGTAGAAAAACTAAAATGATGAAAATGAGAAAGATTTTTAGCTACACATTTCAAATAAGAATGAAAGTTTTAAAGAAAAATCATATACTTTTACTGGTGCATCTGAAATGTATGCTTGTAATTGTTATTTTTTCTTCTTATTTGATTATAATTTTATGCAAGTAATATTAACTTTTACTTGTGATATGGGTTGTTACGGGTAAAGTTCAAATTGATTTAGTTTTCGGACCACTTGGGACAGTGTATAAAGCTTTGGGGACATGATTCTTGTGAAGTCATCATGTACTCTAATACTACTAAGTTAAGTGTTAACAAAACATTCTTTAAAGTAAATAATACATTGAATAAACATTTAGCCACTTCGATTTTTTAGCTTTATGACTAGTGTAAGAAGTTAATTTTGAGTGCATGGATACTCGGATAGGAATTAATACATGTGTTTGGTTCATGGAACTAGGTTAAATGATACTTAGAAATCAAGATTTTGTCATACCCGACTATAAGCATTTAGAAAACCTATACACATATTCTCTTGAAATTGACGTCATTTCAAGTAAGAATGAACATCGCTTATCTTCTAAACCTTAACAAAATCTCAGCATGTCTGAACGAGTCATGAAAAAGGTTAGAAATGGTAGCCAAGAATCACCATTCTTAGCCCAAAATACCATCAATGCAAAACTTACCTGAAATGTTGCCCCATCTTTTAAGACACATTGAACATAGAGAAATGACCAAATGACATAGTATGATGATGACTATGAGCGACTCTGACTACCAGTAAGATGAACATAAACTATTAAAACTCCACTTTAAGAGCATATTTCCAAACGTGTCTCAACAGAACTTGATTTATTTAATCATCAATTCAACACATGATTTATTGTTAGAACATTTGATTCTTAAAACATTGTGTGCAGTCATTTGGCACCCCACGCCAAGTTGACATGACGTTGCGCCAATCCAAGCCACTGCATCGGAACCACACACCAAAGTGCAAGTTATAAAATTGGTGTGAGCCAAATTAGAGGGTTTTTTTTTTTTTTTTTGAATTTATATTTTAATTGGTATGTTTGGTTTCAAAAATAAGGTTTTGCCTTTGAGGGTATTTTTGAATGCCTAGGTAAAACATGAATTAAAATTAAAAAAAGAAAAAAAAAAGAAAAGATAATTTAACGCTGACGTAACTGTTTAGTTTGAGCTAGGGGTGAGCATATGATCCGAACGGACCGGACCGACCGTCGGACGACCGAGACCGGACCGGACCGACCACATTCGGTCCGGTCCGCGGTCTCGGCTTTTGGGCTAATTCGGTCCTCGGTCCGGTCCAAAACCGACGAATTTGGCCTTGTTGGACCGGACCGACCGAAGGACCGACCGGACCGACACGGACCGAGACCGGACTGACCACATTCGATCCGGTCTCGGTCTAGAATTTTCGCCGAACTCGGGTCTCGGTTCGGTCTTGGCCGGTCCGGTCCGGTTTTCGGACCGTGCACACCCCTAGTTTGAGCCACTGCCCGTGACGTGCTTTTACCCTTTAGCAAATTTTCACAAAGTTAACAAAACCATAACTCATCATAAACGTCTCAAACAAAAATCCTTAAAAAAACAAAACATAAAAATACTTTAACAAAATCCAGGGCTTGTTTGTGTTCTTCCCCAAATTCAAAATTAACCCAAATTCCCATATGAAACCACCAAACAAATCTCAATTCCTACTCTAAACCCCTTTAAATTCAATACCCAGATTTTAGATTTTATTAAAAACCAATAAAAATCAATTCTTTTTTCTTAATTAGCTAATATGTTTGATATTTTCAATACCCAATTAGCTTATTTATCATATTTTGTTATAAAGTTTCAATCTTTATGCTTATTTGGACCTGGATTGAATCCCCATATGGCTAATTATTCTCGCTAGATTAGATTTAAGGTTTTTTAAGGTTATTTTTAAGGTTGTTTGTGTTTTGGGGATTTGTGTTGTTTTTTAGGAAAGTGGGATGATGGGTGAGGATTGGTCGTTGGATTCGGATGGGAACCGAAAGCGGTTTAGGCGGTCGATTAGTTTGATTGGTGATGGGAATGATAGAGATGATAGAGGATGGACTTTGCTTCATGTTGGAGCTCGAAAAGGCGATTATAAACAAGTGAGAATTAGCTGTATTGATTTTATGTGAATTTGTTGTGCTATGTTTGGTTTATAAAAGTTATCGAATTTTAGGGAATGTTTGGGATATATATAAACGATAAGCTGTTTGCTTGAGTAGAACATGTGTACACGTTTTAAATGGTAGTATAAGCAGGTACTAACATGTGTATTTAAGTGCTTAGAGTGTTTTTGGGATTGCTTACTTAAGTGCTTATTGCTTATTTTTTAAACACATAAGGAGTTCTGGCTATATGAATACAAATATTTAGATTGGAGTAAATTAGCAATCAGGTAGTTTGGTACCTGCTCTCTTTTAAAAAGCAGGGGCATTTTAGAATAAGCAATCCGAAACTCACCTTTAGAAAATGCAATAAGAGAGGAGTACGGCGATCAGAAACTCCCGTATGTCTGTTTATTGCGTCTTGATACAACAATCAAATAGTTTCGAGGATGTTCAGGATTTGGTTATCCAAAACCTTTGTGACTGAAATAAGCTATTTGAATAAAGTGTTTAAAGCTGTTTTTTTTCCTAACTGCTTATTTCAAAAAGAATTTAAGTAAGTTTTTCTATAAGCAATCCAGAACGCCCTGTAAGACAGTTTTGGAAAGTGATTGCTCGATTTTTTCGTTTTCAAGTTGTTTATATTCTATTATTAGTATTTACGTATAATGTTTTCTATTCTGATTATGTGATCAAATGTTCAGTTGTGTATAAAAGTTCGAGAGTAGTTGCAAGAAAAGTGATACTGACTATCTTATTATCACAACTATAAACAACACGAGCACATGCAAACATCACTACCTGGTTTTGCTACAACTGAATCACCTAATTACAAAAAATAACCACAAGGCTATACAGTTCCTTAGACCTTAGTTAACCTGAGTAGCCTTTATTTTGGATAGCTCGTTTTCAATGTTATTAGTCTTGGGGGCTGTTTAATGTGAGTTTAAAACCATCATTAACAGCTGATGAAAGAAAGATTATATATACTTCGATTGTGAAACATCTCCAATTTGTAGGGTCCCATTCTTCCTATGTTAAAGAAAAATGATGTGTCTTGTTTGCTGGATTCAGTGTCTTTGTGGTAAAGCGGCTTATATAACATGATGTTTTAACTTATTTTGGTATTCTGTTGGCAGGTTAAAAGGCTTCTTAACAAGGGAATGGATGCAAATGTTTCTGCGTTTGGTCCCAAATCGCATGGTGTCACACCTCTACATCTTGCTGCAAAAGGTGGTCACGTAAAGGTTATGGATAAACTCCTTGCGCATGGTGCTAATATTGACGCACGAACCAAGGGTGCTTGTGGCTGTAAGTTTATTATAATATGCTGTCATATTTTCATGACCTAAAACACATTGACCTATTTGGTTGAGTGACATATTTCGCTTGATCACCTAAAGCTTGGACTTAGTGAGTCGCGGTTCATTTTTAGGAAATTACTAATCTAACCTTGGGGCTATATAATAAATTATCCAATCACTTGTAGAAAAAAAAAAGTTACGGATCTTTAAAGTCCATAAACCACCCTAAAAATGCCAATTGTGTTTTTTTTTTTTTTTTTTTTTTTTTTTAAGTCCCGCATAATTTTGCTAATTTGTGAATTCTTCATATACTTTCTACGAGTTAATGAGTTATTTGGGTTCTTTTTGCTTAAATTTGTAAAGTAGAACTTTTTTGATTTTATATAATCCACTAAAAAAGGGTTACAGAAGTAAATATCTCTTCATTTGGATACATAGACATAATCATTTGCAATTGTGAGTTTTGAGTTCTGACCTTTTATACTCATGAATGGATTAATTTGCGTGAATTGTTCGAAACTCGAAAGAAGTATAGAATCTTTTTATAATGCATGCAACTTTTTAAATCACTTTACACAGAGTTGCAGTCATAATGAAAACTTTAATGAATCATCAGAAATTGCTTAATAAAACATTATCTATAAGAAATTGGACCAAAAAGTACTTGTGTTGTGATGATCTATTTTCAATTGCAGGGACACCCCTTCACACTGCTGCAAAAGAGAAAAACAGGAGGGCAATCAGATTTCTAGTTGAAAACGGGGCATTCCTGCCAGATAACATCGAGGACACGAGGTTCAATCCACCAGTCCATTACTGTCATGGTCTTGAGTTGGCGTATGATGAGATGAAGCGTGTTCAACAAGAGAGTGGGTCATCCTCGGGAGAGGGATCCTACATCTCCGATAACTAAGCCAGTTTTTATTTCTGCTGTTTCGTTGTAATGTTTGTGACATAACTTGATATAAACTTCTTGTTTACGGTTGTAATGAACTTTTAGGTTTTTCTTGTGATCAAATGTTGGTGTGCTGCATGGATATGATTGTTGATACAGTTGCTTACAATAATTGTCATATCGTGTTGATTTGGTGATCTTGTTTCGTTGAAGCTGGAACTATCACTAACTTGCACAATTACTTATTTCGGGTTGTCATGAGATTTAAATTTTCATCTTTTTAGTTATATCATTCTGAAAATAGTTGCAAAATTTTGTTTACTCTAAGCGCATCTTTGTTGTACATATGAGAGGGTTTAGGTCAATAAATAACAATGAGCTTTCTTCAAAATACCGTTTTGATAAGTGAACTAAAAAGTGTATCATTGACAAAACAAGCTCCTGAACGGGAATGAGGCGTGAAAGAAAGCCAGTTTTTCCTCGGTTGAAAATAATCAATTGACGTGATAAGCCAATCAACGCGCCACATGACTCATGTTTAAAACATATTGAAGTTCGGTCCATAGCCATTGTAGCCATTTGTAGGCACCGAGATGGGATCTTTCGAAGTACTACGGAGTACATATTACAGACCAAATGGATTGAACCATGTGACCACTTTCTAAGCAACACAAATTTTTTAAAGAGCATCATATAAAAGTTAGAGCTAACTACATTTTTTGTCCTTATGGTTTGCCGGGTATTTCATTTTTAGTTGTATCGGCATTTAATTTTGGGATAAGATCCCGGTCTGGCCTATGCCTGGATGTGTTCATCCAAACATGTCAACTTGCTTCCGAGACAGAGTGTGTTGGTTGTGGGCCTGTTTTGGACCCATTACGAGTGTATGGGCTCTAACCATTTGAGCTAAAACTCCCGTACACTATCAACAATTACTAATTAAGTTATCAGCTTCTGCAAATGTTGATTATCGCCACTTACTTTACATCAAAGCCTTGTTTGTGCAACTGAGATACAAACTGCATTTCACATTACGTGTAGCTTTTTATTCACATAAACAGTTGACATACCACACTTTTTAGTGTTTTTAGATTTATAACACAAATACATAAAAACTCATATTCGTAATTAGGACCAAGTGTTACCTCCTTCAAGTGTAGCTTGATAAACTTAGAAAAGTCTAACGTCGCATTTATTGAACAACCAACAAATTACATAAGGAAAAATTCATGAAGTCTCAGCTTTTTGTTCTTGTTATTACATTCCAACTTATTTTTAGAAAAAGAAATCATATACGAAATAAAAACATACAAGGATTTGCGACTGAGTTCCATTCATGCCAACACGATATATGATAGATTCCAACGTACTTTGAAGTACCTCAAGCCTGCACGTAACCACTCCTACTTCTCCGCGCTAGCTCCATGATAACTAGTCTCTAGAACAAACGTCAACAACAAAAGGTTTTTAAGGCTAAACTTTAGTGATATCATTGAGTTTTTTAAATTTAATACGATCACTATGGATAAAGAAGAAAAAAAAAAGGCAATATGAAAATTGGTTAAGTAGTTAGTTAGTAACATTTGTCGTTCATATAATCAATCATTCATAAAGCATTTATATATATCTATGGCTGTCTAATTGAAATTTTGATTTAAGATTTCTTCGCACCTTTTTATCTTCATTCCCCACCTTTGGAACTACAAACAGAGCTGGGCCCCTCCTCAGTTGAGACTAATCCTTGATCGTGCTTTTGTTTTTTCCGTAACTCCTCGGCCTGTAAAAGAAATAAGTTAGCAAAAAATATTCATTTATCAAACTATTGATCACTCGATAAAATAATATTACTTTCAAAGACAATTATGTGTTTTTCATACCTCTCTGTATTTCGCCAATGCTTCGTCTATTGTAGAACCATTTACTTTTTCATCATTGATCTCCACAAATTGGAGGTTGGGTGTATCATGGGTTCCATAACCCCATTTCTCCATTTTAAAACAATTTCTTATATCCACCTTCACCAAAGAAGGATATTTGATTGTAGCATTCCTAGGGTAGAAGCTCGTGAGATTGTCCATATGGTAGAGGTCGATCTCGGCAAGGCGAGGGAACACGATGTTTTTAGCTGGTACAACTGTATCAATTTCACTTGTACTTGTTTCCTCATCCCCATCTGAGATCACTTCCTTCAAACTGAAGCAATACCGAATTTTTAGTTTTTTCAGATTGACAAGCCCTTGTGCTACACTAACTGTGAATAGCTTTTCTAACTTGCGACAACCATAAATATCACATGTCTCCAGGTTGTGAAGGCTTATATATTGATCTGGACAATTCCATATCTCTTTCAAATTATACAAGCAATCTAACTTTAGTTGTTCCACTTCCGAAAGAAACCGTGTATTCTCTTTCACCCCTTCATGGGTTTCAGATGGATGAAAATTCTGCATCTCATCCAAGACACTTGAGTCCACCAAACACAATAGATTGGCACAAAAAGTTAAATTAATGTTCTTCAAACCTAAAGCCTCACTAGACATCATAGGCACTAAATTATCAAGATTATCTATCAACGAAAAAACTACACCATTGCATAGCTCAATCAATTTACTAACATGCATCAAGTTTGAGATATCAAGATAAGGCGTGTCTAGAATCAAACTTCTATCACCTGCTGGGTTCTTATGAAAACCATTTTCATTACCAATTTGAATGGAAAATCTTTTCAATCTCTTTAGATAATCACCTTTGGGGAAAAGACAAATATCTGGGACATATAATTTTAGAACTGTGAGCTTTGACAGTTTACCTATCTCCAAAACACTGTTATAATTCCCCTCTTCCACCGGATAGTATCCAATACGCAACTCTTCCAACCAATGAAGCTTTGATATTACACCTGGTGCAATATGAGATAGACCACAACAACCTTCAGCATCAAACAACCTTAAATTGACTAAGTTTCCAAACTCTTGAGGAATTTCTGTAATTCCAGTCCAACTGAGAATTAGAATTTCAAGTTGTTTCAGCTCCCCAAGTATCGAAACATCACAGAGAAGTTTATTTCCACCAAGGTTAAGCATACGTAATCTTGTGAGATGATTCAGTGATTTTGGGAGGGAAATGATGTTATTATTCCCAAAATCTATAACCTTAGCTTCTTTCATTGCTAGGGTGAATTCATCAGAAATTTTTAATCCAAATTTTCCTTGTATGACACTTGTAGGATTTCGTTGGATGAGAAAAATATTGAGGAGTGGGATTTTAAGCTCATAATCTGGAAGCTTACAAATATCATTAAACATGAGTGAGATACCTGTGTGGCTTTCCAGACTTCCAATTCTTGGTTCCCATTCTGTCAGATTTTTCCCAGCCTCCACCAAAAAATTGTTATCATCTTTGGAAGCAATTAACAACGCCACTTCGCGAACAACATCATGCATTTTGATTGTAGATTCATTGCACCCTTCTAATAACAAGCAAGACGATTTGAGAATTTTCAATACACCTTGAACTTTATTTCTTGCATCCTCCAAACTATTAAGGTCTTTGAAAAGCTGCAAACCAACCCCATAATATGCCAGCTGTTCTAATCGGATATTAAAGTCTTCCGGGAACATACAACATAGTAAGAATATTGATTTTGCTTCTTCGCTTTCGAGGTAGTCATAGCTCAACCTCAAACGAGCAAATTCTACCTTTATATCTGGATCAATATCCGAAGTTGCATTTTTCTCTATGTTATCAAGTGCTTTCTCCCATTCCATGAAGTTGCCTTCGTCTTTCAGTGCTTTTCCTACAGCTTGAAGGATTAGTGGCAATCCATCACATCCTTCAACAACCTTCATCGCAACTTGTTTCAATTTGGCATCGGTTTCGACTCTTTCACTAACCACGCGCTTGAAAAGAGCCCATGCTTCTTTTATTGTCAAACATTCTACGTATATTGGGGTGAGAGCATTCATTGCGGAACATACATGTTTTTTTCTCGATGTTAACAGAATCTTACAAGTTGGGAAGGCAGTTCCACATGGAATGCCCACTTCATGTAGCTTCACTTTCGTCCACACGTCATCAAGGATTATAAGAACCTTTTCACCTTTTATTATTCGCTTTGCTGCAATATCAACATCTTTTTTAATCTTTTCAGCATCCACAGGTCTCGAGACAGTTACAAATACAACAAGATCAAATAGGTCTTCTACTCTTGCAGCAACGTGAGTGGCTAGTGTAGTCTTTCCTACACCTCCTATGCCCCAGATTCCAGTGATTTGTGTACTTTTGACAGATTCAATGATCTTTTCAAGAACTAACTTATGGGTATGAAGATCATCAATATTCTCCCGTGGTAAGAGCTCTAAGAGTCCGGGTGAAGGAGTAGGAATAGAGACATCACCTTCATGGGCTGCCCCATCTTTTTGGTGTTGCTCAAGGAAATGAACCTTATTTGTCGCCTCCTTACCGTAGTGATGGAGAGTGCTTAAGTTGACACACATCGGCAAGTTGAAGCATGTCTTCTTTGCACTAGCTTCTTCTTGAAGAAATTCTTCCGTTGTGGATATGTGAGCAAGCGCCCCATTAACCCAGTTTACCACACCAGCCACGAGCTCATCACCATTATCAAGAGCTAGTTTTATTTTTTGTTCAACCCTCTCCTTCATATCCTTGAGCTTTCCAACTTCGATCCTTAACTTCTCAACATTGTCCTTGGAACTCCACATGTAACCGATCTCTTTTTTAACCTTAGTTAACAATGAGCCCACTACTTCTTCAACAAGCTTATTAGCAACCGCTTCTGCCATCCTCGTTCTCTTTTTATTTTCTTTAAATGTATGAACAAAAGCTACACCAAATGATTCAGAACAACAAAAGCTTTCTCAATCTAGCGACAGGTTAATTTGAGTAAGAGCAACAAAAAGCTGGTGGTTGAACAAGAGGAAGAGATATTCGAGGCTATAAAGCTTTAGTGAATCTTTATCAATTTCAAAGTCTGTTCTTGAGTTGAAATCCACGGTACGTATAGATAATAAATAAATAAATAAAGAGAGTGGTTTAATACTTTAATAAAAAAAAAAAAAAAAAAAAAAAAAAAAAAAAAAAAAACTTCAGTGCATCTTTATCAATTTCAAAGTCTGTTCTTTAGTGGAAATCCACCGTAGCGTATAGATAATAGCCTCGAGATGGAAAAAGAGAGCTAGAAAAATAAAATAATAAAAAAAAAAGAAAAAAAAAAAGAGTGGTCTAATACTTTAATAAAAAAAAAAACTTTGGTGCATCTTTATCAATTTCCTCTCTTAAATAAATGACAAATAGCATGTGAGTGTTATGACTATTGACTGTTAAGAGCACTAGGTATCGTCTCGTGCCAAAGGTGGTGCCATGAGAAAAAGTAATGCCACCTCAGCACTTTTTCTCCATAACATCAGTTTTGGTTATGGCACCAAAACTCCTCTCCCTGGCATAACACCAGTTTTCTGGTGCCATCATGCTTATTCATTTATTGATTCTTTCATTTTTAAATAAAACAATATATAACTAAAAATTAATTTCATTAATTAAAAACACACTTCATAAATAATTTTTAGTAAATGAATGTTAGGTACCTAAAAAGTCAAGGACTAAATTGTAAATACCAAACTATTAAAGTTAAAGTGAAAAAAAATATATATAAACGAGTAGATAATGGTCATAATATATGGTCTTCTTCTTTATGGGTGGGTGGTCTTCTTCTTCTTCCTTATACAGTGATTCTTCCTCAGTACAGTGATACTTCCAGTTTAAAGAAAATACAAATAACAAACAAACCCCAATCAAACCACAAACACAAACCACAACAAACAAACAAAAAAAAAACCTTTCGCGTGAGCTGGTGGCTACGGCGCCACAGCCCACCAGCCGAGCTCCGGTGTGGTTCCTAGTGCCATCGACTCGCGTCATCGCTGATGGCTTGAGCCATCAGCCACTGTACCCTGCTCTCTAAGTATCGAGTATTCAATGTGCACGCTAAAAAAGAAACCACACATTATTATTATTATTATTATTATTATTATTATTATTATTATTATTGTTATAAAGCGTCATTTCATTATAAAAGCAAAAAGATTTTACAAGAAATTGATGGGAAGCTGAGACACTAGTTGAGCTCTCACTCCTTTCTGGATACAAAAACTTTTTTTTGGGTAAAGGGGAGTAATCCTGCACTCTGGTAAATATATTAACCAAAAACGTTTAAGTACAATAGATATGAGTGAAATCTCATATCTCAGCCCGTTACATAGGCATAAAGCTTACATAACAAGATACTTCCTATTTTCTAAAAAGAAAACAAACCACTACTCAAATGATAACATATGACATAACGAAAGAAAATTACTTCCTAGGACCTTGAAGCTTGGTGGCATACATGGCATTAAAGGCATCCAAATTCCCTGGAAGATCATAAACGTGATTCACATAGTCATCGTAGTCATAGTCATCATACTCATCTTCAAACTCTTGGCCACCTCCGAATAGATTAGCAGATTCATCAAATGGGTTAGCAACCACCTCATCTTAAGAATCAGAAACCACGATCTCTCCCACTTTAGAAAAAGAGTTCTGGATACAAAAACTTAGTCTATGAAAAATAAAAGACCCACTCTTGACATTATTCGAGTGGCTAACAACAACGGTTTTGATACGTGAAAGTGTATCCAAAGCTTCCGCGTCAAGCTCCCCGAATGTGGAAAAAGCAAATGGAATGAACTTGTAACCGTTTCTTCACATTTGGACACATATTTCTTTTTCTTCTTCTCCACAGCATTATGTAAGGCTACCCCCGGAGCCCACATAGTTGCATCGATGCCCACAAAAGGGGAGATCCCAGTCACATCCAAGCATACGTCCTTACCTTGGATCCAATTGAATAAAAGCAAGTCTGCAGGACATAGCTCTTTCCCATCCCTCAAAAGAAACCCCATTGAAGCCTCATTTTTCACCATAATCCCTGCCTTGGAACATATGTCAACGAGAATATCGCGAACTAGGTTATGTCGAAACTTCACCCCCACTTCACTGGAACAGTGAACTGCATGATCTCCCTATTGGTCTATACGATGTGTATTGTAGCTCGGACAATGACTACCTTCAGAAAACATAGGTATGGTAAGCCTATAACATAATACATAACAGAATTGGCGATGGTTCATCCTCTGAGAATAGCATAATACCCAACCCATCAATAGGTATGGTGAATAGGAAATCTTGTGTATGTGGGGCGCGGATGCTACTGAGAATAGCCACTTGTCTTGGACTTAACGAATACTTGGAAACAAGATCTTTCTCAATGGCACCAAAGTAACACTTTGCAAAAGTTTTCATCATATGGGGGGCAGGAGCGTCAGAGGTGACAGAAAGCATGTCAAAGTTACAAGCACTGTTAAAAGTATCGATAGCATACTGAAACGAAGGACCATGAGAATTAATGCCCCCCCTTTTTTTTTTTTTTTACCAATATCTGATCCTGTAGGCCACTAGTTTGCAAATGAGAGGCGAGGAAATCATACTGGATAGTGTCACTCGCAGCAGGGATGCCAAGCCCACCCATCTTGATTGGGAGGGTGGCAAGCCACCACTGCCAGTCACCAAACCCTGGTCTAGAGGCTGTAATAATCTTCTCAAAGAAAGCACTTAACATCTGATCAAACCGGACGTGGGCCTCTTGCACGTACAAAGGGGAACATGTCCTCAAAGCATAAGATAATTGCGCAACCCCAACACAATTACGAAGAAGAAGGAGCTCACATTGGGGGTCGTTAAGTTTAAGTATAATTTCCATAAGCATGATGGTTTTCAGAAACCCTTTTCAAAGCCAGATCCTGATAAAAGCTTTCATCCAAACTAACTGAACCACCAAGAAGTTTGACACCATCGACCGGACGAGAGATATTTATAGGAAAAACCCCCTCCACCCTGCTTCTAGGGTCCTCCATAGGCCAAAACATTTCAGTCTTAGCGACATTCAAAAACAACCCCCGAGCCGGACCATCCGTCATAATAATGTCGAGCGCTTTGGCAACCATGAGAGTATCTCCCACAATAGTACCATCATCCAGATACCAAGCCTGAAGGGTAAGCTCACACGACCGATTAATAGTTTGGACTAAGAGGTGCAAAGCGAGGGCAAACAACAGGGGACCTAGAGGATCCCCAATACAAAATTATTATTATTATTATTATTATTATTATTATTATTATTATTATTATTATTATTATTATTATTATTATTATTATTATTATTATTATTATTATTATTATTATTATTATTATTATTATTATTATTACTATTATTATTATTAGGGGCAATTATGGCAATGCACCTTCCGCTCAAGGTGGCAACACTTTTTAGGAAAAAAGTTGGCGTATTCCTTAACTAGACCTTGAGACTTGCGACTTTTCTACTTTTAATCTCAGAGTGCCAAGTGTCCCTCGACATTTGTGAACCCAATGATTGTTTTCTGACTTTTACCAGCTATACTTGTAAAGCGACCGAATCTAAGCGATTTTTTTAAGATTCTTGCGAAATTCTTTTTGTCCTTTAGTAAAAAAAGTCAAAATTACTAAAATATTTTTTTTATACTTTTAGCGCCTTCCCAATGCTGAGCGACTTAAGCGAAATAATATTAGCGATTTTTTTTACTTTATACTTTTGTACCTTTTTGTACTTTTTACATAACTTTTCAAAATTATAATTTTACACTTTTTTTTTTTTAAATTTTTTTACACACACACCAACACTCTACTACCTCAAAACACAAATCAAAAAGTGAAATCAAAATCCTAGACCTTTAATATACTCGTTCCCTAACTGAAACCCTGACTCAAACCCTAATTAGTCAGTCAATTAAACTCCCAAATGGCAAACCTTGCCCGATATTTTGATGCTAAGGTAACGGTTCGTTCCCAGGTTAAGTTGCTTTCAAATATTAAGTCTAAGTTGTTACGCAATCCAGATCGAATGAGGTTGTTTAGTGCAACTGTTTTTGGGCCCTGGTTAGATATTCCTAAACAAGGCAATGACAATCATTTGGTGAATTTTGTTTTACAACACCAGGTATATATCCCCCAACTGTTTGATTCTTGTCCCCCAATTTTATAAAAAATTGGGAATAATTTATTGCAATTCGGTCGTGGAGAGTTTCTATTGATGACCGGATTTCGTTTTGGTCCTTTGCCTGCCACTGTAGAAATTGAGCGCAGTACTTTTGGTTTGCGTGTCTTACCTGAAAAACTATTTCTAAGAAAGGTTACTGTAAAAAGGGAGTGAGCTTTTACAGTTGTTTGAGAACGATACACAATTTTCAAAGTTATCAAATGAGGATGCGGTAAGAGTATGTCTGTTGATAGTCGCTGAGGTCGTGTTCATAGGTCGTGGACCTTGGTACATCGTTGATAATCATTTGTTTGAATTAGTTGAGGATTTTGGGGGCATGGAATGCATATCCATGGGGAGAGTTCTTGTGAAGACGTTTTTACAAAAATTTAGCCAATGTGGCACCCCGTCATTACCACGCTTACTACAAAGAGAAACCGTAAGAAAACCCTTCTAAAGCTGCAACATATAATATTTGTGGCTTTCTCTTGGCTTTGAAGATTAGATTTGTAGATATTTATGAACGTATCAGTTTTTGTTTACTATTTTTGGATACAAATTTGTTATACTGCTTTTCATTGTACATTACTTTGATTGTTTTCATTCATTTTAGATATGGGTTCTTGAGAGTTATCCCAATAGCAGTACATGGTGGACCAAAGACCCGACAAAGATACCACGTTGTCTTTCTTGGTCAAAGGGTAAAACATTTGCCAACGTGATTATAGCAAAATTTTTGGTCCTGTAAGCATTTTCATTTGTTTGTATTTGTCAAATAAGTAACGACTTATTTATATTTGTTTTTGACTTTCTAATTGTTTGTTTACTAGGGTTTGAATCAAGTATTGTATCTTGTTCCAACAAATGCAGAAAGGTTACAACCATGGTTTACACCTAGTAATGCTTATTTTAGCGAGTTGGATCGTCTATGCGACTATTCACGTTGACAATTGACCAATTCACATTCTTTTTCGATCTTGCTTCGTAGGTACATGAAGTTGCAGTTCATAAAGAGGTCGCGGTATCTGATAAAGAGGTCGCGATAACTGACAAAGAGGTTGCGTTAGCTGATAAAGATGTGCCAGTAACTACTAAAGATCAAAGTTCCAATCAAACCGACATACATGCCGAGGTTGCGGCATTGAAGGCACTTGTATTTATGATCGATAAACCCGGAGCCAATGTGGAGGTCCTTAATGATATTAATAACAGAATTGCCGTTGTTGAGGAAGCTCTAAAGATACAACGTCCAAAGGTGAAGATGCTCCTTTAATTCATTTTTAATGAACATCGATAGCAATATTTTTTTCACCAACTAGATGGATTATATATATTTATGTACAGACTTCACTGGTTATTCACGAATAATTACAAATAAGGCAATGTGTTGATGAATCTTTAGCTTCCAAAGATGGCATGGTAATCTCCTTTAATATTTGTTAATCATTTAGGTCTCCTTTCTTTAGTAGTATAATTGATTGTTGCAAGATATAGGATTTCACAAACACATCATACCAAATCAATATGGGGCGTATGCAAGTTTTAGAGAGAGAAAGGGAAGAGAGTTGGGAACTATGTGAAACAAAGAAAAATGGTATTGAAACTCCAACCCTCTACCTTAGGAGGTAGAGGGTATTTATAGTATTCTTACATGACACGCCTCCTACGGGCTGTGGATCAGGCATACAGTGGGTAACGACCCGTCCGTCCTCCACGGTGATACATAACTAAATACTTATTAACATAAAATGACTACGACTACGAGCTTTCTAACGAATACATATACTTGAGGTGACCGACACTTTAATGACTGAATTTTCTAATTCCTAACAATCTCCCCCTAAGGGAGGTTACCTCAATTTACACAGAATACAAACAGATATTACATTAAGATAGTTCTTGAGTTCTTGTTAAAATTCTTTGCTCAGTAGCACGTAGTCTTTGATTCTTCATGTTATCTGATCCGTGCCAAACCGTCAAGTTTTCTCACGCAAGCTGACCACTTGTGAATGGCCAACTGTAAGAAACTTAAAACAGCTTAAGCACGAATGCAATGAAGATCTGAGGAGTATAGTGTTTCCCCGGGTCGTTATGTCCCAGCGAGCTATGCAATGGATCACCAAACGTATAGTGATCGAGGAATTTGAATGGAAAAGAGATTTGAGATTATTATAACTACAGAAATAGCAAACAAATACAGAGGCTTAAATGCAAATTAAAGAAAATTAAAAAAAAAAGATAAAAAAAGATTAAATAAACGCTATCACTATTTTTACAATGATGTTTTTGTTTTTATGTTTTTATAAAACTTGAATTAAAAACTACGTTACGTACAAATGAAAATGAGAAACTTACACAATATTAATCCTAAAAATATGAAAATGATATTTTTACAAACCTAATGATAAAAGAAAATTTATAGAAAAAGAAAATTATTTTTATGACTATTATTCTAATTATTATTAATTTAAAACTATTTTTAACTATTTAATAATAGCCTAAAATACAAGAAAATAGGAAATAAAGCTAGAAAAATGAAATTATGACTTGGAAAAATCTAAAATAACAAAAGAGAATTTTCAAAACTATTTTTATATTTTTCTGATTATTTTTCTATTTTCTACTAATTTAAAACTATTTTAATCTAATTTAAATTGTGAAAAATACCAAATAAAAGGGGAAAAATAAGGAAAAATCTTTTTTATGCTTTTTATATTTTTCTTAAACTGGGAAAATTGAAAAATTATTTTTTGGAACTTTTTCTTAATTATTTGCAATTAAAGCTAATTAAAAGCGACTAAAAACTATTTTAAATAGAGAAAAATACTAAACAGTGACTAAAAACTATGGAAAACTCAGAAAAATTCTAAAATACTAATCCAAATCTATGAAAAATAAGAAATATGATGGTTATGTGAGAAATATGAAGGCTGCAGTGTAAATTGAGTCTAAATAAGCACTTTTAAATAAGCAATCTAACACAATAAGCCACCAAACTTATACACAAGCTAAATAATACTAAAATTGACTATTATCAACTAAATTTAGCTACTCCTACCCTCAAATAAGCAGTCTACTATGGATTATAGCTAACTGATTCTAACAGCAAAACAGTGAACTGGGACCCTAGTATGAGCTTAATCTCAAGCTTATCAGAAAAGCTTAAGCCAAAAACAGATATATGGTCTTAAAGACCACCTAGCAGACTATCACTAAACCAAAGATCAGACCCTAACTAGCTGTATTGGACTCTGTGCAAAGTCTGCAAGTACTGCATAAAACCAGTTTTGACATGTGTTTGACTATTGAAAACAGTTTGGAATTTTGACTTTTCTGAGTTTCAAGATCAAATGTTGAACTGATGTTAATGAAATATGATTAAATGAAACTTTAGCAAGCTAGATTATCAAGTTTTACACCCATATGAAGGATTATGATTGACTGATTTTAACAGATTTGAGCTTGAGAGCAGTTTTAGAATGAAATTGACTTTTGATGCAAACAAGCACAAAACAATGACAGATATGAATATAAACAACTATGGCAGACCTAAATCAGCTGAGCTACTCTTATACTTAAACCTCTATCACAGTTTTTAGCACTAAACCAAACACTACTTTAGGGACAGTAAATGCAACAGATTCTATTTTAAACACAATGACAAGATCCTTCTAACTACAAAATAGACTTAGCACACTAAATTAAAGCTAATGACAGCAAATAACACTACTTTATAACAGATCTAAATGAAATGAAAACTGCTACTGTTTAATAAGCTACAAATTAGACTTACAAGAAGTCCAGCCACAATGGCTTGCAAACCAGCAGTAGAACCACTAACCTAACAAACCCCTAACCTAGCTCTGATTCAACCCAATTCCAACTCTGCATCACCCATTTTCATTTCCTGCTCAGTTTTTGCCCCCAGTTTGACTTTCATTGACCAATTTCCAACTCTGCTAGAAACTTAAAGACAAGCTTGCAAAAAGCTTTAATAAGCTAGTGGAAGCTTGTTTGAGCTTATAATTAAGCTTTTTGAAACTTTAACAACAGATTCTAATATGGAAAATTGCAACAGTTGAGATAAGATATGAAATGTGAACAAAAGCTTATATTGAAACTTGATAATGGTTGCAATACACTGAAACACCTTTCTTTAATACAATGGGATTTGAAAATACAACTACAAATCTATTTAAGACTAAGAAACTGAAATACGACATACATTTTTTTGAAAATAAACTAAGTACTCCCTAACTTCCTTCTTCTTCCTTCTTTTTATACTCCAATCTCCTTCTCTCCTCTTTCTGAGCATATCCCAGCAATTTTCCTGGCCATTGGATGTGCAGAAGCAATCTTGGCCGTAGGATTGAAATTTGGCGCCAAAACTGTTTTGATATCTTAGACAGGGAAAAAGGTGCATTTAATGCATTTGGCTGTTAGGTGAGGAGGGGGGGACAAAGTGTGGAGTAGGGGGACAAAGAGGTGGTGTTGTGTTGGTGGCTGGTTGCAGACAGGAGTGTCGGGGAAGACAGGACAAGGGAGGCGGGGTTGTTTATTTCAAACGTGGGTATTTGGGTTCGGGTTTGGACCGGGTAAAAGATTTGGGCCAAGGGTTTTTTATTTGGGCTTGGGTTTATATGTGATCCGGTTTGTATTTGGGATATAAATAACACAAGGACCAAAGGTGTAAAGCTTGAAATTCCAGGGACCAAAATGTAATTTCTGAAGATGTAGTCCAAGGGTTGGTCTTGCCAATCTTTAATAGACCAAGGGCTAATTTTGACACTTTTGAAATTCCAAGGATTAAATATGACCATTTAAAAAAATCCAGGGACCAAAACTGAAATTTCTCAAAATTTTTGGAACTTTTCACCAAAGGACTAAATTTGACAACTTATGATTTAAAAAGGACCTTTGGTGATTTTTCTTATAAAATAAGTGCCTAGGGACTGATTTTGCCATTTTCTGAAAGTCGGGGGACTGAAACTGCCAATTATGCAAACTTTGCTCGTTTTTCATCTGATTTTGAACATTTTGCATCTGAAACATATAAAATGCACTTTTGAGATATTTTCAGTATTTTGATGCATTTCTGAGCATTTTTAAACGTTTTGCAGTTCAGATTGACCCAAAAATGATGAGTATTTACACACTCATCAATCCCCCACACTAAACTATTGCTAGTCCCTAGCAATCTTTTGAGAAAAACTAATGGATTTCATCTCTTTACCAAAAGCCATTACTTCTGGAGTAGCCAAATGTTTCAGTTCAAGTAAGAACCATGGTACACCGATAACCATGTGATTTTGAGCAAACCACCAGCTTCCAACGGATTTGATTTATCTTTACCAGAAGCCGTTTGCTCTGGACTAGCCAACTCTTAGATAAATTATCAATATTATCTTTGGTGAGCTGATTACCAATTATGGTTTTTCCACTGCCTTTACCACAAGCCATAAACTTGCGGGCTAGCCAACTCTTCACTTTTAAGGATATGGTGAGCTGAATACCATACAATTTTGGGCAAATTGCAAGCCGTCAACGGATTTGAGATATCTTTACCAAGAGCCGTTTGCTCCTGGATTAGCCAATCCTTTTGTTTATTAGACAAGGTGGACTGATAACCAATTGAGTAAGTGTAGAACACTTACTCCAAAAAAAATTTTGGCCAAAAACGGGGGAATTAGGCGGTATAATTACATGATAAAATTCGTGAGAATTCCCCCCCACACTTAGAAATGAATATTGCCCTCAATATTCAAAGTACCGGCGGTTATGCCGAAACTGAGAACGTAAAAGGGAAATACTACGGCCATTATTTAGAAAGATTTTTTTTTTTTTTTTTTTTTTTTTTTTTTTTGAAACTTGGATATATACACAACATGTGGGGCAACCCCCCCCCCCCCCCACACTAGGGTGGTAGAAAGATAGAAAGAAGTCAGAAATATGGGTGAAAACCCATATGGCATGCTACTGTTTTTGATTACCGAGTCGCTAGCTTGACTCGATCCCCGCATTCATTGGTTCATGGGGAAAGTTTGTAAGTCCGGGACAACCATTCACTTTAAAGTTTGGACCATCGGGTTGAGATAACTCAATGGTACCATAAGGATAAACCTTAGCAATGGTAAATGGTCCAGACCAGCGGGATTTTAATTTTCCTGAGAAAATCTTCAATCTTGAATTGAAAAGAAGGACTCGATCACTGATGTTGAAAACGCGGTTCTTGATTTTTGAGTCATGAATCTTCTTTGTCTTTTCTTTGTAGATCAAAGAGTTCTCGTATGCTTGATCACGGAGTTCATTTAATTCATTCATTTGAACTTTCCGATGATCACCAGCTGTCTGAATATCGAAATTAGCATGCTTCAAGGCCCAGTATGCCTTGTGCTCGAGCTCAACCGGCAGATGACATGCCTTCCCGTACACCAGCTTGTATGGAGTACACCCGATGGGTGTTTTATAAGCTGTGCGGAAGGCCCAGAGTGCATCATCTAGCTTATCCGACCAAGAGGCACGGTTTTCGCCAACCGTCCTCTCCAAGATTCTTTTAATCCCCCGGTTAGAAACCTCCACTTGCCCACTTGTTTGTGGGTGGTACGCAGTAGAAAGACGGTGAGTTACACCATACTTTTGCATGACTCTATCAAACTGGTCATTGCAAAAATGCGTACCACGATCACTGATTATGGCTCGTGGAGTTCCAAACCTAGCAAATAGGGATTTTAAGAATTTCACAACAACTCGGGCATCGTTGGTAGGCAAAGCTTTAGCTTCAACCCATTTTGACAAGTAGTCAACGGCCACGAGTATGTATTTGTTACCATGGGAAGAAGGAAATGGCCCCATAAAGTCAATGCCCCATATGTCAAAAATCTCACACACTTGAATGGCGTTTTGCGGCATTTCATTTCTTTGAGAGATATTCCCGTGACGTTGACAAGCGTCACAGGTTTTGACAAATTCATGGGCATCCTTGTAAATCGTGGGCCAATAGAATCCGGAATCAAACACCTTCTTGGCGGTGTAGTTGGGGCTATGATGTCCCCCAGTAGGTCCAGAATGGCAAGCCTTAAGAATATCAATGGCTTCCTGACCATACACACATCGCCGGATGACTTGATCCGCGCAAATTTTAAACAAGTAGGGGTCGTCCCAGAAGTAATGTTTCACATCTTTAAAGAATTTATTTTTCTGTTGGGACGACATCCCTTTCACCACAAAGTTACCCGCATGGTAGTTTGCAAAGTCAGCAAACCATGGGGTAGAAGAGTCTCCACGAAAAGAAACCACATTGATTGTTTCAAGAGGAAATGTTTCATTTATTTCCTTTCTCTCGAACACATCCTGGTGAGGGTTCTCTAATCGGGACAGATGATCAGCAGCCAGGTTCTCAGCTCCTTTTTTATCACGTATAGTGATATCAAATTCTTGTAGGAGGAGAACCCAACGGAGCAATCTCGGCTTTGAATCTTGTTTTGCAAAGAGATATTTAAGAGCCGAGTGATCCGTATACACCACGCATTTGGTCAAGATAAGGTATGGCCGAAACTTCTCAAATGCATACACCACAGCTAATAATTCTTTTTCTGTAGTGGTGTAGTGGGTTTGAGCTTCAGTCATAGTTTTGCTTGCGTAGTGAATCGGCTGAAAATGCTTAGTTTTTCGTTGCCCCAAGACTGCACCGATAGCAAAATCACTTGCATCGCACATGAGCTCAAAGGGTAAATCCCAGTCGGGGGCAACTAGAATGGGTGCTTCCGTAATCTTTTTCTTCAATGTTTCAAAAGCTTCGACGCACTCAGGAGAAAAGATAAAAGGAGCATCTTTTTCAAGAAGATGGGTCATAGGCCGAGCGATTTTAGAAAAATCTTGGATGAATCTACGATAAAACCCGGCATGACCTAGAAAACTCCTAATACCTTTGACGGTAGTAGGATGAGGCAATTTAGCAATAACATCAACTTTTGCTCTATCAACCTCAATCCCGTTTTTTGAAATCTTATGGCCAAGGACTATGCCTTCTTTGACTATAAAGTGGCTCTTCTCCCAATTTAGACAAAGATTGGTGTCTTCACACCTTTGAAGCATTTTTTCTAAATGGGAGAGACATGTATGAAACGAGTCCCCAATGACCGAGAAGTCATCCATAAACACCTCCATAGTTTCCCCGATCATGTCGTGGAAAATTGCCATCATACATCGTTGGAACGTGCCAGGAGCATTACATAAGCCAAAAGGCATACGTCTATAGGCAAACGTCCCGTATGGGCAGGTGAATGTGGTCTTTTCTTGATCCAGCGGATCAATGGGGATCTGAAAGTAACCCGAGAAACCATCAAGGAAACAATAGTACTTGTTCCCTGCTAATCTCTAAAGCATCTGGTCCATGAAGGGTAAAGGAAAATGGTCTTTACGGGTGGCTTCGTTTAACTTGCGATAGTCAATGCACACACGCCATCCCGTAACCAATCGAGTTGGAATTAACTCGTTTTCTTCATTCGTGACAACAGTTATGCCACCCTTTTTTGGAACACAATGAATTGGGCTAACCCAAGGACTATCAGAGATCGGGTAAATCAAACCGGCATCAAGAAGTTTGAGAACCTCTTGTTTGATAACCTCATGAATCTTAGGATTCACCCTTCTCTGATGTTGGACTGCTGGTTTGAAGTCATCCTCCATTAAGATTTTGTGAGTACAAAACTCAGGGTTAATACCCTTAATATCGGAGAGTTTCCAAGCAATTGCTTGCTTGTGTGACTTCAAGAACTTTATGAGAGCAGTTTTCTCCTCCTCAGTTAAGTCTTTAGCAATTATGACGGGTAATTTATCATCACCCTCCAAGAATGCATACTCGAGATGAGGAGGTAGGTCCTTAAGTTCAACCTCGGAAAATTCTTCAGTAGATGTTTGCACTGATTTGATTTCCTCAATCGTGATCTCTTTCGGAGGGAGTGAAGATAATGGATCTTCATTAAGCAATTGCTCAAGATAAAGGATATCCCCCTCCGAATCATAAACACCATCAATTCCAGGCGGAATTGATTCATCGGTAGCAAGAAATTCATCGATCTCTTCCAGAAGGAAGTCACCTCCCTCAAACGGAGTGAGAGAGGGGGAAGAGTCGGCAATGATAGGTTGAGAAGATGTGGTGGAATCTCCACTCACAGAATTATGAAGATAACCAAGAAACTCTTGAGAGTACTCTTCTTAAGCAATATCAATTAAATCGACTCGATTAACTGATTCAGTATCATAATTTGAGGAGTACCTCGAAGTCTGATCGAGGTTAAAGGTAACAGCTTCATTACCCACACGTAACGTGATTTCCTGCTCAAATACATCAATAAGAGCACGGCCCGTTCTTAGGAATCCCCGCCCAACAATGAGGGGAACCCGAGGATCAGCATCGAAATCAACAACCACAAAGTCAGCTGGAAAATGGAACTTTCCTACTTTCACGAATACATCCTCGGCGATGCCAAGAGGACGCGAGATAGAACGATCTGCAAGCTCAAGAGTCATGCAGGTAGGAATAAGTTCCGGAAGAGAAAGTTTCTTCCACACTGAATAAGGCATCAGATTGATGCTTGCACCAAGATCGGCAAGGGCAAAGCATTCAATCATCCCAGGAAAAACACAAGGAAGAAGAAATTTTCCGGGATCTCCCAGCTTCTCGGGAAGCTTCTTTAACAAGACTGCTGAGCAATTCTCATTCAAAGGAGTCTTAGCCATTTCAAACAGCTTTTCCTTGTTGCTCAACATGTGTTTGAGAGTAGATGCAAACTTGGGCATCAACATGATGGCATCCGCGAAGCTTATGTCAAAATGAAGTTCTTGGAAAATTTGAAAGAATTTTTCCATTTGATGACTAGCTTTCTCGCGGAGCTTTTGCTCATGTAAACGTGAGGGGTAAGGAATAGAAGTTTTGGATTTAGGGTTACCAACTGGAGGTTCAAAAACAACTCCAGGATTGGTCTTGGGGACAACCTAAGGATGGACATTACTGGTACTTCCGTTATTAGTAGGAAGTTCCTTGTCCTTTGTCGCCTCAGGTTCGCTTTCCACTACCTTCGGGAGAGAAGAAGAAGAGGTAGTAGGAATAGCGGGTCCAGCATATGAAGCACCACTTCTGGTTGTGATCGCCTTTGCATCGCCCCTCGGATTAGCGATCGTGTTGCTAGGTAAAGTACCTGAGCCCGAGGGTCGATCATTTAAAGACTTCTTGATGTCAGAAATCTGGCTAACCAACAACCGATTCATTTCCTCTTGGGATTTCATGAATTGTTTCAACAACTCATCAGATGATGGTCCAGTTGGAACAATGGCTTGAGTTTGCACAGGAAATTCTGCCCTCTATTGTTAGGATTAGGGCCTTGATTTTGAAAATTTCCCTGGTTATTGCCATGAAAATACCCTGGGTTGAAATTTCCCTGACCTGGGTTTCTATTGAAATTTCCTTGATGTTGGAAATTTTGATTTTGATGTTGAAAACCGTTGTTTGGACTGAAATTACCTTGGTTTGGTCTATTTTGATTCTGATTACGGTTTTGATTGAAACCGGGAGGTCCAGGGTAGTGGTTAGGACGGTGGTTCGAGTCTACAGGAGCACGATATTGATTGCCTCCCTGATTAGAGATCCCGCCCACAGCATTAGCTTCAAAAGGGTTACCATCGGTGGCCATACAGTTATAATAAGCATGGGGGCCACCACAAGTAACACAGACTTCCACTTTCTTAACTTCAGCAGGAGGTGAAGTTTGTGGAAAAGAGACTTTCTTTTGGTTGGAGAGAACCAAAGCTTGGATAGCTTCTGTGAGTTTGTCAATCTTAGCATCGGTGCTAGACTGGCTCACGGGCGATGAAGAAGAAGAACCAACACTGACTTGGGAAACAACCGGCTTGCTTTGTGCAGTGCGGACTTTAGACTTGTTTTCGATGATCGCTAAAGCTTCTTTGACAGTTTTGCTTAGGAATTTCCTCCCGCGGAGGAATTGAGAGAATCTTGATCAGATTGACTCACTCCATTGTAGAAAGTATCGAGTTGCATCAACTCGGAGAAACCGTGGTGAGGACATTTGCGAAGCAATTCCTTAAAACGATCCCACGATTCACTGAAGGATTCATCAAACTTTTGAGTGAATTTGATGATTTCATTTTTAAGACTCGTGGTTTTGGAAGGTGGATAAAATTCATTCACAAATTTCTTCACCAGATCTTCCCATGTCTCAATTGACTGAGGGGGTTGTTTTTCAAGCCAAATCCGGGCTTGCCCCTCGAGAGAAAATGGGAACAGAAGAAGCTTAACAGCATCAGTAGGGACATTCTTGTATTTGATGGTAGATGCAATCTTGTTAAACCATCGAATATGAGCATGAGGATCATCCCGCTCAAAACTGTAGAATTGATTTGAGGTTACAAGATTCAGTAACCCGGTTTTGAGTTCAAAATTTTCAGCCATGATGGCTGGTACAACGATAGCATCTCCATACCCGTCGATGGGTGCCTGGAGAAGCTCACACATAGGGCGTTCTTCCGCCATGATAACGGAAGTAGTGTGAGCAGTCCGGATCTCAGATCCGACTGAAGGAGCAGAAAGTCTACGGACACGCCTTCTTGGAATCTTGACAAGCTCACGAAATGGGCTCACAGATCTAGAAGAGCGAGTGCGCATACACTAGAGTTAACTCTAAGGAAACTCAGAGTTAAGGAGAGAAATGGGAATTATGAAGACGTGTTATAAAAATGGGGTGAGAAGAATCTTTATGGGTTTTCTGGTTCTGAAACGTAGATATCACAACAAAATCAATTAAAACAAACTCGAGGCAAAACAACAGTGAACTTAACCAATAATCACAAGATGAATGGCTTCTTTGAAAAAGGTACACCAATCACAAGGACACAAAGGCAAGTTTTAAATCTTTAGTTCGGGAACTTATTATGGTCGCACCCTCAGTTAGGTAGTGCACTGCCTTGGTTTGCGGTGGTAATCTTTTATGTTGTTATTATTAAGAAAACGACAAATCTTTTTGTATTTTTATTTTTGATACATATATAGAAACAAAAGGAAAATATTTTTGTGTTTTATACGTTTTCGGATGTTTTTGGGTTTTTGGAGTTTTTATAAGAAAATATGGATATATATATAGATATAGATGGAAGATATAAACAAAGAGTGAGTATTCAAACTACTAATCTGCTAAACGATAGATAATCAGCACAGCTCCCCGGCAGCGGCGCCAAAAATTTGATCCGTGCCAAACCGTCAAGTTTTCTGACGCAAGCTGACCACTTGTGAATGGCCAACTGTAAGAAACTTAAAACAGCTTAAGCACGAATGCAATGAAGATCTGAGGAGTATATTGTTTCCCCGGGTCGTTATGTCCCAGCGAGCTATGCAATGGATCACCAAACGTATAGTGATCGAGGAATTTGAATGGAAAAGAGATTTGAGATTATTATAACTACAGAAATAGCAAACAAATACAGAGGCTTAAATGCAAATTAAAGAAAAATAAAAAAAGATAAAAAATATTAAATAAACGCTATCACTATTTTTACAATGATGTTTTTGTTTTTATGTTTTTATAAAACTTGTATTAAAAACTACGTTACGTACAAATGAAAATGAGAAACTTACACAATATTAATCCTAAAAATATGAAAATGATATTTTTACAAACCTAATGATAAAAGAAAATTTATAGAAAAAGAAAATTATTTTTATGACTATTATTCTAATTATTATTAATTTAAAACTATTTTTAACTATTTAATAATAGCCTAAAATACAAGAAAATAGGAAATAAAGCTAGAAAAATGAAATTATGATGTGGAAAAATCTAAAATAACAAAAGAGAATTTTCAAAACTATTTTTATATTTTTCTGATTATTTTTCTATTTTCTACTAATTTAAAACTATTTTAATCTAATTTAAATTGTGAAAAATACCAAATAAAAGGGGAAAAATAAGGAAAAATCTTTTTTATGCTTTTTATATTTTTCTTAAACTGAGAAAGTTGAAAAATTATTTTTTGGAACTTTTTCTTAATTATTTGCAATTAAAGCTAATTAAAAGCGACTAAAAACTATTTTAAATAGAGAAAAATACTAAACAGTGACTAAAAACTATGGAAAACTCAGGAAAATTCTAAAATACTAATCTAAATCTATAAAAAATAAGAAATATGATGGTTATGTGAGAAATATGAAGGCTGCAGTGTAAATTGAGTCTAAATAAACACTTTTAAATAAGCAATCTAACACAATAAGCCACCAAACTTCTACACAAGCTAAATAATACTAAAATTGACTATTATCAACTAAATTTAGCTACTCCTACCCTCAAATAAGCAGTCTACTATGGATTATAGCTAACTGATTCTAACAGCAAAACAGTGAACTGGGACCCTAGTATGAGCTTAATCTCAAGCTTATCAGAAAAGCTTAAGCCAAAAACAGATATATGGTCTTAAAGACCACCTAGCAGACTATCACTAAACCAAAGATCAGACCCTAACTAGCTGTATTGGACTCTGTGCAAAGTCTGCAAGTACTGCATAAAACCAGTTTTGACATGTGTTTGACTATTGAAAACAGTTTGGAATTTTGACTTTTCTGAGTTTCAAGATCAAATGTTGAACTGATGTTAATGAAATATGATTAAATGAAACTTTAGCAAGCTAGATTATCAAGTTTTACACCCATATGAAGGATTATGATTGACTGATTTTAACAGATTTGAGCTTGAGAGCAGTTTTAGAATGAAATTGACTTTTGATGCAAACAAGCACAAAACAATGACAGATATGAATATAAACAACTATGGCAGACCTAAATCAGCTGAGCTACTCTTATACTTAAACCTCTATCACAGTTTTTAGCACTAAACCAAACACTACTTTAGGGACAGTAAATGCAACAGATTCTATTTTAAACACAATGACAAGATCCTTCTAACTACAAAATAGACTTAGCACACTAAATTAAAGCTAATGACAGCAAATAACACTACTTTATAACAGATCTAAATGAAATGAAAACTGCTACTGTTTAATAAGCTACAAATTAGACTTACAAGAAGTCCAGCCACAATGGCTTGCAAACCAGCAGTAGAACCACTAACCTAACAAACCCCTAACCTAGCTCTGATTCAACCCAATTCCAACTCTGCATCACCCATTTTCATTTCCTGCTCAGTTTTTGCCCCCAGTTTGACTTTCATTGACCAATTTCCAACTCTGCTAGAAACTTAAAGACAAGCTTGCAAAAAGCTTTAATAAGCTAGTGGAAGCTTGTTTGAGCTTATAATTAAGCTTTTTGAAACTTTAACAACATATTCTAATATGGAAAATTGCAACAGTTGAGATAAGATATGAAATGTGAACAAAAGCTTAAATTGAAACTTGATAATGGTTGCAATACACTGAAACACCTTTCTTTAATACAATGGGATTTGAAAATACAACTACAAATCTATTTAAGACTAAGAAACTAAAATACGACATACATTTTTTTGAAAATAAACTAAGTACTCCCTAACTTCCTTCTTCTTCCTTCTTTTTATACTCCAATCTCCTTCTCTTCTCTTTCTGAGCATATCCCAGCAATTTTCCTGGCCATTGGATGTGCAGAAGCAATCTTGGCCGTAGGATTGAAATTTGGCGCCAAAACTGTTTTGATATCTTAGACAGGGAAAAGGGTGCATTTAATTCATTTGGCTGTTAGGTGAGGAGGGGGGGGGGACAAAGTGTGGAGTAGGGGGACAAAGAGGTGGTGTTGTGTTGGTGGCTGGTTGCAGACAGGAGTGTCGGGGAAGACAGGACAAGGGAGGCGGGGTTGTTTATTTCAAACGTGGGTATTTGGGTTCGGGTTTGGACCGGGTAAAAGATTTGGGCCAAGGGTTTTTTATTTGGGCTTGGGTTTATAT
This sequence comes from Chrysanthemum seticuspe, assembly GCA_019973895.1. NCBI lineage: Eukaryota > Viridiplantae > Streptophyta > Magnoliopsida > Asterales > Asteraceae > Chrysanthemum > Chrysanthemum seticuspe. The sequence continues at coordinate 34,160,089 of BPTQ01000001.1, forward strand.
GTGATCCGGTTTGTATTTGGGATATAAATAACACAAGGACCAAAGGTGTAAAGCTTGAAATTCCAGGGACCAAACTGTAATTTATGAAGATGTAGTCCAAGGGTTGGTCTTGCCAATCTTTAATAGACCAAGGGCTAATTTTGACACTTTTGAAATTCCAAGGATTAAATATGACCATTTAAAAAAATCCAGGGACCAAAACTGAAATTTCTCAAAATTTTTGGAACTTTTCACCAAAGGACTAAATTTGACAACTTATGATTTAAAAAGGACCTTTGGTGATTTTTCTTATAAAATAAGTGCCTAGGGACTGATTTTGCCATTTTCTAAAAGTCGGGGGACTGAAACTGCCAATTATGCAAACTTTGCTCGTTTTTCATCTGATTTTGAACATTTTGCATCTGAAACTTATAAAATGCACTTTTGAGATATTTTCAGTATTTTGATGCATTTCTGAGCATTTTTAAACGTTTTGCAGTTCAGATTGACCCAAAAATGATGAGTATTTACACACTCATCATTATCCATGTTTGAATAATTCAAGTGGAGGTCTTTAACTGATCCACGTGATGATGAGTTTTGAGCCAGCTTTGAGATCATCAGCTTGCATAAATCTCTGACTCTTCTATTGTGGTGTTGACATAATGTGACGTTGTGACAGTGGACCGACATGCTCACATTCTGATCATGATATCATTTCATCAGAGTAGCAGAAGCTTTAGTTGATTCATGATATTTGGAGCAGCGTAGCAGAAGCATGGAGTGAAAATATCAGAGTTGTTGATGCTTTAATCATGATTTCTCTCGAAATGAATGTGTTATGTGAGCATGCGGCTATGGATTGACTTCTCCATTCTGATCAGCTGCAAACGTCGGGTGTACCTGCATACAACAGTTAGCAATAAAACACACGAAAGTTTCTTTGATCACTTTCGAATGAATTGAGGTACACGACCCACAGTTCCCCGTTGATCAGTACAAGTACTGCCTGTGATCATGTATAATTTCGAAGAATTTCCTTGACAGGGTTTCGCAGCTGCTCTAGCCGTTCTCAAACCAGAACGTCTCAAAGAAGACAACACGAAGTGGGTGAACTAGCGAATTTTGAGATTCACTGATTGATGAAAAATGATTTGAAAAACAATCGTGTGCTGCTTAATAAAGTGTTTTTGCAATACAACGAAGGTTTTAAGGAAAATCAATTATCAATCATAAACACCTTTTATTTTTGAAGTATTAATACACAGTCGATGTGCTAGAGAAAAGAATTTTAAGCACAACGACCGGTTTTTCAAAGGTATCCGTCAATCCCTAATCTGAACCAGGATTGATTCAAAATTTGAATCGCCCCATTGTTTCTGTTCAGTTGCCACACGGTTGATCTATTGGATAGATCTCACATGCCACCTACCAAGAGCTTGTTTGATGTTGGCTCTAGAAGGCTTTCCATCTTCATTGTAAACATGTTTGCATATCACTCAGATGTTCTGGCAATACCACAAGGATAATGCGTAGGCTCATAAGATATAATCTCTCTTTCCACATTGTGTGAAACAAAGAGTCTTCATTGACAGTGACCTAATGAGATTTATTTGATGATCTCGTGGCTCTAGACTCAATTGTGCACATTTGGTTCCTATGCCGGAGACTAGGGAGAGGGTCTCCTTCTTCAATATCAACAATCTCTAAGAGAAAGTCGATAGATAATATCGGTTCCCCGTGAGAATGAAACAAGCCCTTTTAAGAGGAACTTGAGTAGCTTGGGAAGGTTAGTGCAGTGCGTCACTGGGTCCATGACGTCTTGTCTTCAATACCAGTGTTACCTTAGTAGAAACCAGTAGCATATGTATTGAACCCGGTTTCTGCCCTAAGGTTGAATTAATGGAGGGCTATTTCTTTTCACCCTTTTCATATTCAATTCTTTTTCATTCTTCAACCCCTTCAGTGCTTACCGAGACTTCATAACTAGAGCCTTGTTGGGTTTATTCCAGTTCTAGCTCTATCTCAGTCCGCACTCTTCTTATATCTCACTTTTCTCCTTTTTTCATCATACCTGAGGACTCTACACTATCTAGTGGATTGTCCCTGGGTAGATCCCTCCAGCTCTGGCGGGATCGTGGGAACGAATACCTAACCTAACCATCCTTATATCACCATACATAAAGTAAATTTGGTCGGTCTTTTTGGTATTGTTCATCAGCCAATGGAACCAATTGAAAACCATTTGAAAACAAATCCAGGTACTTATGATATATTATCAAAGCATTTTGTACCTGAATCGTTTTTGATATTTTACAAACAGCTCCCCCTCAACATGTGCATCATAATTTTAAATATTTTTGGCACATGGAGGCAAGAGGACTTGAAAATCTCAGATTAAAGGAACGAAAGATTCGATTCTTTGATCAAAAATTTCTAAATGATATCGACATCACTTTCCCGATAAAGATTAGTAGTTTTCATACTTTGTTAAGAATATTTTAGGAAAGGATGTGGTTTAAAAAAAACTTGTTCCCCCTCAATATGTGCATCGAGATTTGAGAGAGTTTTGCACATATTAGGGAAAACCTGCACTTTGCTACATATTAATCACGTTTCAATCCTTTTTGGTTTTAAAATAGATGCTCTCCCTTGACATGTGCATGGGAAATTTGAAATCGTTTGGCACATGAATGGAGGAGAGCTTGTTAATCACGTATAAAACCATTTATCGAATTATCAGTTTAAATCCAATTTAAATCACAAATTATCCCCCGATCACAATTTATCCTTTGAGATTTGTGATCTCTATTGATTTAACTTAAATTTTGAGAGCTTTTGAGGAGAATAGTGACTTGCATTTGAAAAACATTTTAACTGATAAGGATCAGATTTTCAGACTTTAAACTCCATTGTTTAAACATGCATGAGTATCTTTTGAAAACATAACAGTAGCAAAGGTTTTGAATCAATTGTATAAAACAATGTTCTTTTTGATTTTCCAAAAGTAAACCTTGCTCTTTTACGTGCCAATTGTTTGAAAAATAACCTTTTTGATTGAATTTGAAATCATTCTCCCCCTCAATCAATGACATAAGTTGTTGATTGAGAGTTAGAGAGTTTGACAAAGATAAGCCCGGATGATTTTCAAAAGTAGAGTATGAGGTATTTTCAAAGCAATTTTGTTTTCATTGGATGACAAATATTTTTCAGAAGAATCATTAGACGAAAAAAAATTTGGAAAGAAAATATTTGTCTTTTTGGTGACAAACATTTGTTTTAAGAATCAGAGCATGAGATTTGGAAAATAAGATAAAGCATGGCTCTGTTCTTTCCTTTAAAAACGGGTTACTGCCTGAAATGACAATAAACCACCATTTTTCTCCGCTTCATTTTTTTTTAATTTTTTTTATGTACATTCGAAGAACATCTAAAAACCCTTGACATTCTTTGAATGTCAACACAAAGTCCGTAGATGATATCGAATAAAAAACAAGACAAAATAACAATAATATTTTTGGAATTTTTCAAGATTTTCTAATTTTTATGGATTTTTGAAAATTTTATATTTTTCTAGTTTTCTTTTGTGGGTTTTGAAATTTTGTATTTTGTTTTTTGAATAAATATATACAAGAAATAGATGACGACAAACCATTTACTCCTCGTCTTCCTCTTGAAGACGTTTGAGTGTTTCCGGCTGTAGGGTCTTTAGACCAAGTCGTGGAAGGAGAAACTCAAAACGTTCTCTAGGAAGAGCTTTGGTGAAGATGTCTGCTAACTGGTATTCAGTCCTTACAAAATAGAGTTCTACCACACCTTTTTCCACTTGTTCCTGAATGAAATAATGTCGAATGTCGATGTGCTTTGCTCTTGAATGTTGAACGTTGTTGCAAGAGAGAGCAATGACACTTTTTTTTTTATCATAATACATAGGGATTTTGTTGAATTCAAAGCCATAGTCAGATAATTGGGATCTCATCCATAGGATTTGAGCACAACAAGATGACATGGCTATGTATTCAGCCTCTGCAGAGGATATGGAAGTACTCATTTGTTTCTTTGAAGACCAGCTCACAAGCTTATCACCCAAAAACTGAGCACCTCCAGACGAACTTCGACGTGTGTCTTGACACCCTGCATGGTCAGCATCTGCATAGGCTGTTAGTGACATACTGGTGTCCTTCGGGGTACCAAAGTCCCATGTTGATGGTTCCTTGGAGATACCGAAAGACCCGTTTAACCGCTTCAAGGTGCTTTTTGGTAGGCTTAGCCTGGTATCTAGCACACATGCATACAGCGAACATAATATCAGGTCTACTGGCTGTGAGGTACATCAGGGATCCAATCATACTTTGATATTTTGTTTGATCTACCATGATCCCTGAGTGGTCCTCATCCAGTTTAGTACGTTCCACCATGGGAGTGTCAACGGTGTCACAAGTGTCAAATCCAAATTTCTTTAAAATTTCATTTGCATATTTAGATTGATTAATAAAAATGCCTCCGGGACTTTGTGAAATTTGTAATCCCAAGAAAAATGACATTTGTCCCATCATTGACATTTGAAATTTGGAGCCCATCTCCTTAGAAAAACGGCCACATTCATTGGGGTCAGTTGAGGCAAAAATGATATCATCAACATAAATTTGAACGTAAATTAAATGTTTGCCTGACTTTCTGGTGAACAATGTCGGATCAACTGCTCCTTTGTTGAATCCAGTAGATAGAAGAAACTTTGATAGCGTATCATACCATGCCCTTGGAGCTTGCTTCAAACCGTAAAGAGCCTTCTTCAAGCGATAGACATTAGTAGGATGCTCTGGATTCACAAAACCTTCAGGTTTGCTGACGTATACGACTTCTTTAAGATCTCCGTTAAGAAAAGCCGTCTTTACATCCATCTGATAGACTACCATGCTCTTACTTGCAGCATTAGCCAAGAAGATTCTGATTGCCTCTATACGAGCAACTGGAGCAAATGATTCTTCAAAGTCAATACCCTCCTCTTGACGATATCCTTTTGCAACCAATCGAGCCTTGTTCTTCAATACATCACTATGCTTATCAAGTTTTACTTTGAAGATCCATTTTAGAGCAATGATCATAGCACAGTCAGGAGCAGGTACTAATTCCCATACATCAAGTCGATCGAACTCATGAATTTCATCTTGCATGGCATTGAACCAGCTGTCTTCATTCATTGCAATTTTAACGTCTATTGGTTCGACCTTGGATAGTACAGAGTTGAAGAAGCACCATAAGGCATCAGTTGCAAGTTGTTTGCGAGTGGATATAGGACGAGAGGGATTTCCAATGATGTTGTTCATTGGATGATCATGTGTCCATTTTCTAAGGTGTTTGTGTGGTTGTTGTTGAGGAACTGAAGTAGCAGAATCGATTTCTCCTGATGATGATGGTTCTGATGATGATTCAGGAGCAAATATGTTTTCAAAGGGGGCATCTTCAGGTGTAGCAAAGGGATTATCTCCATCTAAGGTGCCATACACAGTTCCATGATGTACACTCGATGATTGATGATTTGTTGATGACACAAAGTGATCAGCAGCAGGCGCTTCTTAACTTAATGACATAGAAACTGAAGGGCTAACTTCATTGACAGGGATAGGAGCAGCCTCTGATGATGGATTTGACAAATTATTAGCAATTGGCTCATAGTGTTCATCAAACATTGGATCAAACAATTTCTTCAAATCATCTTCTGAAGGAGGTACATAAGGAGTTGTTGGCGAAGAATCGTATACAAGAGTAGAACTGATGGGACTACTTGTTGATGCGGGTCCAGAACTGGGTTGTCCCAGAGCCATTTGACCGGTCAGCTCATCGAACATAGCGTGAATAGTTTGCATGATACTCTGGGTTCTTTTTTTGTAGATTCGGTATCCTTTTCTGGTAGGTGCATATCCTACAAATACTCTAATGTCCACTTTAGCTTTAAGTTTGCCTAAGTTTTGACCCTCATTAGTTGGATAACACAATGCACCAAACACACGAAGGAATGAAAGATTAGGTTTTCGAATGTGGACAAGTTCATTTGGAGTTTTTTCATGAGAAGTATGAATAAGGGATTGATTTTGAGTGTAGCATGCAGTGGCAATGGCTTTAGCCCAGAGACACATTGGAACCTTTGAGTAAATCAGCATTGTTCTTGCGGCTTCCACAAGAGTTCGATTTCGTCTTTCAACAACACCGTTCTATTGAGAAGTTCGTGGAACACTTCTTTGATGACTGATTCCAACACTTTCATAAAAATCACTAAGTTGTTTATTAACAAACTCAGTTTCATTGTCTATTCGGATGATTCTGACAGTTTTGTTAAGTCGAACCTACAGCTGTTTGATAAGTTTGATGATGATATCTGGAGTTTCATCCTTTGTCCTTAGGAACTTAACCCAAGTAAATCGAGAGTAATTATCAACTACAACTAACACATATTTCTTCCCGAAAATGTTCTGCACTCTCATGGGTCCACATAAATCCATGTGAATAGTATGAAGAACTTCCATAACTGAGTTTGTATGTTTGGGTTTGTGGGCATACTTCTTGCTTTTTCCCAATTGGCATGCTGAAAAAAGATGATCTTTTTCATACTTTAGTCTAGGCAAGCCCGTTACTAAGTCCTTTCTGGAAAGTTCATTTATGGTGCCAAAGTTCAGGTGATTTAGATGACGATGCCATAACCATGACTTAGTTTCGAAACCTTTGACAACAAGCAAATTGGAGAAGATCTCATCATATCTTCGATAGAGATGGTGTATAGGTTTGAACCTCGTGTTCCTCTTAACAATTCCACACCATCAAGTTCTCTAACGAAACAAGTATGTTTTCTAAAAGCCACTTCTAGATCGGAATCACAGAATTTACCAACAGAGAACAAGTTATGACCAAGACCTTCAACATAATATACCATGGAGATTACACTTTTACCAACAACATAGTCTCCATAACCCATAATTGCACCGAAATGATCATTTCCGAATCTAACAGTCCCGATGAACTTACTCACAAAGTTCATGAGCCGTGACTGGTCTCCAGTCATATGCTTGGAACAGCCTGAGTCCAGGTACCACAGAACGATTTGAACGATCTGCAATTGAGCACAGACAAGAATGGATAACTGGATAATTGGGATCCCCATGCAAGAATGGGTTTCATTTGGTTAGTAACAGTGATTGAAACACCCACATCAGAAGTAGAAACAATGGAATCATTAGGAATAGATGCAGTGCTAGTGTCTGTATTTGACCTATTCAAAGTATGTTCACTTTTTAAGGGAATAATTCTACCAGTAGGCATCCATTTCCTAATGGGCATTGATCTAGATAATTTAGGGCACATCTCATTAAGATTGAATTTGCGACCAGTAGGTATCCACTGATAACCTATGTTACTAAATTTCCTTCCTGTGGGTTTCCAATGTTTTCTAACCTTCTTCCACCATTGCTTTCTAGCCTTCTTAGCTTGATTTTTTGTATTTATTAACTTAACAGGGTACTTAACAACATTAATCAACTCATTCATACCACATTCATGATTAGCAACAGAAACCAAGCAATCATCATTACATGTTTTTCTAAAAGTAGCAGAATTCAAATTAATTACAGTACGCTTATAGCTAATACTAGAATCAACACGATTGTTTTATTCAACTCAAACTTAATGTTCCTAGGGTGGTCTTCTACTTTCTTCCATTGCAGATTCATAGCTTGCGAGGTCCTATCATGCTTTGTATTGCCTGAAGGCTTTGATCCGCTTGCTTTTGTTTCACTGATTACTCCTGTAGAGGGAATTATGGGAACATTAGTTGGTTGAGCTACCTTTTGCATTCCTGAACTAGACGTGCAGGGATCTGAACTAATTGAAGCCCTTATAGAGTTCACTTTCTTAATACTGGGCATAGAACAAGGCATCACAACTTTACCTTTCTCACAAAAAGTTTTAGGACACGTTGCTTTCAAACATTCTAACAGCTCCTGAGATCGTTTGGCCTGAATGCAAGCAAACCTAATTTCTATATCAAATGGATTATTTATGAAATCCTCTTCTATAATCTCTCGGAGACATTCTAGACTATCCTTAAGGTAAGGAAAATAATCATGAAATGCAAGTTCGGTATTTCTAAGATGAGGAGGAATGTATTTAACAGTCACAGTATATTTGTAGTCTGCAGATGACTTTGATGCAACATTCTCATTAAAGACAAATGGCATTTTCCCTTTTACCTGACTCCTCAGATTCTCAATTTCCTTTTGTAAAGACGTTAGTATTTCGTTGTTCTTGTCACGAGTGACTTTCATTGAATCATATAAGTCTTTAAAGTGTCGTTTAACTTTTTCATTTTCTTCTAGAAAATTCTCATTTTCCTTTTGTAAAACATTAACCAAGTTTTGAAGATGAAAAGTTTGAGAACACTAAGAATCTAAAGGAGGAGGCATTTGGGAGCCAGTCACATTGTTCTTTTCTCCCTTTAATTGTGAAATTTGGGTTCTCATTTTTCTGATTGTGTTACAATGAGCTCGAATCTGTTCATCATGTTTGCTGATTTCAAAAACTGCATCAAATTCAGGAGCAACCAAGGATGTCTTGATATTTTAGGTTTTAACATTTTCTTTTAGATGTTGATATTTTAATTGCAAATCAAGATGCTCAACTTCCAATTTAGAAAAATGTTTCACCAGGTTATCATGATCATCCTGTTCAACCTTTTCATGCAATTTAGAGTTAGTTTTCTCAAGCTCAATGACACGATCATGGGAGACTTTTAGAGCAACAGATAAATCATGAAATTGAGATGCATTAATTGAAAAATTCGTGGCAGTGTAAAACACATCTTGAGTGATACATTCATAAATCAGATTCTCATTTAAGGTATGCAAGTTCTTCCTCTCAATCTCATTATATTTTAATTCTCGCTCATAGTCATTAACCTCAACTATCATTGTATCAAATTCCTTTTCCATTTCTTTAATATCTGAATCCATCCCCTTTTTAAGACTCTCAAATTGACCTCTTAATTGTTTAAAGAAAGGCATGACCTCAGTTAAAAAGCATTCTTTAGTTTGCTCAAAACCCCTTTCCCCTTCAGTTATACCAGTAGGCGTGATCCTTTTCTTACACGTCTTCTCAAAATCAACAAATAATTGATAAATAACATATTGACTGATTAAGGTCTTGCTCTTAGTGGGAATAGATCTAGGAACTAAATGCATTGGTGTATTGGGGGGATATACAGTGGTAGGAAGCATTCTCTTACAAGGGGGATTCTATTCAACAAGCTCATCAGCTTTTCTCATGTCCATATCCTTTTTCCAGAACACTTGTTCAGGGGTCAGCTGTGTTTGAGGTCTAAACTTGTTAAAGGCAATCCAATTTTCCTTTGTATAGTTGGGTGTTTTATAACTGATTTTCTTTTTTATGCATAAAGGGCTCTTAAGTTTTTCATCCAATTTCTTTCTAGTGACATCTTCTAACTGCTTATAAATTACCTTCTGTGCTTCTCTAGCTTTCTTACAAGCTTCAGGGTTTGGTTCATCAACTAATGCAAAACTATGTTTGTCACTTAGAAATCTATGCTTAGTGATCATGTGAGCAGTCTGAATGGTGTTTCCTTGTACGTACAATTTGTTTTCAAGTTTGTTTTTCAAAGTTTTTAGGTTGGAAAATTCATTAAAAAGTTTAGATTCCTTAGCATTAAACTCCTGCTTAAGCACTTTTACATTTTCTTGAAGTTCTTGTTTTTGCTTAGCCGTTTTATTAAGCTTTTCTTTTAAGGAATCTAGCTCTTGTTTTAGTATTTCTTCCCTAAAATTACTTTTTCTAATAATTGTACGCATTTGGTCATCCATTTCCTGCTCACGGGTCGTTAAATCAAACTTAGCATGTTTTTCATAAATGGCAACTTGTTCTTTATAGGCATTAAGTTCAGAGATAACAGAATCATTAGGGGCACTTGGAGTGTATTCATCAAAAACATAGTCATCATTGACTGCATAAGATACATCACTTAGCTCAATCACACTCTCACTTTGGGTCACATATTGATCATATGGGACAATATTATTATTACCCATATTAGCAATATCTGAGTCACAAGTTTCCTGTGATTGCACTTTATCATGTATCTTTTGCTGATCAACATCATCATATAGTTTTAATACCTCTGAGATGATTGATTCTTTGGATGGACTAGCTTGCTTTGATGATGAGACCTTTGGAGAGACCATTGGAGAAATGCTCGGCATGAAGATTGTCTGGGCAGTAGGTTCATCATCGACATCAGAGTCATATGCATCACAATCGGCAACTTGAAAGGCATTTTGATGATTGTGACCTATTTCCTGAATTGGCTGCTCATCCACATCTGCATCATAGTTTTTGGCATTACCCTTAGCAAGAAACAACAACTCTTCTTCATCCAAAACAGCTCCATTGTCCTGAGCTTGCACCAACAGCATCTTGTCCCTGAAGTATTCTGCATTTTGAGAGAGTTTTAGAGATGTGCAGTTCCTTGCAATGTGTCCATCACCACCACAGTTGTAGCACTTGGTTGGCTTTCCTTGTCCTTGATTGGCATTCCTCCCACGATTCTGATTAGCCACATACCCTCCACTTACTACACCTCTTCCCTGTTCATACTGCCTACCTTGAACTGGTTGCACCATAACCTTTCCATCTCTGATAGTAGCTTGATTGTGTGGGTTGGATGTTGTTCTGAGGTTATTGTTGGTGTGAGGAATGGTATTCAGATTTTGACTAACCATGAGAGATAGTTGATTGATGAAGTTTTCCATGAATGTGTTCGGGTCTGAAGGCTTATATGTTGGATCAGGGATGAGTTTGTAATTACCATTACCCGGGGGTACGACTTGAGAAGCTTTGGTGGTAATTCCAACATTTGTGTAAAAGGCTGTTGAATCATTTGAAGAACTTGTTTCTCCCTGGTTAGTTTTGAACTGTTCAAGAATCCTTCGTTAAAACATAGCATGTCTCTCATTCTGAAGAAGGAAGGCATACAGTTGCTCATAGTTGGTGTTCTTCAATCCTTTGGTTAGCTTCACAGAGGTGACAAATTTGTGCCATTCGGGATTCATGTTGTTCACAAACTTTGAGTTCAGCTGAATATTTGGCATGGTCATTTTGATATTCCTCATATCATTCACAAGCTTGTGGAATCTCACGTAATACTCATAGACACTTTCTTCTGGCTTCATCTTAAAGTGCTCAAATTCATCATACAGTTGTGATTCTCTGTCTTCCTTAGTTAATTCAGAACCCGAGAGAAGCATTTTGACATATCCCAAACCGCCTTGGCTTCAGTGTTGTGATTGATAAGCTTGTAGATATCTTTTGGAAGACCCTGAAGTATAATGTTTGAAGCCCTGATATCAGCATCAAATCTCTTTTTCTCCTTATCATTGAGCTCATCATACGTCTTTGGCCTGTCCAATCCAAAGATCATTGTTCCATCTGCAGCAGTATCAATTATGTCTCTTGTAGTCTCAATCTGATAAGGTCCTTTATCAATTGATTTGAGAATGTTAACCCCATTTTCCTTTCCCAAACAGTACAACCTGATTCGTTGAGCCCATGAGTCATAATCAGTTCTGTCAAGCATAGGTGGACGAGTATCTGATCCAGCTGCTTGAACGTCCTCAGCAACAGAAGAAACGATAGTAGGCACGATGTTAGACATGATTTCAAGTTATACGAGATTTTACTATTCTTTGATTAAACCGAGAAATTGATTCTTTCACGGGATTTTACTAAACTAAAGGAACAACTGTAAAAAATGTAGCACGAAGAAGTGACAAGTCTCAATAGACAAGTAGCTAAACAATCAACTCGCTTCGGTATCAACTCGCTAAATAGACAAGTCGCTTAAAAGACAAGTCGCTTAAAACTCAAGTCGCTTAAAGAAACAACTTGCTTAAAACCCAAGTCGCATAAAGAGTCAACTCGCTAAATAGCCAAGTCGCATACAGAGACAACTAGCTTAACCACCAAGTCGCTTAAACTAACTCGCTAACAGTACAACTTGCTTAATAGCCAAGTCGCTTTAGAACTCAAGTCGCTTAAAGAAACAACTCGCTTAGAACCCAAGTCGCATAAAGAGTCAACTAGCTAAATAGCCAAGTCGCATATACCAACTCGCTTCCAATAACAAAGCAACTCGCTTCCAAGAAACTCAACTCCGTGGCTCAACTTGCTTCGTACAACTTTCAAAAACAACCACTTTATCAATCAAAAATAGCTAAACCACAATGATTCAAGCCTTCCAATTCAAAACCTAAACACATATGATGATCCTAAACACAAAAGTACAATCAAAATTCAAACTTTAACACTAGAAATTGACCAAATGATTCAAACTCTCCTAAGCACTTATAACCCCAAAAACCTTATGAAATCCGCCAAAACAAAGAGCATGAAAGATGAATGATCAAACCATGGCTCTTGATACCAATTATAAGATATAGGATTTCACAAACACATCATACCAAATCAATATGGGGCGTATACAAGTTTTAGAGAGAGAAAGTTTTAGAGAGAGAAAGGGAAGAGAGTTGGGAACTATGTGAAACAAAGAAAAATGGTATTGAAGCTCCAAACCTCTACCTTAGGAGGTAGAGGGTATTTATAGTATTCTTACATGACACGCCTCCTACGGGCTGTGGATCAGGCATACAGTGGGTAAAGACCCGTCCGTCCTCCACGGTGATACATAACTAAATACTTATTAACATAAAATGACTATGACTACGAGCTTTCTAACGAATACATATACTTGAGGTGACCGACACTTTAATGACTGAATTTTCTAATTCCTAACAACTGTATATTTTAAATTTCAGAATTCAACTCATATGCACGACAAATCGGATGAAGATTGTTTTGGCCAAAATGCCATGGAAATTCAGACTTCAAGTCCAATTCATAATGAAACTTGGAATGGTAGCCCTATTTTGTTTGATGTTCATTCTCATGATGTTCATGCGGCTGATGATAAAAAGGTTTTGTTCCCTGTAATAGTACTTTTTTTATCGTTATTTTGTTACATACCTAAATCAGCTTTGTTAACTACAGACCTTAAGCCCAGAACCTGATCAATCATGCGAGAAATCGACATGTGTTATTGCTGATAACGAACAAGTTAGGATTAATTATATAGACCCTACCTCTTATCCATCATATATGTCGCAGCTCGAGGATTTATGTCTTCCAGTCGAACCATTCCCGGTAGTTGATCACATTCCAGATGATGATCCCAGTCATATGAATTTACCTAATTTGAATAAAAATTTTCTCAATCTGCTATTGTAGTACGTATATAATAATTTCACCTGCACTATTGACAGATGTTTGCTATATTTGGTCATCTATTATAGTTGTGTTTTTCTTGTATAATTACAGGGCAAAAACTTTGATGATGATTACTCTGTTTATGGATCTTTGAAATTCAACGAGCATGGGTTACATATTCAAGAGCCGAAGCAAGATGAACAAAAGGCTGCTAAAAACAAGGAAGATGGCGAAACACCAAGTGAGGTAGTGGTAAATGTTGATGATAAACCCGGATAGGCGGTTCAAGCTACTGAGATACATGCTCACGATTGCAATGTTACTGAAAAGTAAGTGAAGGTGTGTTTAATGTTGATGATAAACCTGGTGATGATAAACCTGGAGAGGCGGCTCAAGCTACTGAGATACATGCTCATGATTGCAATGTTACCGAGAAAGTAAGGGAAGGTGTGTTTAATGTTGACGATGAATCTGGAGGGGCGGTTCAAGGTAATGAAAATAACATTGTTGATTGCAATGCTACTGATCAACATTCTCATGATCGTGAGAAAGTAAGTGAAGCAGTGTTAAATGTGGATGAGAAATCTATAGAGGGGGTTCAAGGTAATGAAAATAACATTGTTGATTGCAATGCTACTGATCAGCATTCTCATGATCGTGAGAAATTAAGTGAAACAGTGTTAAATATGGATGAGAAATCTGTAGAGGGGGTTCAAGGTAATGAAAATAACATTGTTGATTCCAATGCTACTAATATAGATTCTCATGATCGTGATAAAATAAGTGAAGGAGTGTTAAATATTGCTGAGAAATCTGTAGAGGGGGTTCAGGGTAATCAAAATAACATTGTTGATTGCAATGCTACTGTTATAGATTCTAATGATGCTGAGAAAGTAAGTGAAGAAGTGTCACAAATGGCAGAGATAGGGGATGATCATACGAATCATGTTGAAGAGAATAAGGATGGCGATGGGAATGTTAATGATAAATTATGTGAGCTGGTTATTCATAATGAAGCATACAATGTTGATGGCCACGTTAATGAGAAAGCAAGCGGGGGGGGGGGGGGGGTGTTAGTGGTGGCAAATGAGACCGCAACCAAGGCGGTATTTGACAAAATTGATAGTGATGCTGAGAAAGCAAGAAAGGCCATGTTTCATAATTCTGAGAAAAACACACAAACTGTTTCACAAACTGAAGGACAAGCCAATAAGCCTTTGACTACAGCTTATGAGGTACAACTACATTATTTATTAAAGTTACTATTAAAGTTCAAAATTCGATGTTATTTCAATGCTGAACTTTGCATACAGGATGTTTTCATGCGTGATAAAAGGAAGAGAAATGCAAGTAAGGCTCTACTGTCACCTTATGGTGGCCCAGCAAAAAAGAAAAGTAGTAAGGCCAAAGTTACCCAAGAGAGTACTCCTATTTTGAAAGAAGATGTTGACTTAAAAATGTCAAAGCAGGTAGGCAAGTGTTTGCAGGACCCATACGTGAACCTCCCTCCCACGACTCCACAATTGCCGAAAAGGCGTTCCAAAAGACTGAAGAAAGGGATTAATTCCCCATGTGGTGAAGATAATCAGTTGGAAACATGGTTAGAGGTATTACAGAAATATTTTTACAAACAAACAGCGTAAAGACATATCCATTAATCTGGTTTTTAAAATTTTTCAGGATCTATCACGTCCTGAAGGCTGCGATATCAACAAGATTACTAATCCAACGTGTATGGATATGTTTATAAATTTTTTTGAAGTAATCGTATAGCTTTCCTTGGGGTCACCGTGACATCGTTGTTCACCGAAAATTTTGGTTGGCTTTGTTGGGGTATGGAAGGGTTAATAAAAAAGGATGGCTTGGAGATGAGGTACTTAACAATTAGTTAATTTCCATAAAAAAATATTTTTGATTTGAATAAGTTTAACAGTATGTATTTTATAAAAAAATTGCAGCATCTGGATCTTTGGTTGATCTAATGTGGCAGTTCAGGCTGGCTAATGGCGATTGGGCTATGGCTGGACCATTTTTCTCCTCTTCTCTCCTTGATGGGTCTATGCGTGCCTACTTCGCCACTGGTCAACGCTATCCATTGCCATGGTATAGTGTCAAGAAGGTTTGTATATAAAGACCATACTTTCTTCTAGATACTTGAGTGATATACATGCTCAAAATGTTCTGAATTACGACAAAGATTATTTGTTCACATTTTGGTATACTTTCCTGTGAACGTACCCGAGTGCTACTGGTTTCTCGCCGACTTACAAATTCGTACAGGAGTTGTAACTATTTACGACTCACTAGGTACGCCAGAACCTGAGACGAGAAGTGAGAATATAAAAATGAGGCCCACTTTTGAGAGAATGCTACTACAGTATCTAAAGTTCTGTAAAGTTCTTCAAGCCAAATCAATATCTGTTTCTGATTATAAGATCACATTTTGAGTTTCGGATGATGTCCCTAAACAAGATGATGTATACGACGATTGTGAAGTTTGGATCTGTATTTCTTTGCACAGGTTGGGTAACAACTTAAGCATGAAGGTTGATGATCCTCTTCAAGTTGCTTTGGCGTATCGAGAGCATATGGTGGAGTACTTTTGGAAGTATAAGGTGGCTATTCATACAAATGATGAATAAAGAAGCATTTCAACTCTTTGGGTATGGCTTGTATTAGGGTTTAGACTTTTGTTGTTCAAACAAATGTAACCACAAACTGTACGAGTTGTTTAAGCACTTCTACCTGGAGTAATTTTTAGGACATCAAAAGACAACTTCTTATGCATTTCTGTGTAGTGCAACTTGGTATATTCCTAACAGCCATTTCATTAGGCACTTAGAAAGCTTTGTATAAGTCTTAGCTTCACCACAACATGTAGGCTTTCTTTAAGCACTTCTTTTGTATATACGTGTTGTGATACTGATGATCTGCAACAAACATTATGTGTAACTTGCAATGTTTTTTTACAAACAACCATTTGATTAGATAACATTTAATGGTTTACAACAAATGTTGACAATTGACTACAACCAATCTTATTGTTAAAAAGACCATAAACTACGTAGTACATAACACTTATTGTTGAACAGATTACCATAACCAAACTACAACACTGAAGAGAACAATCAAACTGAAAACCAGCACAACTTTGTCATGAACTTGCACTCTTGACTTGATAAAAGTCAACTCATCCAAAATTTTTATGATATCATTATTTGAAACCTCAATAACTTCATCCGAGACTGAACGCTTTCCCGTCTTCATTAAATGTTTCTTTTCCTCATGTTCCTTGTAAAACAAATCTTTGTGATACTAACTTGGTAGTTTCGGGTCTATGAACCCATAGAACTTACATTTGGTCTCTTCATCCTAAAAAGAAGTTTTGTTAAATTCACATATTCAACCTAACAAGTAAAATAATTATAATGGATAATAATATTACATAAATTGGACAAGCCTTGAATCTTCTACCAGGATGCTTCCGGGACCAAGCGATTTGTACTTCGACCGGTAATGGTTTTGAACATTCGCAGTGTGTAGCATTAATGTAGTATTCAAAGGTCTTTTAATTAGATCTGGAAGTAGAGGCAGAGGAGGAAGCCATTGTTTTATTTCACCCAATTGTTGACTTTGAATTTAATTTTATTTTTTTAACGGGTATTCACAAATGGGTACAGTCGACGCATTTCTAGTAAAGTGACATCCAAATTTGGCGGGAAATATACTTTGTGAATGAGCGGGTAATGAATATTGTGGAGGTAAAATTTTAAGCGAATTTTGTATACAGCGACTAAAAGATCCATTTTTTCAGCGAATTTTGATTTGGTTTATTGCTATGTACAATCCCATAACATAAATTAGTCAAACAAACAATAATTCCACAACCAAATATAAATGACTTCGACTAATTCCCAAATATTCAAAGTTTATTTAGAATTTGAGAGATCAATTCGTGGAGTTTTACTTCCAGTTGACATCACCTACCTAAATCTGATTACGTATGTTACTGACAAATATCAGATTAAAGATAACATCATCAGTTTATACTACATGTCCGGTTCAACCAAATTGATGTAATTGACGATGATGATGTTTCCTTCTTCGTTCATGAAATATGTTGTAAGCAGAACGTGATTTAGACACTATACATCAAACTTATCGAGAAATATTCTGAGGTAAAGCCGTCTACTTCTTCTAAGCCTCTTGATATTGATCTTAATGTTCCTTTGTTGCCTCAAGAATCTCATTTTCAAACACCAAAAGTTGAAGATCATAATAATGAGGGTGCAGGCGAAAACATTAATGAAGATGTGCAGCCTAGTTGGCAAAAAACCACATTTCAAAATATCCCTGATCTACCCAGTTCACCTGATCCCATAATTAAAAAGTTAAGTAACCATAAACACCTTGTAGTATCTAAATTAAAGGTGGGTAGTAGGTTTGATGATAAGCAAGGATGCATTTATGCAATAGGAATAAAAGCGTTGGTTGATTTATTTGAGTTTAAAGTTACTAAGTCATGTAAGAATAGGTACAGTGTAGCTTGTTTTGAAGAAGATTGCAACTGGTACATTAACGCACGAAAAAGTGCTGTTAACCGATACTTCTATGTTACTAGCATTAACAACTGTCATATATGTTCCAGAACAAAAAATTATCCTAATTATCGAAATGCTACCCAAAAATTAGTGGGTCACATACTTGTTGAAAAATTGAGGAATTACAAAAGGGTCTATATGGGTGAGGACATAAAAAATATTTTAATATTGATTGGAAAGTAGACATTTCTTACAAACGAGCTTGGGGTGGGAAAAACATTGCATTACAGTTGTTGAACGGTTGTCCTACAGATTCTTTTGAGCAGTTGCCGTATTACTGCTATAACTTAAAGTTGCAAAATGAGGGGACAGTAACACACATTGAGACATATGACACATATCGGTTTAAGATGGTATTCATTTGTTTCGGTGTTGCTGTAAGATTTTCTTAAATTCTATTATCTTTTATTTCTAATTATTACCTTCATTATTATGTAAATAGTATTAATTAAGCAATTTCTGATCGATTTAAAATAGATTCGGAGCTTATTACGTTTTATGTGACCATTGCTAATCATTGATGCTGCACATCTTAAAGGGAGATACCTTGGTACAAATTTGGTCGTTGTTCAGATCGACGGAAACAACCAGATTATACCTATTGCAACTGGTGTTTCTCAAGGTGAGACCCATGAATCATGGACTTGGTTTTTGAGCAAACTTAAAGAATGCATTGGTGAAGTAAAAGATTTGGCCATCATCTTTGACAGACATCCGGCAATTGCACATGCATGTAGTACCGTTTTTCCTAAAACCTTTCATGGTTTTTGTTGTCGTCATTTAATGATGAACTGCAATTTGAAAACTAGAATGTGGAAGGCTATATATTGGAGGACATGCAAAGCTTACACAGAGCAGGAGTTTGATGCTTCAATTTCTAAGATTTAATCATTAAAAGCTGAAGTTTATAGAAAACTAAAAGATGAAGTTGGATTTGATAAATGGTCACGTGCTTACTGCCCTGCAAACAGGTACAATTACATGACCTCAAATAGTGCAAAATCAGTAAACTCTGTAACCAAAGATGTTAGGAAAGTTCCAATAACCCAACTAATGGAGTACTACCGAAGGCTTCTACAAAAATGGTATTTTGATCGTCGAGCAAAATACAAAGGTAACTAATAAAAATTGTCTATTATAATTGGTTTACCACATATTTGGTATATCGCTCCAAAATGTATTTTTTTTTAATTTCAGATGCTCCAGCGGATGAACTTACCAAATGGGCAACTGCAAAAGTAAACAATAGTTTTCACTCATATCCATTGTACTTAAACTTTTATTTGGTTAATTTATTTACCAGGGTGCAGGATTACTCCCCTTTACCCAAAAAAAAAGTAAACAATAGAATGGAAAAGAGTGCTAATTAGGTTTTTAACGGAATTGAGATGCACAAAATGTACCAAGTTACTGATCCAAAACATGTTCATATTGTTGACTTTGACAACAAAGAATGCAGTTGCCGCAAATGGCAGCTATCGGGTCTACCTTGTGGTCATGTTTGTGTTGTGTCTAGAGTTGAAGGCTTTAATGGTCTACCTTGTGGTCATGTTTATGTTGTGTCTAGCAGTTGGGCGATGGATTGGTTTAAGAAAACGTCACTAAAAAATACATACGAAGAAAGGGTTTATCTTTTAAAAGAAGTATCCTTGTGGCGTACTCCTGATGACTTCCAAACCGTAAAACCACCTGCTATGGATAAGCGGCAACCTGGAAGACCCAAAGAAAAAATACGTATCCGATCACAGGGGGAAGAGCCAAAAAGCAGAAACTGTGGCAGGTGTGGAAAAGGAAGGACACACAAGACATTCATGTACTCAACCATTGATGACAAAAAAGGCAAGTGTGTTTCTATATTTTATTTCAATTTATACAATTTTTTATGTACTTACTAATATTATTATTTGAACTACTGGCACATCTCAGAAACGTAAAAGAAACTCAAATCGTGCACCCCTACTAACGAAGAAGCAGTGGAACAAGAACGACACGGAGGACAGAGGACGCGTGTAGAGGTCAAACAGGGAGAAGAAAGTGGTCAGTCAAATAACGATTTCGTATGGAACTGTGAATTATCTAATCCTGAAAACAACGTTCCTAACAACATTCAGTCACAACTTGTGACGTCGAGTAACAGCAATGTTCCAAAACACGGGTCGTGTAGTACAGCAAATATTGTTCATTTGGACGATTTCTAGTTGTTATTTCAATTTGAACTTTAACACAATGGAAGCATAACTTATTAATCATCTAGGATTTTCAATGTTTTATTTGTTTTTTATGGACGTTACTTGAACAATAATAGCTACAGGAGTGGCTTGCTATTATTTGTTTTTTTTGGATGTTACTTTGTGACAATGTTATTCATTATTGTGGCACCATTATTTACAATCAACTGTTGAACATGTGCAAAGTTTTTGTTCTTTTCTATACAAACATATAGGAGTCAAGCATATAGTGTAACATCACTGCTAAATGGTATACATGTGACGAGTTATTTACCTTTTATTTTGTGTATTTAAGAGCAAACTTGCAAATATATTTTCACACAACATCATTCAATAAATAAGTAAGCAAAAACAATGTCAGGACTGCCTAAATGTGATGAGGTAAGAGCTACTGCTAAGAGTAACAACTAGATAGACATGATGATTCACTACTACTGTAACGCTGCAATTGAAGATGTTCAATTGGCAAGAAAGTTGAATATCCTAACTCAAGAATTGGTTAGACTTAATTGTGAAAGGGTTGCTGTTATTCAAGAGATGGAAACTGTGCAAAAGAAGGTGCCACAAAAAACTGTTGAGTTTCTGAAGCAGGAGCAAGCCCTTAGTGAACAAAAACTGATGCAAATGAATATCTTGGCAGGCGAACTGGAGCTGAGTGCTCGTAACAAGGATTTCTTTATTCATAAGCTTGAGAGTACGTTGTTGCTGTAAGCGCTGTGAGATATGCCAAGTACTAAGTGTTATATCTTATGTGATTTCCTAGTAACTAAGAGTACTATATGCTCCTAGTAAGTATTAGTGTTATAGTGTATGTGATTTCCGTGTACTTAGTGTTATATCGTATGTGCTTTTCTAATAAGATACTTTATTCAATAAAGTTTCCTAGTAAGTAGGAGTTAAATAGAGTTTATTTACTTACCTTTTTTCTTGTCTTCAAGAGTTGGATGGTCTTGAATCTTTTGTCTTTTCAGTGTATTCAGGTTATCCTCTCCAATCTATGGGAATTGAATTTAAAATAAGATAGCGAAAAAGATTAAAATGAAGAATAGAACACATTAACATAACATTGTGCCCCTTACTATTAAAGTATCGTCTGACCTTTTTGCATCCATTTCTTGTTTTCCAAAATTTTGCGCCTAACGGTTATACAACAATACAACATTGATGTTCTACATAATATGACATAAGAATACACAAGAACATCCAACAATGGTTAACATCAAAACTACACAATCGCGGAGTAGCCTATAATTCAAAGTCCAATTATAATCAACAACTTAAGACAATGACATACAAAATACTACTGAAAACATCATACCCAATCCACAAACAACAAAAACAAACAATGTTTTATAGGTTATCATAATTAGGTTATCATAATTACATTGTTTCATAGCTAAAACAACCCAAATTTGCAATCCATAACGGATTACATAAGTTTGATACTCGCATTGACGCACCTAAACAGACTATAGGTAGGCATAGCCTACCAATCTACATACCCATATCAACACTAATAGCCATTCTGATACGCTTACGCAGCGCATTCGGGGTCAAAGGAACTTCCTTTTCGTCGAGCAAGTTTTTCAACACCCTAGGCAGTGAACCTAATCGTTGTAGTGTAGTATTAGGGTAAGCCACAGGAATTGATATCGTTCTCTAGGGGAATAGGAATGCTAGTGAGAGGTTACTACGCTAAGGTTGGGGTTGAGGAAGATTATTTTTTTTTATCTTTTTATGTTTTTTTTAGGAAATGGGAAGGTACGAATCTCGGGGTTTGGATTTGGGGGGTTGGTATTTCTACCGATTACTCTACTAATCTAATTATCTAATTAACTAAGGTGGGGGTAGTCTATGTCTAATTATTGTGTGCTCGTATGATGGTTTAAAAATGTGTTTACTTAGGTTTTATTACTACTTAATTATCTCCTATTGATGGTTGAATTGTCACGTCATTATTCTTAATCGTGTTGTGTGTCTAAGGTCGTAGGGTATGCGTTTATCCATAACTCTTTGAAACTACCAAAGGTTATCGCCTACAAAGTCTCTAGGATTTATAAACTTTAACTCTTAGGTACTCTTCGGATGGTTTAGCCTACAACAACTCTAGGTATTATAAACTAAGGTTCACAAAGATTAATCAAGCATTAACTACACAATGGATGACCTATCGCATTACTAGATCATTAACAATTAAGATAAGAGACAACCAATCAATATTCAATAATTAAGTTTCATATTCCCTAAGCAAACACACAAGTAAATTAGCCGGACATGGGGAACATGCAAGCATACACACAAGTAATTGAAGACATAATTAAATTAATGAAGTAAAGCACTTATCTTGATGTAAGATAGGGTTTGGAACCTTAAAATACTGTACAAGACAGCCTTGGTTTGGTTTAGGTTTTTACTCCGAAAGACTACACACTGAAAACTAAAAAATTCGGATTATATATATAAGATTACATATGCGACGGCGTCACCCTTTGATTTGTGACGCCGTCGGGTCACCGTCATTAGGGTTTCGTGTTGGCCAAGTTAGTCTTGCGACGGCGTCACCTTATGCTTGTGACGCCGTCCCCTTCAGTCTCTGACGTCGTCTTGATTAAATCTAGGCCGTCTGAGTTGCGACGACCTACTCTTTTAAAATCTGATACTGTCACATGTAAATAAGCAATTTGGCTACTGAGCCGTCACAAAAGAGGTGCGACGGCGTCGCAGTTAACACCTGACGCCGTCCCCTTCAGTTTTTCGTCCGAGTAAGTGTCATTCCAGCAATTTGCCTTCAAGAGACCTAAAAAGTGAAAAGGAACGATATTAAGTAATAACGGATACAAAAGTGATCAAATAAGGGCTTAAATGACCCCTCAAAAAGGTACATTTTAATACCTTATCAAATATCCCTACACTTGGTATTTGCTTGTCCTCAAGCAAATGTACTTTTAGCCAATTAATTTATAAGTTAGGGGTCATGAAGCATTGGTTTAGAACAATCCACAACACATATAAGCCCTGCAAAAGTCATAACAAGCACGGAAATTACATACTAGCACCTCACATGGGGTGTTTGGATACTCACATCTCTCGGGTGTATATGAAATATAACAAGTTGGAAATGGAAGATAAACACTCATTAACCGGTCCTAGTACATAGATTACCATAGGCTTGAGACTAGATCAAACCTCCATCGCTTTGGCGTAAGCACCTAGGAAAGACTATCAAAGAGGTCTTTTAAAGGGTTGTAACGTTAGGCTTACGGTAGGGAAACAAAGGGTTTGGTGGGATAGGCTATTTAGTGGTGGCAAGTCAAAAATCTTTATGTTACAAGCATGCGAAAAATGGCGTTGCTAAGCCAAGACTCGACACTCTAGACTCTAGATAACTGAAAAAAACAAACATAAATTAAAAAGATAGATGTAGGATGGTAGCCCGTTTTTTTTTTTTTTTTTTTTTTTTTTTTTTTGAACACTTTATTTTTTTTCTTTTTCTCTTTTTCTACTTTTTTTTCGATTTTTTTTTCATTCATACACTTTTACTCTACCATCCTCTACGGTAACATAAAAATGATAGGGATTTATAGGCACATCCCTACACTTGAGTTTTTATTACTCTAACACTAACTTGACCCGAATTGAAAAGATCAAAACACTTGGAGTACATTATTACACAAATAAAGGGAATTTGAATTTAACGTTCCCTTCCCGTCATTTCATAAACTTTAACTTTTCTCATGAGTCCCAATCGTCCCAAAACTGTATACAAAGGATATGACTCGACTTAGCAACTTATGCAAGCAACTAGATAATTGAACTAAGGGTTTTAGGGTGATAACAATAATGCACTAAAAGTGAGTGCATACAAGGTAGGCTAAGGCGATTTGGGTGTACATTTGGGGGTGGGGTGTAAACAATGCTCTTCATTGATATTCTGGAAAACCGAAACATCACGAGAACCGCGAAAAGGATAGGCTCTGAGGGGTTAACTAGGGGTATCATGTACTAAAGATGAGTACAACGTAAAGGTGTGGGGGGATTACTCAACCGATGTGGAAGAAGTAATTATATTACGGGTATCAAACAAGGGTTATCCTAATGCCTCTTATCATTTAGTTATTCCTAACTACATAAGTGTAGTCTTACTAGCGATCTCGGGATGCATCACAAAACAAGTTCTAGAATCTATTATACTACCGGTTCACACTCTAAGCATTAAAGATGAATGCTTTAATTCCTACTAATCTAAGGGCGATCCTCACATTTTGGGTGGAATTTAAGTGGTAAAGGGTTTTTGTGCTAGTCATATAATTTTCTATCCATGAGACGCTTTTGTTAAGACTACTGACCCACTCCTATATGTCATGAAAAATTTTAAATTTGGTGCCAAAATTACCCTAACCGACATTTTCTCATGGTTTATCTACACAAATGCAATTGGACAAAGCAAATAATTAAGGATAAGCATAGTTTCAAAGTTCCCGTTTTATTTTCCCTCCCTACACTTAAACTGAACATTGTCCCCAATGTTCCCCGAAAGTATCAAAGTTATGATAATGGAAGGTAATAAAAGATGAAAGAAACTAATACTCCCCTGATTAGCTCGGTAGGATCCGTGTAAAGTGGTGGTTACATCTTTCTTCAAGAAGAACGTTTGCGTGAAAAGCTCCTTCTCATCTTATGTATATTCTTCTTGATAAATTAAACCTGCACACTTGAAGAAAACAAACAAATCCTTCGCGTAAAATCGGCGGTAATAATATATATAAGACTCTACTAAACTAGGATATAATGCTTGTGGAATGAATGTTTACAGAATTTCTGGAAAATTAAGACCTGGAAAATTCCAAAAAATTATAAGTAGCTTAGAAAACGAGAAAAAGTAATCAGTTGTTTTTGCTCCTTCCTGACGCCGTCAGGTTATCCTGACAAAAACTGGTCTGCGATTTTCTGGAAAATTTACATCTTTAGAATCTGGAAAAATTTCCTGCAAAACATCCATTATGACTCGATACAAGCATTTGACTCGAACAAGCACACATGTATATCTTTTAATTAATTGAAATTCTCATGTTTACGTTTCTTTTGAAAACGTGTGTAATCCTGCCTACACTTATCCTTTATGTAAAATACCTTTATATGTAATTAAGACGAGGTTAAAAACAAAATAAAGCATTTTTACAAATTTAAACATGAGAATAAACAATCAATAAAAGATATATGGCACAAACAAGCAAACAATTAAGCATGGGTTGCCTCCTACGAAGTGCTTTTCTTTATTTATGAGTCTTGTAGCTAGACTCGTAGTCGTGCCCTTACGTACCGATATAAGTAAGCCTATCCTTAACAATGTCATAAGGATCAAACTTATCATTTAAGTTCCTAGTAGTACGTTTGGTTCGATATGCCTTTTCAAACTTCTCTCCATCGGGATCATAGATTGTTATCCTAATGTGCCACACTCCATTACCATCACTAGGCGGTCTATCCCAATCCCATTTATGTTAAGGCTTATCGCTCTCAACTTTCCACTTATTCATGACAAGGTTGACGGGCAAGCTTCCTAGGAACTCGGTCATCTTCCTAAATACTAAGGCGTCCTCGAACGGGTTCACTTCCATGTCCTAGCCATTTCTTTTTCATGGAAAGTTGCTTTACTAGCAAAGGTTTCATCTAGGTAGAAAGGTCGTTGGGGACCTATGAAGTTCTTATCTAACCAAGGTCCATATCTAGATGGCGTTCTATCCAACCTAATCTCATGTGGGATTTCCTCTTCTTTGTAGTACGTATGCTTTTTGACATCGTAAATTGATCTAGCACTCCCCTCTCCTACCATTATTTTGGACATCTTACAATCAATGATGGCACTAGTGGTAGCTAAGAATCCTCTTTCTACTAGCAAGGGGCATTTCGGGTCCTTATTCATGTCTAGCACATGGAAGTCGGCCAAAAGAGTTAATTCTCCTACGTGTACTACCATGTCTTTTATTATCCCTACCGGATATGCAACACTACTGTCCGCTAGACCTAAGATGGTTTCCATTGGTTCTATCTTACCTAAGTTAAGGCTTCTATGGAGGGACAACGGAACAAGATTGATGCATGATCCTAAGTCGGCTAGAGCATCGAAAGGTTTGGAAGTTCCAAGCCTACACGGAAGAGTAAATAGCCCGGGATCGTCTAACTTCTTAGGTAGATTATTTCGCACAAAAGCGGACCCATGTTTTCCAAGTTTAAGTTCTAATTCATATTTTTCTTTTAAAGCATTATAATAAGGTGCATGAGCTAAGACTTCAAGAACCGGTTTTTCTTGATGGAGTTCCATGTACTCCTCCTCTAGATTAGGTTTGGGTTCTTGGTTGACGGGTTTCTCAATATTGGGTTCTACCAATGGTGCGGGGCCTTGGTACCTCATTTTGGATTGCTTGGAACCCTTGTTGATAGCATTTACCGAGTGAACTGTTGGGTGTGAGGGCCATGGATGTGCACTCTCCCATGGTGAACAAGAACATGAAGTCGATGAAATCGAACTCACATTTGGGTTCTTTATAGTATCACTTGGGAGTGCTCCAATTTCCCGGTCATTAAAGGCTTTTAAGAGGGCATGAAGCTTGTTTGTCATCTCGCCTTGTCTTCGCTTAAAATCGGCTTCAAGCTTAGTCAATCGAGTTTCTTGAGATGACATGAATCTAGATCCAATTGCCTCAAGATTAGTGGGGTTCCCGGTGCTTGGAGGATTGAACCTATTAGGTGGACTAGATGAGCTTTGGGGTGTGCTCGAGTTTTGGTTCCACTTAAGATTAGGGTGATTTCTCCATGAGGGGTTGTAAGAGTTTCCTAAGTTGTTTTGTTCGGGCTTGAAAGTGTACCATTTCTCTCCCACTCCATCGGTACGCATGGAGGCGTAGTCCGCAAAAGCTTGTTCGAGGAGTCTTGTGCAATCACGAGTGTCATGGGGACCACTACATAACTCACAAGGTAGAGTGATTTTATTCACTTGATGTGAAGACTTAGGATTTTCGTAGGAGCTCATTAGGAATTTGACTTGATCTTCAAGTTCGAGCATCCTACGGTCGGAAGGTTGTGAGTCAATGGGAGGCAAGGAGATTGCCTTAACGGTTTTGGGCAACTCACGGGGGTCATTCCAACTTTCGTTGTCATAGAGAGCAAGGTCCTCTATTATACCCCATGATTCTTCCGTGGTGAGATCACTAAGTTTTCCACCGGCCACTTGGTCAATGGATCGCTTGGTGGGGAAGTTGACATGATCATAGAAGAGTTGGACTTGGAGCCAAAGATCAATGCCGTGATGAGGGACTTTATGAAGTAAGTCCTTGAATCGAGTCCATTCTTCGTAGAGAGATTCACCTTGACGTTGTTGGAACATCAAGATATCATTCCTAAGCTTAGTGGTTCTCCCCGGTGGGAAAAATTGAGCAAGGAAGCAAGAGGTGAGATCATCCCAACTTGAGATGGAGCCGGGGGAAGTCGCTCAAGCCAATTACCAGCTTCGTCCCATAGAGAAAATTGGAAGAGACGCAGACGCGTGGTCTCCCGAGTAGTAGCATCGAGGTCGATGGAATTGACTATTTTAAGGAAATCCTTAAGATGCTGATTAGGATCTTCGGAACGAAGTCCATGGAATGCACATCCGTTTTGCACCAACCGGATAGACTACGAGGAAGCTAAAAATGGGAAAAAATTTACTTGATAGGAATCAAGCAAAGAAACCTAAACGAGGTGGACTCCTAACTAGCTATTCTATTCCCCGGCAGCGGCGCCAAAAACTTGATACGCTTACGCAGCGCGTTCGGGGTCAAAGGAACTTCCCTTTCATCGAGCAAGTTTTTCAACACCCTAGGCAGTGAACCTAATCGTTGTAGTGTAGTATTAGGGTAAGCCACGGGAATTAATATCGTTCTCTAGGGGAATAGGAATGCTAGTGAGAGGTTACTACGCTAAGGTTAGGGTTGAGGAAGATTATTTTTTTTATATTTTTATGTTTTGTTTAGGAAATGGAAAGGTACGAATCTCGGGGTTTGGATTTGGGGGGTTGGTATTTCTATCAATTACTCTCCTAATCTAATTAACTAAGGTGAGGGTAGTCTATGTCTAATTATTTTGTGCTCGTATGATGGTTTAAAGATGTGTTTACTTAGGTTTTATTACTCCTTAATTATCTCCTATTGATGGTTGAATTGTCACGTCCTTATTCTTAATCGCGTTGTGTGTCTAAGGTCGTAGGGTATGCGTTTATCCCTAAATCTTTGAAACTACCAAAGGTTATCGCCTACAAAGTCTCTAGGATTTATAAACTTTAACTCTAAGGTACTCTTCGGATGGTTTAGCCTACAACAACTCTAGGTATTATAAACTAAGGTTCACAAAGATTAATCAAGCATTAACTACACAACGGATGACCTATCGCATTACTAGATCATTAACAATTAAGATAAGAGACAACCAATCAATATTCAATAATTAAGTTTCATATTCCCTAAGCAAACACACAAGTAAATTAGCCGGACATGGGGAACATGCAAGCATACACACAAGTAATTGAAGACACAATTAAATTAATGAAGTAAAGCACTTATCTTGATGTAAGATAAGGTTTGGAACCCTAAAATACTGTACAAGACAGCATTGGTTTGGTTTAGGTTTTAACTCCAAAAGACCACACACTGAAAACTAAAAAATTTGGATTCTATATATAAGATTACATATGTGACGGCGTCACCCTTTGACTTGTGACGCCGTCGGGTCGCCGTCATTAGGGTTTTGTCTTGGCCACGTTAGTCTTGCGACGGCGTCAACTTATGCTTGTGACGCCATCCCCTTCAGTCTCTGACGTCGTCTGGATTAAATCTAGGCTGTCTGAGTTGCGACGACCTACTCTTTTAAAACCTGACACCGTCACATGTAAATAAGCAATTTGGCTACTGAGCCGTCACAAAAGTGGTGTGACGGCGTCGCAGTTAACACTTGACGCCGTCCCCTTCAGTTTTAGCAGCCTGAGTGTCTCGATTCTTGAATTTGGCCATTTTCTTCATATATTCGCGCCTTTTCGTCCGAGTAAGTGTCATTCCAGCAATTTGCCTTCAAGGGACCTAAAAAGTGAAAAGGAATGATATTAAGTAATAACGGATACAAAAGTGATCAAATAAGGGCTTAAATGACCCCTCAAAAAGATACATTTTAACACCTTATCACATTCAAAAGACTGGCAATCAACATACCCATATCAACTTCATAACGACGCTACCCAAAAGAGCCAAAAGACTCTGAATGACGCTACCCATGAGATAGCTCTTCATCAATCTCCATCAACGTAACATGATCTTCCTTATCATCAATCCCTGCATGTATCCCAACAAGAACTGCATACATTGCATCGAGTACACGACGCTCCATACGCTGGATTTTCATAAGACACCCCAAAGCATCAACAACCTTTTCATTGTTTGGCCCAATAAAACGCGTCTCCCCTATAGTATCTTGACGTTTGCGAATCTTCTCACGCAACTTCATTGTCTCTTCTTCCATACGATGGATTAAACAACGATCCTCGCTGACCTCACTCCTAAAAAGGAACTTAAAATCCCCAGCCAAATCGTTTGTACCGCTTGCCTGTTTCAGTTCTTCAATATTGGGGATCGCCGCCATGGTTGTTTTTGGTAGGTGGACACACACAGTGAGAAGATAATAAGACACACTAATACCCACACACTAATACCCCCAAGAATATAAATACCCAAATCTACCCAAATCTTATTTAAAACAAATCTACTAAACAAATTAGATATTACGCGAAAATAATACTTGCAAAACATAACAGAAACAAACTGTTCTTTTTTTTTTTTTTTTGTAAAAACAATTTTAATATCACAAAACAAAAAAGTATATCAAAATGTAACAAAAAAAAAAACCCTTAATGTTTATCCTTTGTCACAAATATGTCCTCCAAAGCCAACCATATATATGAACACCTTTTCCCATGCATAAATGAAAAGTCAAAACATATATGAGAAACCTCCATCATGTTAAAAAAAATGAGTATAACTTCTAAACAATATACATTTTATAAAAGAATTTTGCTACATCCACATAATAATCCCACTAAAAACCCCCACTCGCTGATGTGTCAGTGAGTGATTTGTTTTTTATGGGAAGTGGATCCCACAAAGTATCGCATAATCGACATTATGAAAGTCACAAAAAATAGCAACAACATAAATACCCAAAACTCACCCATACTTATGCAACCAAAAATTATTAAAAGTATTAAACTGCATATCTAAATAAAGTTTGTAATATTTCTTTTAAAAATAAAGTTTGTAATATTTTCATTACGTCATAACGCGATTTCTATTGACACTCATATTGCGATGTCACAAACACTACGTAACTGGTATAAATGGTTTGATATGTTACTATTTGCATGGGAAAGAGGCGATCATCATTACACTTGCTATTTTCAAAGTACTAAATGACAATACACTTTTTGTGCTTTACACTCTCTATTTAATCCTCTCTAACAACTCCTATCACAACTATCAACACATTACCATCACATAAAAATATCCTTATCTCAACCAACAACAAAAATGGCCAACCCCCGTCTTGTCCTTTTGGATAAACTAGCCCGTACTGCAAACTCTCGCTCTGTGAAGGCTATAATGCTAATGGAATATTGGGGAGAAGTAAGGGACACTATTTGTGATGAATTAGATCTGAAAGAGAAGCTAGACGAGCTAACCGCTCATGTACAACATAGGGATGTGCTAATTCAAGAGTTGTTGGCTGTTGGTGGGACGCACTCGTCTGTTGCGAGTGTTGGGGACATGAGAAGGTTACAACTTGCAGATAGAGGTGAGATTGGAAGGCTGGAGTCCTCCGTGTTAGAAAGGCGTGCTCGCGTTTGTTCTTTGTTATCCTTTATTGAACATCTGGAGTCAATGGTCCTTTGACTTTGTGAAGCCTTTTCCGTTGTTATCTTATGGTCTTTTGTTGAAAGCTTTGGTCCTTCATGTTAGGTTTATGTTTTTTTAGGTAATATCAAGCTTTGATTAGGTTAGTATTTGGTTATGATGGTAGGGTTATGTGTTGATGCAGTTTGATGGTGAAAGTTGACTAGTACCTAAGGTTGATGTACTAGTTAAGTGTAGATACTTTTGTTTATGTTATCAATCTTAATCTTATTTGTCTATGTGCTTTAGTAAACAACCTACATTGATGTTGAATTACAAAAAAATATATCGCATAGTCGACATAATTAAACTAAAAAGAGATAGTGGACATAATTAAACAACCTACTTTGTTGATGCAGTTTGTCTAGTATCACGAAGGTGTATTTGACTGGTCGATCTAAAGAGATAGTGGCCATAAATCGCTAAGATGAAAAGGGCGCTTTTAAAAAGTCGCTCAGAATACATCGGTGTATGTGAAAGTACTTTACATGATATATCGGTTTATGTGATAGTACTTTACACTTGTCTTATTGTTTGACAGAGTCAACAAAAAATAATTGCATTTGACTTGTAACTAGGGATGAGCATTTCAAACCGAATCCCATAACCGAACCGGAACCGTACCGGTACCGTACCGAAACGGTACCGATTCTTGAAATACGGTACGGTACCAGGACTACGAAATAAGGTGAAAAAAAATCGGGACCGCTAATTCGGAACGGGACCGGTACCAAATCGGGAAATTCCCGAAAAAAAGCGGGAAAAACCCGATTTCCCGGTACCGGTACCGGTACCGATATCCGAATCCCGTTCGGTACGGTACCGGTACCACTAATTTATGCTCGAGAAAAAATCGGTACCACTAATTCGGTATGGGATCGGTACGGGACCGGTACCGTGCTCATCCCTACTTGTAACTAAATTTAAAATTGAACGAAATTAGGTAGGGTTCTGGTCGAGCTAAAGAGATAGTGGCCATAAATCGCTAAGATGAAAAAAGACGCTTTTAAAAAGTCGCTCATAATATATTGATTTATGTGATAGTACTATATACTTGTCTTATTGTGTAACAAAGTCAACTGAAAAGAATTGCTTAAAAAATATCGCTTAAAAAAGTTGTTTAAAAAAGTAGGTAAAATATTCGCTTAACAATTTTAGAGGCCTTTTTAGTGAACCAGGAGATATGTGAAAGTCAATGAAAGAAAGGGCAACAAAATACATATAAAATAAAGGGCACCTAAATACAATTGTCGAATATACAATTTAGCTATAGAACTATTCTGAGTCCATACACGTTTGCAATATGTTTACACCATGTTTCCCGTCTCCTAATGTCACGATTATTGTGATGCATGGAAACCTGTCAAATTAAAGAAAAAAAAAAGGTTCAATATTGCAATCAAGTAAACAATTGCATCAAGTGTTATAACATTCACAACTGTGCACCAAGTGTTATAAGATTCACAACTGTGTATACTTGTATACTAGTTATTTTTGAATCAAGTATACTAGTTATTTTGGTTCAAGTTGGCTATCAAATCAAAATGGCTTATAAGTCAAAAGGCCATAATTACTATGGGTTGCTCAAGGTGGCTATCAAATCAAAAGAGCTTATAACTCATATAAAAACACACATAAACCAAAGGAAAATTTTAACTTCAAACACACAAACATAGAGCAAAAATCACTGTTTTTTTTTTAAATAAGAAAA
This sequence comes from Chrysanthemum seticuspe, assembly GCA_019973895.1. Classification (NCBI taxonomy): domain Eukaryota; kingdom Viridiplantae; phylum Streptophyta; class Magnoliopsida; order Asterales; family Asteraceae; genus Chrysanthemum; species Chrysanthemum seticuspe. Next base: position 34,192,892 of record BPTQ01000001.1, read on the forward strand.
GAAGAAAATGACTACAAAAATGCCTTTCTGCGAGGAGTTAGCTGCTGCTGGTTCTAGTCTCGTTAGGGACATGATGGTGGAGAAATTTCAGAGGGAGGTTACTGTCACTAGGGTGGATGAAGAAGAATTAACAAAAAAAGACCAAGATATTAGGGCTCGTGTTGTTGAGAGGGAGTGTGTGATTGCAGAGTTGGAGCTTTTGTATCCTTTTGATTTAGGTGTGCAAAGCATTTCCCAGTTGAATAATTTGCAAAATGAAGATTTGGCAGAAGTTGCAAACATGTTGGTGAAGGTTGTGAACAAGCAGAAGCGAGCAAGGGAGCTTCTGTCATTCATTGAGAAGCTCAAGTCTATGGTGTACTGATCTGGTTTCTTCTAGTGTTTGTCAAATGTCTTTTGGGTTTAAGGTATGGCTAGGGTTGTGGGGTTTAAGAAATGTATAAAGTTTATGTTTATGTTTATGCATGTTTTAATAAACCTAGTAAGGTTTATTTTGTTGGATCTTTTAATATATGCACTTATTTATTTATGTGTGTCTAAGTATTTTTGTTTGAACATACCTGTGTTATAACATGCTAGCTTGATATGCTGGCTTGCAGCGTACTGTTGAAAAGATAACCTACATCATCAAAATAATGGATAATCGATATCGATACGTGTCCTGTGGTGTGATATGAATTAATTGGTAACTTTGACGCACCAGGTAAAATAGAAGTGTTTGCTAAAAAAAAAAAAAAACGATATTCCTGGGCTGTTAAATGCTATTTTGTGACACATACATCGCCTAGTTTTATTATATTTATGTCTCACAAAGTAGCATCTAACAACTCAGAAATAGCGTTTTTTTTTTTTTTTTTTTTTTTTTTTTTTTTTTTTAATCGATTGCCTGCAAAGGCTTTATCTTGCTCTTCAATGAAAACGAACATACGCTTAACCTTAGGCTTAGCAACTACATCCCTAACAGACATATCGACATCAACATCAATAAGGCTGCTCGCTTCTTCTTCAGCTCAATCAATAAGCTCATCATATGTCATATTGCTAGCATCTTTTAACCTTCTTCCATGGATAATCAATTTAGTTGTATAATCATCTTCAGAATCATAAAAGTTAAGATTCTGATAATAAAAATCAAATAAGTTTTGGGGATTATGTGCCATATACATCATTAACTTCCCATATCGATCTGCAAGGTCATACATGGCAGCCACATCCTTATCACATTCTATTAGTTTCAAGCCTACTTCTAATTGACATTGTGGTAAACAAAATAAACAACGAATGGAAATTTAGCTCAGTATGTTCTTTGAGATACTGACACATACTACTATAGTCCAGCTTTCTATCCTTGGACACACTGCAATAAAAAAACACCCCCATTTTCATACCTCAGCGGTTGGAAATAAAACTCGCCTTAAATATGAACATCAAACAGGTAACGAGGATCTGAAGTCTAACTAGGTGCCATCCTGTTAAAGGAACACATAAAATACAATAGTTTAAAAAATATATATAATTTTACATGTAAACCCTAATTTGGTACGAATATTGAAACATTAAATAGAGACAAAATTGATATGGGGGACCATGACAATAAAGTATCAAAAACCTTTTGCACAATTCAATTTTAATAATTGAACGAAAACGAAAGTTGAATTGGATTATTAAGCAGTTAGGGTTCTGGTCGGTAGGAAGTGATTGTGGCCACAAAAAGATAAAAGATAAGGTATTAGTGTATCATAAATCGCTAAAATGAAAAAGGCGCTTCTAAAAAGTCGCTCAGAATATTTTGGTTTATGTGATAGTACTTTACAGTTGTCGATGTACTATAATGTAAGAAAGTCGAATAAAAAAAGTTGCTTATAAATTTTCGCAAAAACATAGTTGCTTAAATAATTAGTTAAAAAAGTCGCTTATTCAGTTTCCGGCCATTTTTTCACACCTAAACACAATGCAATGAAAGTTGCTTATAGTACATCTGGCTTGTTGAATGATGAATGATATGAATGTAACATTTGAGAATGTAATGGTTGTGTTGAAAATCTATCTATGAAAAAATTGATTGAAATATTTGTTTTGGCGTTGTTAATGAAACATATTATGTATAAAGACTAATAGTCAGATGTTCACAAACAAGAATTGACCCATGATGTATGTGTAAATGTTTACAGGAGTAAACATACATGAACAACAAATAACTCCTTTTACAAAAGGGGTTGACCGCATGATCCATACGCGCATAAAGTGGCCATATTGAAAAGTACTTCTCATAAACTGTTAACATTTGTAACAGTCTAAACAGTCCAATCGAATCCAAGTATATACACAACCACCACTAAAAGTTTCTTCATGTCACCAAACATAACCATCTAAAAAAAAACCCCTTTAAATGTCATTCAAGAAACGTATCCGATTTCCTAACAAATATGGAAAACAGGATACTCCAAATCATCATCACAATCTACATACATGAACTTAAATCTTATCATCTTTCCATGCTCAAACTCACAATCTTAAAAAAAGTGGTTCTAGTCACCTAATGCATTCACATGATTCACCCGATATGGATTGTCTCTATGATAGTCCATCTGAATTCGCATCATGTATTCGACTGCAACATTCCTAAACAGTGCATTTTGAAAAAAATGCATAGGATGATTGTCAAGAAAATGATATGGAACATCCTGGTGTTTAACAATTACAATATATATATATATATATATATATATATATATATATATATATATATATATATATATATATATATATATATATATATATATATATATATATATATATATATATATATATATATATATATATATATATATATATATATAATTACCAATTCTACTATAAACGCATAGAAAAAAGTACACACAAAACTCAAACTTACAAGTCTAGTTAACGCAAGAATTTTAGAAGACCTTTTGTAAAAGACATTAGTTCTCTCACCAAAATGATCAAGGTGACCAAACCATTGGCAAATGTGCTGCATTCGCTCATCACCTATTTCAAAAATATCAAATTAAATCTTAAAGATATATGTTATGAGATTACTGAATATGATTATGAGATTACTGCATAACAATCAAAAAACACATAAACAGCTATGCAGACAACCTCCATCTTCATTATCAAGATCATTTTGTGGAAAAAACAATTGCGTCACACCAAGAAACTGCCCCTGTATCTTTGCCCTACCATCAACACCAAACACGGTTATATTCAAGTTATTGTTCTCCAATTTGGTAAAAAACAATAACATCCCCAAACTCAATATCGGAATATTGAAGAGCAGCCGACCACATTTCATCATCCATAACATACAAAGGAGGAGGATCATGACCTCCTTCATAGCCCCAAGTAACATCCACATTAAACTCCATTCATTCAACAACAACAACGGTAGCTTGCAACCCAATACCATCTAGAAAATTTCCGGGCAATGTCGGAGACAACAACATGATTGACAATTATAAAATATACAGTAATAAAATACACTTATTGGTAAAAAAAACATAAACAAAAATATGAATTCTTATAAATAACCTGTGGAATATGACGGTATGGCGACCTATAACTCTGAAAACTTATATGACGACTTTCTACAGCAGCATATTCCTCAACTTCCAACCCATTAGAATCATAGCCAGTAACGTAAAAAGAGTCATCACCTTCTTGAACAAAGTGTAACATATGAACATCCGTATACATGTTTTCATGAATAAATTCTACCCATTTGTTACCTATAATCCTAATGGGACCTCCTAACCGAGCAACAATCCTTACTTTCTTCCGTTGTCTTTGAATCCCAGTTAGATATAAATGCCAATTCCAATTAAAAGCATGGTCAGCAAATACTTGAGGAAGCTCAAGAAACCCAGGGTAAACAGTTATGTTTAGTCGCACCACAAACTCGATTGCCATGATTACCTTATAAACAATTACAAAAATATTAAAACTCTACTAATTTTATGAATAAGAAAGAACATAAACGCAACAAGCATGTAAAGTTAATGTGGCCAAAAAAATTGATATGAATATTGAAAAATAAAATACATTCAATAATGATATGGGGGACCATGACAAAAAAGTATCATGAACCTTTTGAAAAATTCAATTTTAATAATTGAACGAAAATGACAGTTGCACGAAAACAGCTAGGATTCTGGTCGGTAGAAAGTGATTGTGGCCACAAAAAGATAAAAGATAAGGTTTAAGTGTATCATAAATCGCTAATATAAAAAAGGCGCTTTTAAAAAGTCGCTCAGAATATTATCGCTAAAAAATAGTTGCTTAAATAATTAGCTAAAAAATTCGCTTATCTAGTTTCCCGCCAACTTATTTTTCCCGCCTAAAGACAATGCAACAAAATAAGCATAAATACACACAATTTGATAGTACACATACAACAATCTACAATGGCTTTGAACTTATCTGAAAAAGGTAATTATGAATAAGTGCCAGACAGGAAATAGGATGATGTTGAGAAGAAAAAGCTAGATGGTGATGTTAAGGAGAAGGAGAACCAAGATGGCATTACACTAGAAAAAGTTAAGGCATTGGAAAAAAGGATAAAAGATTTGGAAGAATTCTATGAAAAACTCAAGGAAAGGAAAGTAAATGAAGAAGGATGTGGTTCTAGCAGTATTGTTTGAATGAATGTAATGGTTGAATAATGAATGATATGAATGTAACGGTTGAGAATGTAATGGTGGCGTTGAAAATCTTATCTATGAAAAAATTTATTGAAATGTTTGTTTTAGTGTTGTTAATGAAAAATATCACTGATAGAACCAACAAGTCAGAACTGAAATAAAAATGATTGCAATGCAATCAAAATTGTTACAACATCGGCAAATTTAATCAAAATGATTGCAATGTAACATATGCATAGTAGTAGAACCATCATCAATGTAACATACACATACTAGTCTAAAGGCCGAAGCCTTAACGATCATAAAGCAAATATTGTATTAGGCCGTACCCTTCACCACAGACTGAAAATAAATTGTTTCATCAGGCATCATGCCTGGAAAGGAACAAAAAGACAAATTTTTTAACAGGGTACATACCACCCTGGAAGATCAAATAACTACCACATGGTAGCCTTCATCATACCTTCTAATTACTTGGATCAGGAGAGCCTGGGTATGACATGGAACCATCAGCCGTGGAACCATCAAATATCACTGGATCATTAACAAAACTGATTGCCTCATCACCCTTCACATCATCAGATTGTTTACTACCAATAGATTCAAAATTATCAAATAGTCTCCTAGATTTCAAAGTACCAGCTTCAAAACGACTTTTCTTGGACACAGATTGAATAACAGTAGAGCTTCCAACTGTAGGAAGATCATCAATATCATCAAAAAGCCTCTTACACTTTAAAGGGCTGGTTTGAATAGATGGGAGAAAACTAGTAGCCTGTGCATCCTAAAGGTCATGATTACCAGCAGCCTGAAAGTCGTTAAAAAGGTTCTTACCTCTTAACGGACTAAATTCGAACCCACATTCGTTTGACAAACACTCGGTAACAGTGGAATTCTGTGTTCTTCAAAGTCATTGGACACACAAGGTCGGACTGTAGTACTTAAACAAGGAGGAATGTATTCAAGGTCATTATTACCACCAAATTGAGAAATACCTCTGAATAAACTAGCTTCAACAAAAGGCTTGACATAAGGTGTCCTAAGGTAAGTTGGTGAATTTTTTTTCTTCTTTTTCCCATGCCATTAGTTCTTCAAACGACAGACAGTCGACATCTTCTTTTTTTTTTCGTGACTTTTAATTTTAGATGTAACTTCATCGTCTGAGGAATTAAAAGACAGGTTCTTGTGATAGTAGCTAACTAATTGAACCTGCGGCTGATGAGAAACATAGATCTCAACTAGCCCATGGAGCTCAGCCATGACATATAATTTTTTAACATCATTATCACCTTCTACAAGGGTCAACCCTTCCTCTAGACTACTACTTGGAAGACAAAAATACCAAGCCCGAATATCCTGCTTAATTTCTTTCAACAGTAGGTCACATATTTGAGAATACGATAATCTACTCGACCTAGGTAACCTCAAATGTAAAACATCTCCACCTAAATATCTTAAGGGATAAAAAAAAGAACCGATTGCCATGATAAACATCAAACCCAAGATCATGACAGTTTTCAGACATTCTGTTTAACAATGGAAATAATTCAGGAAAAAAAATATTAATGCAAAAACCTACTTAGTTTACATTAATAGAAAAAAGTAAATGGACAAACTTACAGCCATTGTTGATACCATAAATCACCACAGCTCCTTGATTATGTGTTTTGTGATGCCATAGTTAGTTGAAATCTGAAAAATACAAAGACAAAAGTAAAATTTAGTTTTGGTTAATAAATCTAATGATATATTTTAAGATAAGGTCAACCTCACCCCTACCAAGACAAAGTCACCTAGTTACATGTTGGATAATGCATAAATAGCTATTACCGAATGGACAATACTTGTAAAGTATCATGCATGGGTTTACCCTACTTTGTATATCCATATTTTGGTGTGTGCCTTTTTTTGCTTATTTTTTTAGAAAATTATTACTAATATACAAATATGTGTTGTAGTGTGTCTAATTTGTTATGGCACTGTTTAATTATCCTATTACATTAGTTTGAAGACAACAATATAATACAACATACTTAATACAAAAATTAAACCCATTCAAGGGAACATATGGTGAGCAATTTGTTTCTAGATAATACAACAAACTAGAAGCATCACTAAAAACAAACACGGTGTTTTAAAAAAACCTAGCCATTTGTTCATGGTATGAAAGCGCATCTTGAATAGGATCCTTCACATCCAATGATAGACCAAAAGCCAACCGGTAAAAAAAAAATACATACGCAAATACCACAGTCACCAAATATCCCGGCCTGCTTCGGTACTTGTTCAGCGATAGTAAATTTAATACAAAAACTTGCCGGATCAATGCCTTTCTTCTCAAATACTTGTGCTTGTTCTAGGACCTCAAGTAGTTGTAGTTGTGGACAAAAGTTACACTGTTATAAAAAATCTAATGTTTTAAAACCTGGTTAAACGGTTTTGTATTAATTCTGATGATAGACATGAAATACGTATGAATAAATAGTCAAACCAGTAAACACTCCCTCAGTTTGATATAAAACTCTCGCCATTCCTCTTTAAAAGTTCGACCGCTATCATAAAAGGTAACAATTCCTGTGTCTATCTCCAAACGCGCAAGACACCAATGAGCATCAGTTTCATTAATAGGCATGAAAACCTACAATGTTTGGGTCACAAACATAACATTAATATATGGCAAAAGCTAAACGGGTTAATTATATTAATGAGACTGGACTAGAAGAAAATATATATATCATCACTTACATGGTTAACATCAGACCATGGAATAGAGTATCTTTCACCATTAGCATACCACAACGGCAACGATTTTTATAACTGAAGCTGAACAAAATAGCTACTAACCATCACCCAATCAGCCGTATCGGGTCTAACATGACAAAGGTAATTAACCCACAACTCTATGTGCTGTAAATTTCGAAACATGAATGAGCGTGATTAATGTTATAAGAAATCAATTCAATAAGTACAGTTGTATGAGTACTTGCCTCATCCCTTAGCCAACCTTTCCTAGGCTGGTCTAAGCAAACTAAACTTTCCCAAAACCTTCTATCCACACACACATCATCACACCAAGGAAACTTGCAGTTAAGCGGTCTAATTTGTCCAAGAAATTTGTCAAATTCATTTGTAAAATGAACTCTGTTGACAGCGTTGTTGGAGCGTGCAAGATCCTAATATATGAAATGATTACACCTATAATCAAATGTCAATAACAAGATATATTTTAAAACGTTGTCAAGAAGTATTTTTCATACCTCAACCCAAGGCGTGACAATTTTAAGTTTTTGACTCATATCTGGATCAGGTAAGCTAAAGCATCGGCTTTTCTTTTCAGCATATGCCTTAGTCCAATAATACGAATTTGCTTCACCTGAACCTTGTTCACTCCTTTTTGTAACTGAAAAACGCGCTCTACTAGCTTTCATATGATCTGAGTTCATGATTGCTTCTCCCCATTTCTTTCGTTGATTTTCATACTGCAACCTCTTTTGCTCTTCCGGCATTATCAACTTGTCCTCTTCCATCCTTAACCTCTTCTCTTGTTGCATCAACTGCTGCTCTTTTAACCGGACACTTTGTAATTCTTCATGGCACAACATTAATTCTTCTTGGATAATAAATTCCTGTCAACATTTATATAGTTACTATCGTTATAAGATGTTATGGTATGGAAAGGGTTTTACACATGTTTACTCATTTTGTAAATTACCTTTGCAACATCGTCATCAGAAAAATCATCTAGCCGCGCTGATGCACTAGTATCAATGCTTGACTGACTTGAATCAAACAAGTCAAGAAAATCATGATTAAACTCATCACAAAACTATGCACTTAGATGCCGAAGATGATTAGTTAACTCCAATTTCTCCTAAGAATGAAAAAAAGTATTTATAAAAAGCATATATACGAAAAATAAATGAATCAAAAAGGATGTCAAAGTATATATACGAAAAAAGGATATATTACACCATTTCTTTCTCTAGCAAGAACCTGAAAAGAATACAAAATATTAAGCAAATATGTTATTATCAGTAGTCGTGTGATTATTGATGGGTCTATGAGGAGAATATAAAGTATATATAACCTGAATAATTGCCTCGAGTTTGAACAAACGCTTATTTAACTCTGTAATAAAACCATCCTATATTATGCTGATCTCTATTATACTGCTCTCACTCCTGCTTATAATAGGTAAATGTTTCCTTTCAATCTCGCAAGTCTCAAGGTCTAGTTAAGGAATACGCCAACTTTTTTTCTAGAAAGTGTTATCACCTTGAGCGGAAGGTGCATTGCCATAATTGCCCATTATTATTATTATTATTATTATTATTATTATTATTATTATTATTATTATTATTATTATTATTATTATTAGTATTATTAGTATTATTATTATTATTATTATTATTATTATTATTATTATTATTATTATTATTATTATTATTATAATAAAACATCACTTTATTGAAAACTCAAAAGATTTACAAGAAATTAGTGGGAAACCGAGAAACTAACTGGGCCCCCACTCCTCTAGCAATTATTATTATTATTATTATCATTATTATTATCATTTTCATTATCATTATCCTTATCATTATCATTATCATTTTCACTGTTCAGGTACCGTGTTCATCTTGTTCTAAGGTTTTTTTGGAGATATTTATGGGGATCATGCTGTTTCATGCGCGGGTATTGTTGGCATTAAACATCGGCATAACCTTGTGCGCGATGTTCTTGTTGATATATGCTCTCGGTCCGGTATTTCTGCTCGTAAGGAGGTGGATATTGGACTTTATGGAGATGGGGACAGATCCTTGCGCCCAGCTGATATACTACTTTACTCTTGGGATAGTGGGCGTGATGTATGTGTTGATCTTACGGGATCGTCGCCCTTGACGCAATCTGGGATGACTGATTTTATGCCAGGGCGGGCGATCATTGATGTTGCACGACGTAAACGTGTCAAATACGATACTAAATGTGCAGATATTGGATATGGGTTTCTCCCCTTTTCTTTTTCTTCATTTGGCGAACTTGAGAAGGACGCAGTAACCTTGCTAAAGCGCATTCGACGATTTTCCATGACTCAAGACATTGGAACGCGTGCCGCGGTTCATATCTTTAATAGGATTGGTATTGTTATTGCTAGAGGTGTGGGGGCCCACTTGGTTTCTCGGCTCCCCACTAATTTCTTGTAAATCCTATGAGTTTTTAATAAAGTGATGTTTATAATAAAAAATAAAAAAATAAAAAAAAATAAATAATAATAATAATAATAATAATAATAATAATAATAATAATAATAATAATAATAATAATAATAATAATAATAATAATAATAATAATAATAATAATAATAATAATAATAATAATAATAATAATAATAATAATATCTCTGTTACTCAAGATATTGGGGCACGTGCTGCTACTCATATTTTTAGTAGGATTTGCTTTGCAATAGTTAGAGGAGTGGGAGCCCAGATAGTATCTCGGCTTCCCACTAATTTGTTGTAAATCTTATGAATTTTTAATAAAGTGATGTTCTATAATAATAATAATAATAATAATAATAATAATAATAATAATAATAATAATAATAATAATAATAATAATAATAATAATAAATTTCGTCTTTATTTTGAATATAAAGTCTGTGGGTATTTCTTATAAACTTATAGAAAATCATGAAAACTCCACAAAATTCAGAATAACTTCAGGTGGAAATAAAAGATTGTGTTAAATTGGAGAAATGGGGTTATGGAACCCATGATACACCAGGAATGCTACAATCTTTTAAGTTGCGCAGCTTCGACCACCGCACGACTGGTGCGAACTCAACCATATTAGTTTGTGTCAAGGGAGACGACCCTATCAAATCGACACATACATCATGCCCAACGTCCCAAGAATAGAGTAATATATCAGCCGGACGTAGGGATTTGTCCTTATCACCGCAGAGCCCAATATCAACCTCTTTACGAGCCGAAATCGCAGACCGAGAGCATATGTCACCAAGGGTATCACGCACCACATTATGCCGATGTTTAATGTCAATGATGCCAGCACAGGATACCGTGTGATCCCCATAGAGCAATATATCAGTTAGACGTAAGGATTTGTCCCTATCACTGCAGAGCTCAATATCAACCTCTTTATGAGCCGAAATCCCAGACCGAGAGCATATGTCAACAAGGGTATCACGCACCACATTGTGCCGATGTTTAATGCCAATGATAACAGAACAGGATACAGCGTGATCCCCATAAATGTTTCCAGCAAATACTTTGGAATAAACTGAGCATGGCATCTGAGCAGAAAAAAGGGGGACACCTAACCGGTAGCATAACACACATCGGTAAGTTCTAGCATTCATGGTCTGTCCCAACCCGGATATCGGAACCACCCTAAGCCATTTAGAAGTGTAGTCTTCTTTTGCGATCTCCATTTTGGTAAGCAAAAGGTAGATTCGACCATTTTGGTAACACGTGTGAAATATATATCTGTCAATTTCTTTATGAGTTTGGAGCAGCGATCTCATATGGGTTGTCCAAAAGGTCGATCTCCATTTTCGCATTAAAAGCATGTAGGGCATCATCAAAGGAAGATCCACAAGTTATAATGTGAGAATTTCGGAGGAGCTTAGTCTGTAAACTGGCAAATTGGAGTCTAGAAGCAAGGAAAGCATAGTTCAAGACATCACCTGCTGAGTATACACTGAGCCCCCCAAAATCAAAAGGTAGTGTGGCCAGTCTCCATTGCCAATCACCAAAACCAGGTCGAGAAGCAGTGACAATACGCTCCAGAGAAGAGCGAAGCGCCGCATCAAATGAAATTTGAGCACGCTCAAAGACATGAGGGGAGCATGTGCGCATACAAAAATATAACTTGGAAATACCGGCACAAGCTCGAAGGAGCAGCAATTCACATTGAGGGTCATTAAGCTTAGCAACAGCATCCATAAGCACAATGGTTTTAGCAACCCGTTTCATAACAAGCTCGCTACTAAACCCAAGGTCTACACTAGAAGGTCCACCGAACAAGTTAACCCCACATGAAAATCGGGCAATATTAGGCGGGAAAACACCTACAAGATTGCTTTTAGTATCTTCCTTTGGCCAGAAGATCTCAATTTTGTCGACATTAAGGTGCAAACCGTAGCAAGGTCCATCCATCAAAATAAGCTCCAAAACCTTCCTAACGGTCAAAGTATCTCTAATGATCGTGCCATCATCTAAGTACCAAGCTTGGTTATTATTATTATTATTATTATTATTATTATTATTATTATTATTATTCTTTGGTTAATTTATGGGATTTAAACCTACAACGCTTGGATACAATTCGAGTAAAATTCTTCGTTTTCAAAAGGTTGACATAACCACGAAATATTTGTTTATATTAACTTGACCCTCTTACACTTTATTAAATAGTTAAAAGCCTTTTGCCACTAGTTGATCATTGAGTTAAGATAATCACTATAACTAAACTAACATAATATAAAATATCAAAAATGGATTCATTTTTCATTTTTTGTTCGATAAAGGTTTCTTTTATATTTTCAACGTTTGCATGTTGACATGTGCCATTGTATTATTAGATATTCTCACAAAATTACTTTTATTGCAAAAAAAAGTTAAATTTTAAAATTTGTTTTTTATCATTTGAATAATATATATTTTAATTAGAAATTTGTTTATTATTCACTACATTTTTTTAGTAAAAATAATATAATAAAATAAAAAAATCTTGTAAAAGATTACCCAACCAATATAACCACAGTGTAATTGTAAATTTTGGAGTAAAACATTTCTCGATATATACATAAAAGTTATGCTAAATTTGGTATAACCTTGAATCCTTACAACAAACGTTTTCTTCAATTTTTTTATAAACAATTTTATTTTTAGTTTACATTCAAATTTTACGAGATATATATTAATAAAAGGATATCGCAACTTTGATATGACAGTTACTTAAGTTTTACTATCCCATAGTCGTAATTGTTTTCAGTTTTATACTATATAATTTATCATAATCTCGAGAAGGGTTATGATTTCTATACTGGGGTTGTAAACGAGTCAAGCTTTCATCAAGCAACTCGAGCTTGAGTTGAAACTCGATTTGATCGAGCCAAGCTTTTATCGAGCTCAAGCTCAGTAAACTGGCTCGAAACATATAATGAGTCGAGCTCGAGCTTTTGATAGCTCGGCTCGAGTGGTTATCAAGCTTTTTGAGCCTTAGTTCAGATATATTTTCATATTATATATTTTTATATATGTAAATAGGCTGATTTGAATATTAACTTAATTAGAAGGACTAACTCTGTAAAGGATAAGATATTTTCTAACTTCGGTTATGAGAATTTTATTGTTGGTTTTATTACTGTTAAAAATATCTAATTGGGTTCTCAAACGTTTAAGTATTTCTCTTCCGGTTTGTGATTCGAGATCATGTACAAGTTCTATGTGAAGACTACATTTTTTTGTGACAGCTGCAATTTGCAATTTGCTTGAACACGAAATGGTGTATATGTTATTTTGTTCGAGCTCAGTTCAGCTGAAAATACCAGTTGGCATCGATTCGAGCTTATATATATATATATATATATATATATATATATATATATATATATATATATATATATATATATATATATATATATATATATAGGGAGGGTTAATGTGAGATCAAACTTAAAGTTGTAAAAATAAGATCAAGTCTAAAAAACTACTAAAACATTTATAAATAACAATTTTAGCAAAAATACACAAAAATATCATATTTTAATACAAATTAACATTTTAGAAACTAATAATCAAATGATACATGAGTTTGAATTAGTGATACACCTGATACACATTACACTAATAAATATTCCAAAATCTGATACACATACAAAAACCTGATACACATTACACTTTAATCAAAGTGTATCACCTAGGTTTCATAAATTTTAAAAAGAAATCTATCAAAACTTTAACATCTTTAGTTGTAGCTAATAAAAAAAAATTATTTTTGTTATAAGGAGAGTGTCACTTGTCAAATTTTAGATTGATCTAATTTTAACAACTTTAAGTTTGATCTTATTTGATCTAAATTCTATATATATATATATATATATATATATATATATATATATATAGAGTCCGGTTCTAGAGAAAAGTGTAATTAGAGAGAAAAGCGAGAAAAAAAGTTTCAGGGTAGATTATGTAAACATATGAAAGTTGAGGGTCAAAATTAAAAAATAAAAAGTAAACACGCCTTATGCGTGTGCTGTACACATTTTAACCACAAAACAACACACACAACAACACACACTCATAAACACACCGATCAAAAATCCCGTCGCCACCAGATCCACCATCTCCACCAGCTACACCGTCGCCACCAGCTTCCAATCAAACAAATGACCCCGATCAAAATAAAAATGAAGAAAAAAACATACAGGAATCGTAAGTGCCCTAATTTTCAGAGTTTTGTCTAATCAAAATCACTATTTACAATTTTATTTTATTTATTTTTTTTTTTCAATTTCAGCAACTCGTGTGAGTCCACGAACAATCGAGAAGGAAATAATGAGCAAACAACATCAGTCAGAATGTAAGTGCCATATTTTTAGGAATTTATATTTTTATTGGATAATTGATGCATCTGTGGTAGTAATTTTAGTTAGGATTAAGGTATAGTTTCAGTGCATTTGTTTTATTAATTTTAGTTAGTAATATGCAACAAGTAATTGTAGATATGATTAAGGTATAATTTTAGTGCATCTGTGTTAATAAATAATACTTAGTAGAATTAGTTCAGCTGAATATTTGAGTAGTACATCAAACTAGGTGATAACAAACATCATATTGTATGATTAGTGCATCAATATGATGGTTTGCAGTTAATATAAAATGTCGAATCTTATACATGCAAAAAAATAGGGCATCAAATTGATAGTTACAGCATATAAATATATGATTAATGCATCAAAATGTTATTATTAGGGCATCAAACTGATGGTTAAACCGTACAAAAACAAGTTATCATTATTAGTGCATCAAAAAATGGTTTGATTGAAAAGTTTAAAGCATCTAAATGTTTAGTTAATACAAATTTAAATTTATGGCATATACATTTAAGTCGTTCTAAATTTGAGTTTAAGGCATCCAAATGTAAAAGATCAGGGAATCTAAATTTAATTTCAGTGAAAAATTATATGATTAGTGTATCAAACTGATATGTTTGCATTATTAGTGCATCAAAAAATGGTTAGTTACAATGATTGAATCATCTAAATGTATAATTAGTGCATCTAAACTTAAGTTTAAAGCATCTAATATCATTATTATGACGCCTTTTTTCAGTATTATTAGTATTATGACACCTATGTTCAATTCAAATTTTCAGCAAACGAAGAAGAAGAAGGCAATGGGGGGCATAATTATCAAAATGAAACATCTCAAAATAGTAAGTCAGAGGAAGATATTCGAGAATTCATGGGGATTTTACAGATCACGTTATTTCAATATCAGTTATTTTTTTTATTATTAATGTTATTATTTTTTTTTATTTGATATGTATACGTATAATATTTATGTGTATGCTGAATACTTCATGTATAAATATTTATTTATTACATACTACACAATATTCATTGCAGCATATGAATCATGTCATTAACTCATCAAATATACTTACATGTTTACTGTACGTATATTTTTGCATTGCTCAGTATACATATATTTCATTACGACATAAATTAAATTGTTCAATACGACATATATACACTATTAACTTAATCATGTGTTTCATGTTAAGAATAATTTTAATTATGGATAATCAGTTTGTATATTTTAGGAGCATCAATGGTTAATATTACAGCATCTGTTGCTATACTCAAAAGTGCATCTGTATGTAATATTGAATTTTGGTGCATCTGTATGAGCATTATTCTAGTTGTAATTGTTAATTTATTTGATCCACTAGAAGTTTAACTAAGATGTAATAGGTTTTAATTTATGGCATTTGAGCATGAGTTAGGTTGGATGTAGTCTATGACATGTGCGAAACTGATTTTATATGCGGGATTATTTATCTAAATGCAAAATGCAATGATTTAAAAAAATATATGAAAGTAGTTTATGATTAAAAAACGAATGATGTTATTTTAAGATTAGTTAATGAAGGGGTTGTACATGATACAGAAACCGGAATTCGTGGACGTAATAAGAAGAAACAAATTAAAAATGTGCATGAAAAGAAACGTCCTGGGGGTAGTCTGGAAGGTGATGTGTTTTTAGCTTCACTTGTTGGGGAATGTGATATAGACATGAACGGTAAGCGTTATTTGTTTGATGTGTGTAAAATTATTTGTATAGTTTGTATATTTTAGGAGCATCAGTTTGTATATTTTAGGAGCATCGATGGATAATATTACAGCATATGTATACAATATTTGGTGCATCTGTATGTAATATTGAATTTTTGGTGCATCACTTCATACATTTAAGGTGCATCAATATGATCATAATTGCATCATATGTAGTATTTATATTTGCATCATACTTTTAATGCGTCCTCTAACTCTGAATGTGTCTTCATTATGTAGGCAACGACAATCTCAGTACCGACACAAATAAAAGCCAGAACAGGAAGAAGAAAATTGCTACAAAAAAAAGGAAATCAAGTGAAGTACAACAAATTAAACGTGTCCATGACAAAAAGAAACAGAAGGTTGCGGAAGAAAATACAGTTATTGTACCAAAAAAGACGTTCCCAACTATTAAATCTAGGTCGTCGCCAAGGGATTTATTAGAAATTTTAACAAGGTTGTCAGATGTCCAGAAAGAAAACATTGCTGACATGGGGTTTGGATCATTGTTGGACGGGAACTTTAATATAAAAACAACACCAACAAAATTGGGAAAGTGGGTTGTAGACCAGTTTGATCCTGAAACGTCAACAATCAAGATGGGAGACGGTAGATCAATCCTGATCACTGCAGATATGATACAAGAACTGCTTGGAATCCCGATGGGAGATATCACTGTCACAGAAGTGCGGGCTGCAACAACAGAGTTTCCATTAATTGTTGAATGGAGACACACACATGATTATCCAGATGATAGATTCTACTTGAAAAATGTGGTTGAGAAACTGATTGTAGAGCATCACACTGGACGGGAGTTCAAGCTAAACTTCCTGGTTGCATTCATCTCAATTATTGGCGAATGCACAAAAAATGGTACAGTAAACCAGAAGTTTTTGCAGTGTATAGAAAAGGAAGAAGATATCAAGAATATGGATTGGTGTACATACTTGTTGCAAACAATGAAAAAATCAAAAAGAGAGTATAACAGTTCATCTGGGTTCGGGGGTCCACTGCTGTTAATGGTGGTAAGTATTATACAAACATTTAAGTGCATCATAATCCAACAAAATAATGCATCTGCATTGTATCTTTATGCTAATTTACTTGTATTATTATCTTTGCAGCTTTTGTATCTAAACTCAACCATCTCAGAAGAGGTTGAAGTTGTTGAAGAAAACCCAGCTATCAAAGCATGGGACACGCAAAAGCTGAAGATCAGAGAAAAACAGGAAGTGAAAATGGGAGGTTTTGGAAAGTTACCAATTAAAGAAGGGCGCGAGTATATTGCACCGAAAAGAAAGAGAGGTCTTACAAAGTCGGCAATCAGGAATTCCAAAAAATCACCAGGTAATATGTACAATTTAGCTTTTATTACAAATTGTCATGTATTACAATAATTTCATGATATTTAATAATAATCACTAAATCAATTTGCAGCGAAACAATTGGAGTATGCACAAGAAGACATCATACACCATTTATATACACCGAGAATCGACATTGGTGACGGAATATGTGGGATAGGTGAACCTTCAAATAAGGATGAAGCATTCAAAATATTCAAAAGTAAAACATCAGAGGTATGTATGTGCATACATATGTATATTTAGTACATCAGGGTTAGTACATATTAAAAAATATGATTGGTGCATCAAATAAATAAAATTAAGTGCATCTGATTTGTATATTTAGAACATCAGGTTTGCACAAAAATTTGTTAAAGCATATCAAGTTGTTAAGTTCGCCATTTCTGAGTTATAATGTAGTTAATGATAGTATCTCCATAAGGACTGTTTCCTGCACCCAAGTGGCTAAGTTCACCATTTTTGAGATTTTGTGTATGATTAATGAGCCTTTGATCTGTTACCACAAACTCAGGGAGATTTTGGATGTTTGGGTTAGTTAGGGACGGATGGCTATGTATATTGGTGTTAAACTCAGCATTGCTTGATCCTCGTATCCCTTGTGATTGTGTATTTTAAAAAGATTAGGTATCTTTGTTTAAGAGTTTTGTTTTGATAGTAGATA
The DNA here is from genome assembly GCA_019973895.1 of Chrysanthemum seticuspe. Taxonomy (NCBI): domain Eukaryota; kingdom Viridiplantae; phylum Streptophyta; class Magnoliopsida; order Asterales; family Asteraceae; genus Chrysanthemum; species Chrysanthemum seticuspe. Next base: position 34,210,943 of record BPTQ01000001.1, read on the forward strand.
TATAATGATAGTTTCCTGATCATAGTGGTTGAGAATGTAGAATAATGAATTGGTTTAGTTTTGATTGTTTGGGGGATATGGTCATGATTATTGGTATGTATTCTGTGATGCTGCTGATATGGTTCTTTAATGTTATGGATCATTTGCTGTTGATTGTGGCATATGGATATATTGATTAGTTATGTTTACATTTAGAGCATCTGTATGACAGTTTAAAGCATCTTAATAATATGATTGGTGCATCAAATAAATAAAATTAAGTGCATCTGATTTGTATATTTACAACATCAGATTTGCACAAAATCTGTTAAAGCTTATCAATTGTTATTATTATTATTAATATTATTTTATTGTTATTTTTTAACGCATATTAATTATATAATTCAGGAAATGAAAATGCAAATAACGAAGACATTGTCCATATCAGAAGGTGTACAAGGTCTGGTAGACGAATTGCTCGAATTGGCTTCGAATTCTTACCCTGAGGATGAGGGTTTAAAAGCACTTGTTCAAACAAGAAATGAGAAACTCATGAAAGCATTCAAACCAGGGAAGATCACATCGGATGGCGGAACCGAAAAAGTCGTGGTTGAATCTGAAGAAGATGTGAACGACGCACATATATCACAAGAAGACAACAACATGAGCACGGATGACTTTTTTGGACAAGAGAGTCCACAAATAGACATTGACATCGATAATATTGATGAAAACACGATTATGGATGTAAATGATGGGGTTCAAGTGGGCACTGATAGGGTACGTGAAGGAGGAAACGGAGATAAAGATGGAAATGAGAACCAATCAACTGAAAACATGGATGTAAATGATGGGGCAAATGACGGAACTCAAGTAAATGTTGGGGTAAATGATGATACAAATGTGATAAATGATGGGGTAAGTGATGCTGTGAATGACGGGGTAAATGATAATGATGTGGTGCAATATGGGGTAAAAAATGGGGTAAGTGATGCTGTAAATGAGGTAAATAATTCGGGAAATGCAGCTGAAGAAACTGATGGTATGAATGTGGAATTAGACATAACAGATAATAGTGAGGTTGTGGATAAAGATAAAAATACAGGGCTGGAAAAGGAGAAAAATACAAATGTTGTATCAACGGGAGATGCAAATATCAATGAGGAAGAAAACGTCAACAGAGGAAAAGAGACAACGTTGGGTGAAGGGCTGCAAGAAAAACAATACATTGAACCTACAAGGACTGTTTCACAGATTATGAGAAACATGAGAAGTAAAGGTCAACTAAAACGTTTCCAAAATGATACATACACAGTGAGACAGCAGTTCAGCAATGAAAAAACGGTGGAAATCTCGAAAACTGGTAAAGATGCAACAAATAAAATTTGGATTTCACACCACCAAGCTTCAATTTGTTTTCACAGAGCGACGACATGTTTGGACTGGACAAAGTATTGAAGCTGCCAATTACTCAAGTAACAGATGATGGGAAAGATGATGAAACCAATCAGCAAAATGATGTTGAAAAAGGTAAAAAAGAATTGGAAAAAGTTCAGAAGAACACGGAAGACCCTAGAACTGAAACTGTAAAACCCAAAAGCCCGAAGGTTACAACAAAAGTAGTTCAAGGGCAACCTTCACCAACCACAAGGAGTAAGACGAAACAGTTGGTAAGCACTGAAGATGGAAGTATCACACCAGCTGACGCAATTAGCGCAGTTCCTATAAGATACATGAAACCAGGAAACACAAATGACAATCAGGAAGAAACGGAAAAGGAAGTAAGACAAAAAAGGGAGAGGGTATTATCAGGTGTATTGCTATCTCCATACGTCAAGAGGAAGGTCAGCATCACAAACAATTTGCAGGCTGATGAGAAACCTATCGTCGAGTTCATATTCAGCGGAACGTTGCCGGCTAAGTAAGTAAATGTGAATTTGACAAATATATATAGTATTATTTATTTTTAGTGCATCACATTTGAATTATTAGTGCATCCATTTTATTAAACTGACGTGTTTACATATGAACAGCGATATTGTTTTCAAAACAATGAGCATGGAGGTCCCAAGGGTGGTATTTGAGAGCATGCGTGAAAGTTTACCAGTGACAAGTGCAGCCATAGACGTATGGAGTATAATTCAAAACAATGACGAGAAGCTGAAAAACAGGGTATCTTCACGATTTTTGTTTTGCAAAACAGGAATGATGGTAAGTGAATTCAATAATATTGATAAATATTTTCATATACAAAAAAACAATTAATAAAATTCTTAATCAAATTTATGACATATTGTATAATGCTTTTTATTTTACAGATGTCACGCAAACCTGAAGACTTTAAAAGAAAAATGGATGAGGTGCTCGAGTATTCTACAAAAAATAACCTTGACAAAGTTGAGCTGGTAAGATTTAAAACAAAAAACACATTACATTGTTTATTAAAACTGTTGTTTAACGTAAATATGTATACGAATCAGGTATTCTTCCCAATAACCATGCCAACAGAAGAAATGAATCGATACTACCTTATTGTCTACAATTTGAAGACAATGGAAGTAGATATTATCGATAACAAGCATGATGACAGTCAAGACATACATAAAAGATACGGTGACATTCCAAAGGCACTGGTAAGAGACTTTTATTCGCACCCAAATGAATGTGAATGAATATGAATGTTTGATGTTAAGATAATAGAAGATAGTTTGATTTATGATTGATTGATAATGTTTTCGATCTCATTTCGTTGCCGGTATGATTTAAATGAGAATACATATAACATAACATGTATGATGATATTTTTGACATAGTCAATGCGAATACGATATATGTTGTAAATATGACGTGATTCGTAATTTATATATAAACTTAGTTATTCAGACTTTAAATATCATAAGGGAATTAGTTTGTTTATTGGTGTATCATACGTAACAAAGTTATCGGTTAGTATGAAGTTAGTGATAAGTTTATTAGTGTGGATGTTGTATTAATAGTGCATCTGGGTTCAGATTTTATATTACTTATTATTATGGTTTGAGTTGGTGGTGCAAATGTAACTAATAATAGTTGTATGGATAATATATATGCACTGAACGATGTAATGCATGAAATATTTTAGTTTTATTATGCAGATTACGTTGCCAATATTATATATATATATATATAAGGTGCATCTAAATGTATTTAAATTAGTGCATCAAAGATTATAAATAAGGTGCATCTAAATGTATTTAACATGTACTGATTAACACATTCATCTACAGACAAAAACATTTGCATTATATCTGCACTCAGTGGAACACCCATCTGCAGCTAAAATATCAACATCAAAACATAAAATCATGAAGCTGGAATGGGAGACAGGATTGAACCGCGTTGATTCTGGGATTTTTGTAATGAGACACATGGAGACATTCTTTGGAAGGAAAAAAGATTTCAATTCTGGTATGAAAAAAGAGAGTGTCCAGCAACTAAACCAACTAATCGGGCTTCGAAAGAAGTACGTGGTGAAGATGTTGATGACAACTATCAACGAAAAAAGAGAAATGCTAGAACAAGAGTCGAAAAGGTACAGCAATTTCAACGAAGCTCAAAAGTCGAATTTACATAAGACTCAATTTCAACGTCTCCAACCAAGGGTTCGAAAGTATTATGATGAGCACGAAGAGAAGCTCAAGAAAAAATGGAGCTTTCTGAACAAATTTACACCAGCAAACAATATGATGTGATAAATTTCAATTATGAACTAGATCTACGTACTTTCCCGTATTATTATCGTATCGTATTAATATAGGACATAAAACAATGTTATGTTATAATCAAAACTTTTGTCTTTGAATCTATGAATGGCATGTTCAATATATGGGTTATAATGAATGATGTTGAAATGTCTTTAAACATAGATGTGTTATAAATGATGTATCAATATGATATAAAAAAGACAAATCAAATTGATAATTAATGATACACATGTGGATGATGATGAAATTACATTAAATAATGTTTTCATAACTTTCACATATGATTATATGAATTAAAAGTTACATTACCTTATAAGATGAAACGTGTTTCAATATACATGGCTTAGAATGGTGCATCAATATGATAAAAAAAGGTGAATCCAAATGATAATTAATGATACATATGTTAATGATGTAAAAAAATTGCATTGAATGATGTATAAAAATAACTGAATATAGTAAAATAAGTAAAATAAGTTTTCATATAGTAAAAATTACATTAAATGATGTAAATGGGTTTAAACATAAATGGGTTAGAATGGTGCATCAATATGATAAAAAAAAAAAGGTGCATCCAAATGAATATTACTCATACATATGTGAATGATGTAAAAAAGTACATTAACTGATGAATCAATATATTAAAAGTTAATATTGAAAATTATGGAATCAATATATTAAAAAAGTTTAAAATACAATGCATCAAATATAATTAGTTAATATGAAAACTTAATAACTAACCATACAATATAGTAAAATCAGTGCATCAATAGTTTAAAAAATACTGCATCAAGCAACAAATTTTACAAATACGCAATTAAATTCCATAAAATTCCAGTATCAAATACGTACGACAATTCCGTAAAAAAATCAACAATCCATATACATGCATCAGACAAGCATGACATTATTCTGCATATTATGCTTATTTAGAAAAATCCTAAAAAAAAAAAAAAAACAAAAAAAGACAAATTGCAATTGAAGGTGTATATAGGTGCATATCATAATCAGCAAAACGTTAGTCACTCCTCGTAATTAACATCCATGTCACGAGTAGAACGGCGTGCTCTTTTGTTACCAGCCATGATCGAGTCTTTATAAGGGCATGTCCTGGAATTATGTCCTTCAGCCTTCCCACAAGTGAAACAAACCCGTCTCTTCTTTCCTGCTTCAGATTCTTTGCGAATTATCTCATCAATGTTCTTCCATCGAGTATGAACCCCAGTCCCTTTGTTTTTTGATTGTTTCGGAACCTTTATAACAACACCTTCAGGTTCACTAACACCTAGCATAGAACAAAATGTATCTGATTTACTCTTCTTTAACCCAACTGGAACATCAGATTCGGCCCTAGATAGAATTTCAGATAACTCCAAACGATAGACATCAAGCTTTTCTCTACAAGGCATCAACCTGTCAACCGTATCTTCAACAATACGACGAATTGATCGAATAACAGCATCTGAGCTCGAATCAGCAGCATTAACAAACGCATCCAAACAAACATCATCAGGAGTCTTACACCACCTATCAAACACATACTCTCTCGGGAAATCCTCAACACCATTTAACCTCAAAACATAAAAGATATGGCGGCAAAGTAACCCAAACAAATCAAACCTCTTGCATGAACAGGTAATAGACATATCAGATGAACAAAACAACACCTGTATAATTAAAAAAAATAAAAATATTATTGTCTTAATCAATGCATCTAAGATATATATAATACAACCATTTAAATTTGACAAGTCATAAATATTCAATAATAATAAATTTACTGCACATAAACAGAATATAAATACAGCAATTAGTGCATCTAAGCAAAACAAAAAAGGGCATCTATGAAATAAACTAATACAATTGCATCTAAGAAATACGCTATAAGCTACTACAATGCTACCAGAAGCTTCCATTACCTAAAACTAAACTTAACCAGCTAAAGTTATCATACTGCAACTGAATTAGACCCTAAAAGCACAAGTTAAAATCATATAATCACAACATCAGGTTTCCTAAAGCTTAGTCCAAACAGCCCTGAAGAGAATGATTTGAACTTAAATTCAATTAATTTAGTAAAGTCTCAAAAATAAAATAAAATAATATAGTGAAAGACAACCAACCAAATATCATATTTACATATTTTCAGCTAAAAACTACATCATCATGCAGATTTTAAAAATAAGAAACAACATTAGATTGAGATAGATGGTAACTGATGTGCAGAGGGCGAAAAAAAGAAAATCATGCCTAATAAGCTAATCCTACAAGCTTCTAAAGGATTATAAAAGGCATCACATATCAAATATAAACAATAAAGTATGAAGAATAACAAAGATCAAACAATATCAACAAGAGGATAAGCAGTTTTAAGATAGAATAAGAATGGTGAAGTCCTAAAAAAGATACTAAATCAAACTATATAAACTAATCTAAGGATAAACTGAATATAAATACAGTAATTAGAGCATCTAAACACAACAAAAAAGGGCATCTAAAATTAAAAAATATACATACAATTATTTACATACCTCAAAAACTTCAAACGCTGCCTTGTCATTCCACTTTTTAACACCCGTGTCCCGAATGAAAAATTTCTCAAAAAGACCAATAGCTTGAGTGCTAACAGACAAACAATTCGTAACAGAAGCAGAAATTTCTTCTTGTATATCAAAGAACACGTTCAAAGTATAAATCTCAGCAGCATCCTTTTCTAATTTCAACCCAGTACGCATATCCGGTTTTTTATACCTAGATTCATGATCATTTTTTCGCTGAGAATACCTCTGAGAATCCATAGCAGAATCAAAATGACTAATAAACTCAACAAGGGTTAAGTTTGCATTAGTCCATCTCCCAAAAAAATGATTCTCTGATTCAGACCTAGATGTTGTACGCATCAAACCAGATAAGTCTTCATCGCGCAAAAAAGCAGGAATCCATCTAGATCTCATATCGTAAATATCAGAAAGCCACTTATTTTCAGACAAGCCAAACTCATCAATGATCGACTTCCATTCTTCCTCAAAAATACTTGGCGAAATCTGATCATTCCAAACGACAGCACATAATCGTTTTCTAAAATCAGTGTTATTGCAAACTGAAGAACCAACCTGTAAAATAAAAAATGCATCAGAATGATAAAAATTAGTGCATCAAATACTAAATGTTACATTATTATAAAACTTAAAAAATTCTAATATACCTTAACCGATAATTTCTGCATGATATGCCACATGCAAAGACGATGGCGTGCGTTAGGAAAAACATCAGCAATGGCTTGTTTCATCGACGGGTCCTGGTCAGTCACAACAACCTGCGGATCAGTCAAAAACGCCTTTTTAAAAGCCCGCAAAAGCCACTTATAGGACGCTATTGTTTCATCAGCAAGCAACCCAGCACCAAAACAGATCGGTTATGATTATCAATCCCAGTAAAAGGCACAAACACCATTCTGTACCTGCAATTGATTTTTAGTGCATCAGTTTATTATAAAAAGGTGCACCAATATATACGAAAAGTTGAACAGTAAATAAATCAACAAAAAGTTAAAACTAAAGCATGAAAACATACTTGTTCGACCTAAAGGTTGACTCAAAGGATATCACGTCTCCAAAACGACGATAATTCATCTTAGCACAACTATCAACCCAAAACAAAGCAGATAAGGAATCTCCTTCACCTTTATAGTAATCGACAAAAAACCCCTCGCAATGCTTCTCAAGGTTCTCTAACTTCTCCACCACCATCTGTGCGTCACGGTCTCCAATAAAGGTACTCACATCCCGTTTAAAATTCTTGCAGTCCACCACAGTTGCACCAATGTTCTCGAACCCTCCGTAAATCTCTTTCATAAGCTTAAACGCTCTAACAGGTCCAACATTGGAATTCGATACTTGCATCAGAAAATGTTGCTTAGAACACCCCATGTCCCTTGAACTCATTAAGAACTGCATGTCTTCTTTTGAAACTAGCGGGTGGTTATGTTCTTCAACAAACACGTACACCTCATACATAACCCCATCGACTTTCCTAACCCTCAACTGAGCTAAACAACCAGTCTTACACGAGGTATTCTTCCTAAACTTTTTCTTAGCAAACGAATCACCAACCAGTGACAAGTCAATTCCCTTGCCCTTATTGTCAATTGCCCCATTAGCACCTTTACCATTCACCCTACCACGCACAGCAACATCAGAATCAGACCTATGTCTATCATACATAGAATCTCTTTTCTTCCCACCTCTATTACAGCTAAAGTACTTAATACTAGGACAATCGCTACCATCGGGATTGCTCTCAGTACCAAGCTTAATATCAAACCCTCCCATTTTTGAATAATGTCTGTAAAAGTTGTACGCTTGCACCAAGGACAAAAACACAGTTCCTTTTGTCGGTTTAAGAGACACATCCACATCAGGAACCCAAACCCTTGACCCATCAATAACCGACGAAACACCAACAGATCGATCACCAACATTTGAGACATTAACAACAGATGAAGAACTAGATGCACCAACAATCCTCGAACTAGAATCATCACTCACTGAGCCAGAGCTAGATACACGTACACCATCAGAACCTAAACTAGAACTACCCCCACACACATAACTGCAACTGCTGCTTTCGCCAACATTGTTTGAAGAATAAATCGTACCTAAACCTGAAGATATGAAAACACAACAATTATAACATGTTTGCGTAACTAATACTTATAACCAAATATAAAAAGTGCGTCTGTATGTATTCAGTGAATCTGTTCACAAAAAAGGTGCATCAACAAACTTACTACACTAAAATTCATATCAATCACATCAACTTATCAATTCACTTGAAGTTATACATTGTGCATATAAAGTTAATCAGCTTATACGTATACAACTATATAATCCGTATCACTTCAAGTTATACATTCAATGCATATAAACATACTTAATCTACTAATTAATATCAATCACATACAAGTGCATCCGGATACAAAAATAAAGGTGCATCAACAAACTAGTCAGTAGCATAAAACTTATCAATCAACATATAAGTGCATCTGAATACAAAAATAAAAATGAATATCAACAAACTTACTCCACAATTCAAATACAAATGAAACTGAATACAAAAACCTAATCAACTAATTCATATAAATCACATACAAATGCATATGAATACAAAAATAAAGGTATATCCACAAACTTAATACAATAATTCGTATACAAGTGCATATGATACAAAAAATAAAAGTGAATCAACAACACTTATCATCAAATACTGCAATATCAACAACGTTAATATAAACATAAACAAATCTGAATCATCTGTATCACAATAGCAGCAACACTTATATCAACTATTGCATCAACAGTAACATTAATATGAACATGATTTATAAATTAGTGCATCTGTATTATACATCAAATCTATTTATATTAATATATATATAAAAAAATAAATAATAATAATAATAATAAATAAAAAATCATAATACAAAACAAACTGCAATTCATAAAAATTAGTGCATCTGTACCAAAAAAAAAAAAAAAAAAAAAAAAAAAAAAAAATCTGATTTAGCTAACAATTCAACTGCTAAAACATAATCATTAACGTATATGACAAAAGTAACAAAAATAAAATAAAAAATATATTTAAAAAACAAACAAATCATCAGATAACACACGCATTAGGTCAAATATCAATAAAATCAACATATAACATAATCACTTATGAATATTAACATCAAAAATAAAGGGGAAAACGTGTTACATCACATAATCACATAATTAAAGCAAAAAAAATAACGATTATAGTTATGATTAACATACAGTTGATGTCGGAATGAGTCATTGTGATTGACGGAATAAGTGCATCAACGAGCAATATTGATTTGTGACAGAAACAAATGCGTAAAGCGAGTTTTCGTTTTATAGAGGGAAAAGGAGAGAATTTTGGAAAGGATAATATCCAAAAATGATTTTGATTTAAACATTATATACGGAATTGTAAAAAGTTGCTGAATTAACCTTCAAGAATACAAAATGTTACATTTAGGCCCCTGTAGTTTGGTGAAAAAAAAAGGAGGGGAAGGGGGGATGATCTAACGGTTGAGATCACTTCCCCCACTTTTCTCTTGAGATCAAGTTTTTAAATGATCCCATCTATATATATATATATATATATATATATATATATATATATATATATATATATATATAGAATCTAGATCAAATAAGATCAAACTTAAAGTTGTTAAAATGAGATCGAACTAAAATTTGACAAGAGATACTCTCCTTACAATAAAAATAATTTTTTTATTTACTACAACTAAAATTGTTAAAGTTTCGATAGATTTCTTTTTAAAATTTACGAAACATAGGTGATACACTTTGATTAGAAGTTTAATGTGTATCAGGTTTTTATATGTGTATCAGGTTTTGAAATATTTATTAGTGTAATGTGTATCAGGTGTATCACTAATCTAAACTCATTTATCATTTAGTTATTAGTTGCTAAAATGTTAATTTGTATTAAAATATTATTTTTTTGTGTATGATTGCTAAAATTCTTATTTATAATTGTTTTAGTGGTTTTTTAGATTTGATCTTATTTTTACAACTTTAAGTTTGATCTCACATTAACCTTCCCCTATATATATATATATATATATATATATATAAAATTTTGAGCTTTTCATGCTAAGCTCGAGCTTTGCTCGAATTTTGCTCGAGTCGAGCTCAATTTTGGATGGTTAAAGCTTGACGAGGAATCGAGCAGAGCTCGAGCCAACTTTAATCTTTTAAGTCGAGCTGGAGCCTTGTTAAGCTCAGGCTTAGCTCAACTCGATTACACCCCTAGGTACATACAACATCAAAACCAGGAATGTGGGAATCTTTAGTGACAATTATGGGAAGACCTCAACTTGCTTCATGGGAAAAGCAAGCAGTGGCGGAACTAGGATTTCAACATAGGGTATGCACTTCTTTTCAGTATTCTCGAAGGGTATGCACCCTATGTATATTATTAATATATATATTTTTTTTACACTAACCCGTCGAATTTTAGGGTATGCACGTGCATACCCGTGCTACACTCTAAATCCGCCCCTGAAAGCAAGAAAAAATTCATTCACGCTACTTAAGCCCCGATTGTAAAAATACATGTTACCTAAGAAGACATTATTTTATTTTTTGTGTGTATTATGAGTGGGTATTTGTGTTTGTTAGTATTTTAAATAATAAAAAGTAGAGAAAAAGACAATGAAAAGAATGGAATGTGCTACAATAGTTAAAAAAAAAAAAAAAAAAAAAAAAAAAAAAAAAAAAATTGATGGATCACACCCTCCACTTGTAAGAAATACTAGCGGGGTAATTGCGCGCTGCAACGAGCGGATACCCTGTGATTAATGTTCAGTTCACTCATTTTTACCGGCTCGGTTTTTTCCAATTCATTTTCGTATGTCTTTTATTTTCTAGCTGAACCGATGGTGACTCCGGATTCCGATTGAACCCGTTGGTCCGGTCCGGTCCTCTTTTTTTAAGTTATATGTACCATCAACTTGTTAGCATATAAATTGTATAAATTTTTGTGTATTTTATTAGTTTGTACAATGCGTATAATAATGCATATTTTCATTGTAGGGTTTTACTTTTTTTATTTTTTTTTAAATAACATTAATTAGTGTGTTTAATTATTTTATACTTGTATGATAGATGTGTATTTAATTAGTTTGTACCAAAGCTATAGGTTGTATATCTCAAGTTTAAGTTTTTGAGTATATTTAATGTTGTATTATTTAATTTTCAGATTTTGAAATGTGTGTCTAATTCATTTATATCAAAAGTTCTATAGGTCTGTACCTCACGTGAATATTTAAATTAGTTGTACATTTAGCTTGTAAGATTTTTATTGCTGAATTTAAAACATTATATGGCTTAAAATGGCTAAACCCTTTATATGATAGTAAGATTATTTGAAAAGAATTCTTAATGTGCGTGAAAGAAAGTTGTATATTTTATCACAACCAGTCCTTAGTCTTCTGCTATCTCCAAACCAACACTGTAAATATAGAAATATTTCAAAATAAATACCAACCAGAGGTGGTCACAATTGTCTTCAACGTGTTTATGAATGTGTGTGATGATGGTCTGCAACATCATTTTTCAAAAGTTAGATATTTAAGTTGATAAATGTAGGGGATAATTAGTAACGAACACAATTGGATATGCTTAAATCTCTGAAAGGCGTGTGAACAATTTCAGATCGAATCAATTCGGTGGTTCTCCCGAATTATTCAATCGGATTCTGTATGTGTGTGTGAGATGTTTTTGTGAACCAGAAGAAAAGAATGACCAAATAAAAATCGTATATATCCATATGACGGGGTTGCCGCCCCTTGGACCCTGCTACCAACCAGGGGCGCTGCCTCCGGACCCCGTCCCTTAAGGGCTTCGCCCCTAGTATCATAATAAGTTCACGTAGATGTGCACTCCGTACCTCCAAGCCTAAATAATGTCTTATTATGATGAAATTGGTCAAACAAGTTAACCCAGTTACACTAAAATATCCAACAATAAATCCCAGTATATGTGTTTATAAAATATTAATAATACCTTCACAACCATACAGAAAAATATCTTATATGCCCAATAGGTTTTTGAATCTCGTTCGTTGCAAGAAACGGCTATGAGATTATCGGTTAGACTTCATACATTAATGGATGAAAAATGCGCTGCCTTTTCATACATTAATGGAAGAAACGACAACAAGATTATCGGTTAGACCTCATATATTAAGGCAAAATGAAAAATGCTCGACTTTTTTCAGATAACCTGAACAATGATCCATTTTCGTTTAATAATAATATCTTCCCAAATCACATTATGGTTATATACATGGAAACAAGGTGTGGCATGCCGAATACATTAAACATTGAGTAAATTACACGGATGGTCCTAAGGTTTGTCCAAAGTTTCACTCCTAGTCCCTGAAACTTTAAAGTTGCATGGATAGTCCCTATCTCTGAAAAGAATAACACCTATGGTCCCTTATTTAACTGCTGTTAAGTAAGTTCCGTTAAAATTTACACTTTTAGCCCTTTTGGCTAACAATCGTTGCCTCGTCAGTCTTTTATCATAACGGACGTTTATAATTTAAAGATTTTCGAATTTAGGCACGTTTTTATACGTTTTCATCCGTTTTTATACGTTTTCGTCCGTTTTTATACGTTTTTGTCCGTTTTTATACGTTTTCGTCCGGTTTTATTCGTTTTCGTCCGTTTTAATACGTTGTCATCCGTTTTTCTTACGTGTTCATCCGTTTTAATACGTTTTTATACGTTTCGCCCGCTGCTTACATTTTTTTATATTTTGGTCCGTTTTTGTCTGATTTTATACGTTTTTCTCACGTTTTATCCGTTTTCGTCTGTTTTTATACGTTTTCATATACGTTTTCATCCATTTTTATTTGTTTTTGTCCGTTTTTATACATTTTCATCCGTATTTATACGTTTTTATCCGTTTTCGTCTATTTTTATTCGTTTTCATATGTTTTTATTCGTTTTCGTCCATTTTTATACGTTTTCATCTGTATTTATACGTTTTTATCTGTATTTATACGTTTTTATCTGTTTACGTCCGTTTTTATTCGTTTTTGTCTGTTTTTATTCGTTTTTGTCCGTTTTTATATGTATAAATACGGATGAAAATGTATAAATACGGACGAAAATGGATAAAAACGTATAAATACGGATGAAAATAGACAAAAACAAATAAAAATGGATGAAAACGTATAAAGCTATATGAAAACGTATAAAAACAGACGAAAACGGATAAAACGTGAGAAAAACGTATAAAATCAGACAAAAACCTACCAAAATATAAAAAAATGTAAGCAGCGGGCGAAAACGTATAAACATGTATTAAAACGGATGAACACGTAAGAAAAACGGATGACAACGTATTAAAACGGACGAAAACGAATAAAACCGGACGAAAACGTATAAAAACGGACGAAACGTATAAAAACGGTTGAAAACGTAAGAAAACGTATAAAAACGTGCCTAAATTCGAAAATCTTTAAATTATAAACGTCCGTTATGATAAAGGACTGACGAGGCAACGATTGTTAACCAAAAGGGCTAAAAGTGTAAATTATAACGGAGCTTACTTAACAGCAGTTAAATAAGGGACCATAGGTGTTATTCTTTTCAGAGATAGGGACTATCCATGCAACTTTTAACTTTCAAGGACTGTGAGTGAAACTTTGGACAAACCTTAGGGACCATCCGTGTAATTTACTCTTAAACATTTGTACTAGTAATGAAAATGATACACAAGTACTTATAGCTTGACCAAATTTACTATGCACACATGATTACACATGCATTAATTTGTTACTGGATCCCGGCCGAGTTTTGTATACATGATTGTTTCCTGGATTATCTTTTGAAGTTGCAATACATAAATGGCAAAACTGAAGCATGAACAGAATCGCCTTTGTTCCGAAGGCCTAGCGAGTTAAGCGAGTTTTCCTTTTTCCTTTTTTCAAAGGCAGTCCTTTTCTTTCCCCGGACCGATGACTCGCTTGTTCAGTACTGCTAACTATTATTGGAGAATTCCGTCATAATGATTGAACTATAACATAAATGAACAACTTCATAAGCACCATACATATACAAGAAGATTATTGCTTGTTTAGAAAAACTAAAATTAACAAATACCAAATAATTTACACTGTTATAAATTTATTATACTTGCATTATAATTCATGATTATACTATCTTTTAGTCAAATAGAATAAACAACAAGCTCTCGCATGCATAAATTAAAAGAAAGATCCACCATGGCTCACGTAAGTGTGCAGGGTGTGGGAAATAGCTGGCTAGTAGCATTTATCGTTCTTGTTATTAGATTCCAACTTATTTTTAGAAAAAGAATTCGTAGACCAAATATAAACATACAATAACATACAAGGATTTACATTTATGTTCCAATGCGTTACCAACACGATATATGTGACATTCCAACTTACTTTGAAGGGACCTCTAACCTGCACGTAACCACGCCTTTTTCATCGCACTAGCTCCATGAACATTAGTTACTGGAAAAAACGTCAACAACAAAAGGTTTTTAAGGCTAAACTCTATTGAATAATGAGTTTTTTTTATACGATATACTACAACAAATATGCCAATTGTACACGCTTTTTTCTTCACACTTTATGAACCGTGAAGTTTTATCTCACAAATTTCACACTTATGAGTGTGTAAAAATAAGTGCGATAAGTATCATAAAAACTTCACATTTTTTATTGTGAAAATAAAAATTCACACTTCTTAATGTGAGCTAATTTAGAAACTTTGTTTTCACATATTATAGTGTGAAGAAATAGATGAAAACTTCACACTTTTATGTGTGAAAAGAAATGTATAAACATTATCACACTTTAAAGTGTGAATACTTAAAACATTTTAACATTTAAAAAAAAGCTCACACTCAACTGCGTGATGTTTTCTTTATATATAAAAAATATAAAAATTAACAAAAAAAAAAAGAGAGTAAATGATACAATAAGTAAAAAAGTAAAAAAGGCCGTCCAACAACAACTCCTTCATTACTATCTCCTTTGATTCTTTAATTCAACAAAACAATTTCACTATACCCAAACAAAAAACTTTGATTCTTTCAATCCATCAATTCGATCCAACAAAACAATTTTACATCAATTCGATCTAAACCCTAACTTTCAATCTTGAGCTGAAGGAACTTTTATGTGATTTTAATCTATGGATTCAGATTATTCGGTTGGCAAATTCACATCCGTCACTCTCAGGTGAGTGTGTTTTGTTTATGAATCCATTTTTTTTCGTTTTCATATTGTTAGGTGAGTGTGTGCGTTAGTTTTGGTGATTAACTAACTAACGGTTATGATAATCTGTTTGTGTTTTTTAGTGCGTTTGGTTGAGTCGTGTGTATAAAGGCATTACATGTCATGATGGTGATGGTGGAGGTTACGGTTGTTGTGACAGTGGTGGTGGTGGTGGACGGTTGTTGTGACAGTGGTGGTGGTGGTGGACTAGTGGTTATGGTGGAAGTTCAAAAACTAGAGGTTAAATTGTTCGGTTAATTTTTTATAATTTAATTGATTAAATTTATGTTTTTTGTTGTGTTTGATTCGTTGTGAGTTTAATTGGTTAATTGTTGAAACATGTGATTGCATTTGCGAACGTGACCTTGTATGAAACTTGTGAAGTTGCAATAATTAGGTAGATAATTTGAAAATGCAAATCCAAACACCGACTTACGGTCTAGTCATGGTAATTGATAGATAACTTGAGGTTGTGAATGCTTTATTTGGTTTTCACTGATAATTTACTACTAGGGCCCTCTGTTTTTATAGTGTCTTTGTAGTGTTAAAAGAAATCAAAGCATTGTTATGTGATAGTTTACTGGTATTGAAGATAAAAGTGTTCACAGCATCGTTTTATTTATACTTTTTTTCGTTTTAAGTTTTGAAGCGGGGCCTAAGATGTCGTTTCTTCTTAGGCGGTAGTTTCACATCCGTAAAAAGTTGGATTGGTCACTTATTGATATCATTATAATCCCACTGGAAGTCTTCTAAATCATAATGATTCATCAATATAAATGATATATAAATGTGAATATGATACTTTTTATATTATTATATAGTTTTATTTGAGTTTAATGAAGTGTACTAACTTTTTTTAGTGAAATGATTTTGTTTGTAAATTATGATTTAGGGTGCGGAGTGGCCTCCGATAATCGAGGAAGAAGAGATGCCGAATACGGTGCCATGTGAAGATACTTCGAGGTAATGAAAGGATGTCATGATCAGATTACATTAGATTATTCAACTTTTTGGACTTCATACGAGTGCCGCCTGCTAATAATGATAAGTTTACTGTTATTTTTGTTTGAAAATTTTTAGCTTGGTCTTGGATACTATAAAATTTCAGCGTGACTACCAGGTTGTAATAAAGTTAGGGGCTCTTTAAGATAGCACCAAGTTGGTGTATCTGATCATCACTAATTAATTCTTGACGCCACAATTAATTCTTAAAGTTGAGAGAATAGTTTGTATTAGAATTTTATATTACATCTTTAGAAGTGGAAGTTATTATGCTCTTAAGTATCACTAGGCCAGTTAAGTTACTGTAATAAGACAATGGTAAAAGCTATGGCATTATAATTAAAGTCATATTCCTTTCGTAGGAATCTTACAGTACGCAAATGCTATTTTTTCTATAAAAAAAAACTTGAAATGGATGCCCTTGCTATGTGAGTTAATGGCCGAGGCTCTTTCTTCTATTGCCTCATAAAATGTAGTTAGTAATGAAGAGTTACCCAACTTTGTTCTTATTAACAATGAGTGCATATGAGTCAGCCATCTTCTTTATTAACTAATTGACATGTGCATATCTCAGGTTGCTCAACGTTTCCGAGAACTGTTTGCTGAAACAAAGTACAAAGCGGCTGCCGAGCTTGCTACAAAATCTCCTCAAGGCATCCTCCGTACACCTTACTATATTCTACTTTACTAGTTGTGAGTAACCTTTCTGTATTTCATTGATGTTTTAAGATTTTAACCTTTGTGTATTTCATTGCAGAGTGTACCTGTGCAAGCTGGACAAACACCACCATTACTGCAGTACTTCGAGACCCTTTTGAAAAAAGGAAAACAGAATGCGTTTGAGTCCTTGGAACTCTCACGCTTAGTTGTCAATCAGAACAAGAAGAATCTTCTAGAGAATTGGTTAGCTGAAGACAAGCTGGAATGCAGTGAGGAACTCAGAGATCTTGCAAAGGTATGAAGTATAGATGTTACAATTATTATGGCTTTACGTACATCTGCAAAATATTCTCGTTTTTGCAGCTTGTTCTTTATGTCCTATTTGTTTGTACAAGGAGCCTATTAGATGCCCAAAGAGCAAAAATGGATGTTGGTACAGGTAAAGATATGATATTTTGTGATCTTATTGTATTTCTTTAAGTGTGTTTTGTGTTTGAAAATTTTGACTATATAAACATTTACATAATTACATGTGGATATTTAGAATGATTCTAGATAATCGGTTATGTTGCAGCAAAAATGTGCTAAACATTATCTTACCCGTTAATAATCAGAGTCATAATCAGTTTCACTATACCCAAACACTGATATCCACTACTCATAATCAGAGTCATAACGTTATGCTGTTGAAAACCTCATAGAACATATACTACACCGATGCACTTAGATGTGAAATCCAGTTACTTCTGTTTGGGTAGCTTAGCAATGAGCTTTGTATCTGCATATGCACTGCTATGCTTTTATTTATGACCTGCGACTGTTAATTTTTTTCAAGCTGTATTTATTTCTTATCTTTGTAATGCACCTTCATCACTATACGTGCATAAAGTGCAAGATATCCTCATACGATTCAAATATAATTCTTGACAGAATCGGATAAGAGACGTTGATGGATGGAAATTTCGTTGATGATGAACTAGAAGTGGCAGTTTGATAGTTTAAGTGATTCTATGGATTTTGCTTATTTATGTTTGAAAGTGAAAACTTATTCCAGAATGTATGCAGAATTGTATGCAGATTTCATTTTTGATTTTTTGTGATATTGATTTTTTGTTTCAGAATTGTATGCATAATTTTTGTATTTCAGATTTTTTGTTTCTATTATTACATTATTTTTAGTTTTTTTTATGTGTCATGTCGAGTTTTGTATATTGTCACTAATATAATTTGTGACGAAGCTATAGTGACGACTAACGGCGACCCTAACTTTTGTCACTAAACAGCATTAGTGATGACTTATAGACTGTTAGTGACAAAAGCCTTGTGGTCACTATAGACAATTTTTCTTGTAGTGAATTGTTTCAAGTTCTCTCACTTAAAAGTGTGAAGAATTAAAAGTTCACACTTTTAAGTGTGAAGAGTTGTTTAAAATCATCACACTTAAAAGTGTGAATAATTAAAAGCTCACACTTAAAAGTGTGAAGTATTGTTTTAAAATTATCACATTTGAAAGTGTGAAGAATTGTTTCAAATTCATCACATTTTCAAGTGTGAACTTTTTATAGATCTTCACACTTAAAAGTGTGAAATTATTTGCTACACCCATATGGTTCACACCCAAGCTAAGTGTGAACTTTTTAACTTAACACACTTTAAAGTGTGAAAATATGGTTTAATAAGTGTGAAAAATTAACTATTTTGTTGTAGTGCGCGCGATCATTGTAAGTAAAGGAAAGAAAAAAAAAGAGCAGTACGAAGCTTCCACTTAGTTTCAAGGTTAGTTGTATGTCGTACACCTGTTTTCCAATACCCTCTCATTTGGCCTCTTAAATCTTTAGTGGTGGGTGCATGCTATACACATGTTTTTGCATTACATCAGTTCTAAATTCATGTATAAAATTAATCGCCTGGTCATTTATTTGGTGTGTCATTTCTCTCTCTAATCGCACATAGTGATTTTTAAGAGCGGTTGGCGCTTAGGGTTTCGGTGTTTCAAGATTCGATATCGTGGTTTCATTGATGCTTAATGTAAGGTAATTCGGTTCATTTTTTAAGTTTGTGGATTTATGGATACATATATATGTTTGTTTAACTATTGTGATATGTTTAAGTTGGTATAATGAGTTCTGATTTGTTAGAAGTTGTGTTTTGGTCTCGAAGCTTCTTCAGTGCAAGATTTTGCTTACGATTTATCGTTACAGGTCAGTTTACTTAAGCTCTTTGAATATTATTTGTTGCAGTGACAAATGTTATTTGTTTCAATCACATGTTCTGAAATTATTAGTGGATGGTTCTTATTGTACATGTTTGATTGTTTATGTTTTTGCATGTTCCTATAGTATGTGTAAGGTGATTATCAGTCATGTATGTAAGTTTATAAACCCTTATTGTGAATGTGATACGCTTACACAGCGCGTTCGGGGTCAAAGGAACTTCTTTTTCGTCGAGCAAGTTTTTCAACACCCTAGGCAGTGAACCTAATTGTTGTAGTGTAGTATTAAGGTAAGCCTCGGGAATTGATATCGTTCTCTAAGGGAATAGGAATGCTAGTGAGAAGTTACTACGCTAAGGTTGGGGTTGAGGAAGATTATTTTTTATCTTTTTTATATTTTTTTAGGAAATTGAAAGGTACGAATCTCGGGGTTTGGATTTGGGGGTTGGTATTTCTACCGATTACTTCTACTATCTATTCTAATTATCTAAGCTAAGGTAAGTGTAGTCTATGTTTATTGTTGTGTGCTCGTATGATGATTAAAAATGTATTTACTTAGGTGTTACTACTCCCTAGTTATCTCCTATTGATGGTTGAATTGTCACGTCCTTATTCTTAACGCGTTGTGTCTCTAAAGTCGTAGGGTATGCGTTTATCCCTAACTCTTTGAAGCTGCCAAAGGTTAATGACTATAAAATATCTAGGATTCATAAACTTAACACTAAGGTGTTCTTTAGATGTTTAGCCTACAATTACTCGAGGTGATTATAAACTAAGGTTCAACAAAGATTAATCAAACATTAATAACACAACGAATGACCTATCGCAATACTAGATCAATCACGATTAAGATAAGAGACAACCAATCAATATTTAATAACTAAGTTTCACATTACCTAAGCAAACACACAAGTAAATTAGTCGGACATGGAGAACATGCACGCATACACACAATCAATTGAAGACATAATTGAATTAATGAAGTAAAACACTTATCTTGATGTAAAATAGGGTATGCAACCCTAAAATACTGTACAAGACAGCCTTGGTTTGGTTTAGGTTTTTACCCCACAAAACTACCTCTCTAAAACTGAAAAATTCGGATTCTATATATAATGTTACAAACTGCGACGACATCACTCTTTAATTGTGACGCCGTCGGGTTGCTGCCATTAGGTTTTATCTTGGCCACGTTATCATTGTGACGACGTCACCTTATGCTCGTGAGTCTGGATCAAACTATGCCGTCTGAGCTGCGACACCCTACTCTTTTAGAACCTGATGCCGTCACTTGTAAATAAGCAATTTGGCTACTGAGTCGTCACAAAACATGTTGCGACGGCGTCGCAGTTAAACGCTGACACCGTCCTCTTTAGTTTCAGCAGCTTGAGTGTCTCGATTCTTGACTTTGGCCATTTTCTTCGTATATTCGCGTCTTTTTGTCCGAATAAGTGTCATTCCAGCAATTTGCCTTTAAGAGACCAAAAAAGTGAAAAGGAACGAAATTAAGTAATTACAGATACAAAAGTGATCAATTAAGGGCTTAAATGACCCCTCAAAAAGGTACATTTTAAATCCTTATCAAATATCCCTACACTTGGTATTTGCTTGTCCTCAAGTAAATGTGCTTTTAGCCAATTGATTTATAAGTTAGGAGTCATGAAGCATTAGTTTAGAACGATCCACAACACATATAAGCCCCGCAAAAGTCATAACAAGCACGAAAATTACATATTAGCACCTCACATGGGGTGTTTGGAAACTCACATCTCTCGAGTGCATATGAAATATAAGAAGTTGGAAATGGAAGATAAACACTCATTAACCGGTCCTAATACATAGATTACCATAGGCTTGAGACTAGATCAAACCTCCATCGCTTTGGCGTAAGCACCTAGGAAAAACTATCCAAAAGGTCTTTTAAAGGGTTGTAACGTTAGCCTTACGGTAGAGAAACAAAGGGTTTGGTGGGATAGGCGATTTAGTGGTGGCAAGTCAAAAATTTTTATGTTACAAGCATGCGAAGAATGGCGCTGCTAAGCCAAGACTCGACACTCTAAACTCTAGATAACAGAAATAAACAAACATAAATTTAAAGATAGATGTAGTATGGTAGCCCGTATGTTTATTTACTTTTTATTTTTTATTTTTTTATTTTTCTTTTTTTTCAACACTCTATTTTTTTCTTTTTCTTTTTTTTTTTCCTATTTTTTTCGATTTTTTTTTCACACTTTTACTCTACCATCCTCTACGATAACATCAAAATAGTAGGGATTTATAGGCACATCCCTACACTTGAGTTTTTATTACTCTAACACTACATTGACCCAAATTAAAAAGATCAAAACACTTAGAGTACATTATTACGCAAATAAAGGGAATTTAAACGTTCCTTCCCGTCATTTCATAAAATTTAACTTTTCCCATGAGTCCCAATCGTCCCAAAATTGTGTACAAAGGATATGACTCGACTTAGCAACTTATGCAAGCAACAAGATAATTGAACTAAGGGTTTAGTGTGATAACAATAATGCACTAAAAGTGAGTGCATACAATGTAGGCTAAGGAAATTTGGGTGTATATTTGGAGGTGGATTGTAAACAATGCTCTTCATTGATATTTCGGAAAACCGAAACATCATGAGAACCGCGAAAAGGATAGGCTCTGAGGGGTTAACTAGGGGTATCGTGTACTAAAGATGAGTACAACACAAGGGTGTGGGGGAATTACCCAACCGATGTGGAAGAAGTAATTATATTACGGGTATCAAACAAGGGTTATCCTAATGCCTCTTATCATTTAGTTATTCCCAACTACACGAGTGTAGTCTCATTAGCGATCTCGGAATGCATCACAAAACAAGTTCTAGAATCTATTATACTACCGGTTCACACTCTAAGAAATAAAGATGAATGCTTTAATTCCTACTAATCTAAGGGCGATCCTCACATTTTGGGTGGAATTTAAGTGGTAAAGGGTTTTTGTGCTAGTCATATAATTTCCTATCCATGAGACGCTTTATAAAGACTAATGGCCCACTCCTACATGTTGTGAAAAATTTTAAATTTGATGCAAAAATTACCCTAACCGATATTTCTCATTGTTTATTATACAAATGAAATTGGACAAAGCAAATAGTCAAGGATAAGCATAGTTTCAAAGTTCCCATTTTATTTCCCTCCCTACACTTAAACTGAACATTGTCCCCAATGTTCCCCGAAAGTATCAAAGTTATGATAATATAATGTAATTAAAAATGAAAATAACTAGTACTCCCCTGATTTGCTTGGTAGGATCCGTGTGAAGTGGTGGTTACATCTTTCTTCAAGAAGAATGTTTGCGTGAAAAGCTCCTTCCAATCTTATGTATCTTCTTCTTGGTAAATTAAAACTGCACACTTTAAGAAAACAAACGAAACCTTCGCGTAAAATCGGCGGTAACAATATATATATGACTCTACTAGACTAGGATATAATGCTTGTGGAATGGATGTTTACAGATTTTCTAGAAATTAAGACCTGGAAAATTCCAAAATTTTATAAGTAGCTCAGAAAACGAGAAAAAGTTATAAGCTGTTTCTGCTCCTCCTGACGCCGTCAGGTTGCGATCCTGACGCCGTCAGGTTTTCATGACAGAAACTGGTATGCGATTTTCTGGAAAATATTTATGTTTAAAATCTGGAAAAATTTCCCCTGCAAAACATCCATTATGACTCGATACAAGCATTTGACTTGAGCAAACACACATGTATATCTTTTAAATGATTGTAATTCTCATGTTCACGTTTCTTTTGAAAACGTGTGTAATCCTCCCTACACTTATCCCTTATGTAAAATACCTTTATATGTAATTAAGACGAGGTTAAAGACAAAATAAATCATTTTTACAAATTTAAACATGAGAATAAACAATCAATAAAAGATACACGACACACAAACAAGCAAACAATTAAGCATGGGTTGCCTCCCACGAAGCGCTTTTCTTTATTTTATGAGTCTTGTAGCTAGACTCGAAGTCGTTCCCCTACATTACTTCATTACCGTCACCTTCTTTCTCATGAAGGTCTCTATTGGGAGATTCCATGTTGTAGAAAATCTTTCAATCTTAAAGGGCATTTGGTAGGCTACATCATCGGTCTCATCCTTGAATCTCATTATTCCCAATGACGGATCATAAGTCATCCCGGTGTTTTTAATGAAAGGATTTCCTCGAATTACGTAGGACAAGCTAGGGTCTATGGCCGTACTAATATCGTTCACAACTATGAAATCCATAGGAAACGTGAAACTACCTACATACACGGGCAATCCCTTAACTCTACCAAGAAAATTGCAACTAACCCTAGGATTATCGGGATCTTGCCTAGTTGGGATAGGCTTCTTCATTACCCAATTATAGTAGGTGTTAGTCATGATATTTATCGGGGACTTGCGATCAATGTAGGCCTTTGCCACGAAAAGGTGTCCTATGCAACATCGTATGTTAAGATTCCAATGGTTCCCAAACTTGATCCTTGGGCTTATCCTAACATACATGTGACGGAGGTCACGTACTAAGTGTGGGTGACGAGAGAGTTCTTCTTCCGTAGGAAACTTATTGAAATAGTCATTGCCTACTTCATCTACTTCCTCGGTTGTTTCATTCCTAGGTGTTTCACTAACCTCAAGTATCATTTTATGGTTCGCTTCGTCATTTGTTCTATTAGGTTTTACTAAGGTGATGGTATTGACTAATTGAACGTGCTTAGCTAACTTACTTGGGTCCTTAATCTCTACACCGGAAGCTTCGGGAGTTGAGATAGCATTAACCTTCCTATCACTATTGGTCATGGCTTTCAAGAGGTTATCTATCTTCCTATCCATCTCGGCTTGTTGTTGGTTAAAACGGGAGCTTAGCTATTTGAGCTTCTTGAGATGTGACTAGGTGTTGCAACAACCCTTCTATGTTTTTTTCGATAGGGCCGTGAGATGGGGGCCATGAGAAATCATTAGATGTGAATTCTTTGGTTTGTCCCCAATAAAAGTCGGGCTTGCCCTTCCATGCTTATCGGGCGTCATTAAAAGTCTTAGGTCCGGGTGTTAGGTCACTAGGTTTACAACACAAGCAACAAGAGAAGAAATAGAGAGGCGGATGAACAATAATCAAACACACACACACGATAATGATACGGTTTAGGCGTAGAGTATGTGAAAGAAATGCATTGTACAACCAACCCTCAAGTGAGGGTTATACAAGAGTATTTATAGGAGGGAAGCTAGGGCAACACTCCTAGTTCCCATCCTTTCCTTAATGGACATGGGCCTAAGCTCATGGGCCTTCTACACAAGCTTAAGGCTAATAACAAACATAAAGGCCATAATTAAGCTAACTATTACATGTGAATTACTAACACTTGATTATGATTTAGGAGTGATTCCAACAATCTCCCCCTAAGTGTTAGTGATGAAAACGGTGAAGGCGTTGATGTGATAGTAGCTTTGACGTTTTCTGACATTCTTCTTTCTTGTGAGAAGAATTGCTTTGATTCGAACAATCTCCCCAGTGTAGAGAGATAGTTTTCTTTGAACAGTTCTGCTTTGACGTCATCTTTAACTTTGTTCTTTGATCATTGTTCTTTGTGATGAAAGTGATAGTATGTTGTTGTCTGCATCAAGTCTGCCTCAGGTCTGCTTCGCTGCTCAGTGTCTCCACGTCATTCTTCAACATGCTCACACGCTCTTTGACGTTGGATTTCTGTACTGATGAAGTTCTTTAAGTCTTTAACTTTGTAGATTCTTTGGTTTGACGAAGAATCATTCTGACTTTTGTGTTGCTTTAAGATAGAACTTCCATTAGTGACGATGATGGCATGAACATGTGAAGAATCTGTACGAACATTCCGCTCCAGAGCTTCCATAAGAAGAAAACATTAAAACGGTTAGAAATAAGCGGATTCCGGCACTTATAAGTTTGAACTTCGAGAGTGTTAACAGCATAGTGTGACAATACAACTCTAATTCTCACAAAGGCCGTTCCTGAACTGGAGTCCCACAAGTGAGATAACGCGATGTATCGAAGTACATCTACAGTTCAGATGAGTCGTTGAGGTACACCGAAGCATCACCTCACGATTGTAGACCGTTTGAGACACACTAAGCGTAATCCACGGGGAGTTACCGAAGTGACCTGCTGTCAGGGCTGTTTGATGTTGACCCTGGCAGGAGTTTCCATTCAATCACTGAGGATCACAGCTGTGAACCTCTCATAAATGTTCTCGACAGATTGCTAAGATCTGTGAAGGACTTGATAACGTACCACTGATGTTCTTATTGTTGAACATCAAGTGATGAAATGTCAAGTGTACCTAAGAGATCTTTTGATGAATCTCGTGGCTCTATACTCAATTGTTCATTTTGGTTTTCCTAAGCGGAGACTAGGGAGAGGGTCTCCTTCTTTAATATCAGCAATCTCTAAGATAAAGCCGATAGATTATGTAGGGTTCCCAGTGAGAATGAAACAAGCTTCTGTTGGGAGAAACTTGAGTGGCTAAGAAGGTTTAGTGCATGCGTCACTGGGTCCATGACGACTTTTAATCTTCAATACCGGTGTCATCAAGTGACAGCCAGTAGCATATGAATTGAACCCGGTGTCTGCCCTAAGTTGAATAACCTGGAGGGCTATTTATTTTCACCCTTTTCTTTGCATTTCTTTTTGATTCTTCAACTCATTCTTTCTCCGATTATCATTTTCTCCTTTTTACAATCATACCTAAGGACTTCTAAATTTTAACTATTTGTGGTGTCCTTGGGTAGATCCCTCCGGATCTGGCGGATCATAGGACGGTTATTCCTAACCTTAGTCACCTTATAACTCCATGACTAACCTATGTTGCCATAAAACCATTTACTTGAAAAATCTCACACAGTGTTTGTGAATGAAAACATTTTGTACCACTCTTGAGATAAGATTTTGCATAAATACTCCCCTTCCACATGTGCTTAAGAGTTTTAACGGTTATTTGCACAGTGAGGAAAGAGCGCGCACTTTTTTGAATTGATCCACTCAAGATAGACAATCCCCCGTGAGACACGGTTACGTTGCATAGTTAAAGAGTTACATTGTCAGCTTTTAGGTGACAACTAGCTCTAATAACTATCTTGAAGGTGTAGACAAACCTCGAAAGGTTGTCAAACCCGTCAGAGTTCATGTCTACCAAGAGTTTCTCGAATGGTACATTCTACTCGGACAAGTCCTTTGCGAGACACGTTTACATCACTAACGAACTAGCTTGAAATTATTACCCGTCCCGGAAAAGTCTTTTCGAGTTACTAACAGTTTAGGATCTCGTCAATTCGTTGGTCTTTTCACATGAGAAATCAACTAACATATTTCTTATCACATATTTTATCCCCCTCAAAAATGGCATATAAAATGTTATTTTTGAAAAGTTGAGAATAAATATGACCATTTCGAGTGTTGCGGGAAGAGTGACACAAAGAACATATTGGTGAACAAAGTTTTAAGTCAAATACTCCCCCTCAACAAGTGATATAAACGGTTGAGGTTTTGAAAATCGTAAGGGGAAGTACTTGTTCTTTTGAGCAAAACCTTGAAAAGTGAAAGGTTAGATAGGTTTTACTCAAAAGTAAGAAGCTTTCGCTCCTTATATGAGGATTGTGGCAATGAAGCATACCACAGGGTCCTTTCTTGACAATTACGGGTTGTACACTGTTATGTGTGCACAAGCCATAGACATAATAAATCACACATCCAAAATTATAATGAAAGAAGCAGTTCAAGGGGTACCAGGAAGTCCAGTGATGTTGCCAGGAGTGTAAATAGGGCGTTGAAAGCCGATGATGTTAATCCTGGGACGACCACCAACAAAGCTTTCCAATCTTCTGAACTGATCCCTTCGAAACAACCGTTCATCAATCATCGTGATGATCCTCCTCACATCCCTTCGATCCTGAGAATTCCATCGCTTAGGAGACCCAATCTTTTGATGTATATCCTTCAACCTGTACGCCAATTCGTCCCTAACCATCTTCAAAGTGTGATCCCCAAATTTTTGAAGATCGCTACACGCCATTAAGCAATTTCTTTGAAGTTCACTGCGGTAAATGACGCCGAATGGTTTGCTGATGAGTGTATATTGTGAGAGCTGGTTGATGTCGGGAAGATCAAGCTGAGGTGGAGTGAAGTTGACACGGGTCTGATAAGATTCAACTGCAAGCTGGAGATCTTCTACACGTTCTCTGATGACTATGCGTCTGATGAAGATGAGCAATGACTTGATGAATTCACGTTGTACTTCGATTGAAAATTGTCTCATGTGACCATGTACTTTGGCAAGGTACATGTCTTCAATTTCGTTGATAGACAAGTTCTCAAAGTCAGCTTCAGAGAATGCATAATCCTTTTCGTCCTGCCTTTTGACTACAATCTTCTTGAGAAAGGTGTAGTCCCATTTGGACGAAAGATCAACATGTTGGATGGCAACGATATTCTTGGTACTGAACACTTCATGTTGAGACTTCTGAACCTGGCAGCTTCTGTAGTAGATTCTTCGGCGTTCCGGCCAATGGTGAATCCCATACATTGCATCACGGTCATACTCTTCCACTTTGTTGGAGAACATGTGGTTAGCTCGTTCCTCGATGGCTATGCAGTTAAAGTATATTGCTGCCGGGAATGGAAGTGTCAAAGATGTAGCGTATTTCCTTGAACCATCGCCACCATGTAGAAGAAATTCCAGGTCTTTGTTGAAGAAATATCGGAATGGAATCCTAGGCTGATCAGGTTGGCCAATTGTTGGTAGAGGTTTAGACCAGTCGGTGTAATATGGAGGGTTGTCCCGTTTGGTGAAGTCGATGTTTGCTTCTGGGCTGAGCCAATCCATGTTGTTAGACATAGCTCGTGCTATATTATCAAGGTGATATTCAACCTCAATATCACTTTCCGAGCTGTCTTTTAGAAATTGAAATGCTTCATTCTTGATTCGCCTCAACTCAGATTTCGTCATCTTCTTCACTTGGAACTTTTCTTGCAGAATCTTAGCATGCACCAATTTATTACCGTCTACCAGGTCGTGACCTTCTGCTGGGTAGGGAGTGGAGTTAACAAGAGTAGAAAACCATTCAAATTCCTCTGTGTTATCGTCATCTAGCCATGATAGGACGTCAGTCTTGGGCGCCTTCTTCTTCTTTTTCTTAGGCCTAGATAAGGATTCTGGTTTCTGTACTTTGTCGGGAGAGGTGGGTTGTTGTTGGGGCTCATGGTATTCCTCATCGTCACCACCCGTATACTCAAAGTAATCACCGGTTTTCTGAGTCGGGGGCGGTAACTCAGAATCATGAGGTTTATCTGTAGAGGAACGTGGAGGAGACCTTTGTTGTGCAGGAGTCTGTTGGGGGTGGAGGTAGCATAGAAGATGATTCACCAGACGGTTTAGGGCGTTTAGGCTCTTTCTCCTGATCCTTATCTCTATCTTCATCGTCTCTTGGACGTTTTGGTCTTTCAGCTTCTTCTCGGCATGCAGATTTGAGTTGGTATTCCAGCAATGCTTCCAACAACTTGCTTTCATGAGAAACAAGTGTTGCAGATCATTTAGCCATTTGAGCTACTAGCCAGTCAACCAATTCAGCATCTGAGAAGATTTTGGGATCAACTGGGTTGATCCTTACATACATTGGTGTTGATCTCATGGTTTGCTTCGCCAAGTGTAATAGGTTAGGATAGAGTTGTTTGGTAAACATCTCCTGTGTAGCTCTAGGAACTATGTTAAGAAGGTACTTGTGAGTGTAGCTCTTGATCATTTAGTCCATTTTCCCTTGAAGATCATCTTGCCTGAGCTTCTGGATGTATTCCCTTTCCACTTGTATCTTGTCCGTCTCATTGTGAAGATGCGTTATCTGATCAGCAATGAAGTTCAGCTTTCTATAGAGCATGTCTTTCTTTTTGACTCTTTTGACAGCTTTGGTGATTCGGTTCTTAGCTTGAGACATCCAAGATGGAGTTGGCTTCTTTACTGATTTGGATGATGATTTGGTTGATCTTGTTGATGGTGGTGGTGAAGAATGAGAAGAAGAATCTGATGAGGATGAGACATGAGGAGACTCGGGGTCCTTTGGAGGCTCAGCAGTTTCCTCTTTAGAACGTTGTGGACTGTCTAGAAGAAGATTATCATAGTCATCATCATCTTTTCCAGACTTAGTCTTGTCATCAGTCTTTGTCTCAGCACCAGAAGTCCTTTCATTCTTATCCTTTTCTGGTTCTTCAAAGTCGTACTGAATAGTGTCCTCCACACGTGTTTGTTGTTGTTTCAAAGTGGTGGCACCAGATCCCTTATCGGGTTGATTAAGCGCATCAGGATTTGGTGTAGATTGAGATGCACCACTTGACCCTACGGGGCCACCCATTTGATCCTTTGCAAATTCTTTTGCCACGTGTTGGAGTCTAAGGAATTTGACCTTTTTCCTGTAATCAGTATCCAGTTGCTCTTCATCTGAACTTGAGCTTCCTTCAAAAGGCACAAGCACTGGAGTCTTCCCTTTTCCTTCGTCAGCTGGAGGACTAGGAGGTTTGGCTTCTGAAGCTTTAATGTCGGTTGCAGTTTCAGAGAAGAAGAACTCTTCGTCTGATTGTGTATCTTCAGAGATTTCGTCCACAAGCTCTCTTTGCGGTTCAGATTTGGGAATTGGGATAGGAACAGCTTCCTTAGAGGGAACAGTCCTTTTACGTCCAGGTTTCCTCTTTGGGAACTTCCTTTGACTCTCTGTTCTTGCAGCACTTGCAGCACTTCCTCTTCTGGTTCTCCATGTAGGTGTCCCAGAAGACTTCTCATCGAGATGACCAACTTTGCCATCTCTTACTGCCACCCGATACCTTCTGTATGTTTCGAGCTTTTTGATTTCGTTAGTCAGAAGGTGATCAAGTAACACAGCACCCTGTTTCTTTGTTGACGATTCCTTGATTCTGACAGATAGGATAGGCTCAGTCAACATGTCATGATTGTTGGGGTCATTGAGCCTCTTGGGAATATCAGGATGAAGTCCAAGTGCTCTCTGGATCAACAACTTTGTATATCTGACATAGGGAATCTTTGAGCCAAGCTTTTTGAGAAATGACATAATGTCTTCCCATATCAGTGCTTTAATTTCGATGTCCTTCTTGTTGATTAATGACCAAAAGATTTGTAGTTTCATGAGCTTGGGATGCTCATAGCCACTATCACGACCAGAGACCGATTTGGTGATGATCATGAAGAGGGTTCTCCATGGTTGAGGAATGTTCTTAAGCTCCACATGAGAGTGCTTAGTGATAATTCCTGAAGCTTCATCATAGCCAATATCAATCAGGAATTGTAGAATTGTCTCCTCAGTAGGTGTGGCATAGAAGTCGGTTGGTTCGATTTCAGGTATGAGAAGAACATCCCGCAAGTCTTCATGTGTGATGGTGACTTGTTTGTGATTGAGCGTCACTGTCACCGCACTTTGACCTTTGATCCTTTGCATTGAATTCCAGAATTGTTGTATGTAGATCTCCGGTACTGTAGCAGAGTGTGAGAGCATGTTCTGGTAGGGATGATTCTTTAGAAAATCTACAGCAATGAGACATGAAGATTCTGAGCAGGTGAGAGTTTCAAAATCAACTCTGAGATTGTTCTTTCCAATCTTCCTTGGATAGTTATTAGGGAAAATATCGGCAACTGTGAGAACCTCAGGTGCATCCACATTCATTTGAGCAGCCATGTCGTGATCTGAAATAACATTAGCCAAAAGAACCAACATATCAAAAGACATAATGTTAGTCAACAGAAGGTTTTATTGTCTAATTATTGAATGTACAATGTCAATGATTGTTACGAGTCCAAAGTCACTTGTTTGTCCAATAGTCCAATGACGCCGTGAAAAGTTTCGTGAGTTAGTTAACTTTATATTTTAAAGTTTATGTTATCACATATTTTCACAACACATTATACATTTAAGCTTATTGGTGACGGTATTGGATTTGTGACGTTATGATTCATTTATTTACAAGTTTGCATGCGTAACAATTCATAACGAAGGTTTGATCAAGGCTTATGCGTAGGAATAGTAGCTTATGCGTAAACAGGAGCGGTATATGCGTAGGAGCAAGCTTATGTGTAGGATCCTTACTTACGCGTAAGAAATGTTACGCGTAGGAAAAGGGGACCTTATGCGTAGAGCTTACGCGTAGGCGTATGAAAACCTTACGCGTAAGGCTTACTCGTAAGAGTAGACCTTATGCGTAGAGGTCACTGTTTACGCATATCCTTCACAGGATACGCGTAGTCCCATTGTAGAACCTTACGCGTAACAGTTACGCGTAAGATTACTCTTACGCATAACTTTCTACGCATAAGGTGATTCTTATGCGTAGAGTTTCAATGACCTTGATTATGAGTTTTATGCGTAGCAAGCCCGAAATAAAATCATCATATCATCAATTTTGACACATACATTCATCTTATAACAGATCATGGCATGTATGTTCATCAAACAGTTTACTCGTAGAAAACCTTATGCGTAGAACTTAAACCCTAATATCAAGAATTACGCATAACAAATCTAGCCATGGAAATTGCACCAAAGGTTTTCTGGGTAGTCTTAGATGTCATGTGAGAGTGTTAGCCAAGTTTTAACATCCAAGTCTCAGTAAATCAAAAATACCAAAACGCGAAGAACATAAACCCTAATTTTTAATAATCAAACATTTAGTGTTTCTGGGTTAATTCTAAGCACAGATATGATCAATTCACAATATGAACAACATTACACAACAATCTTTTTGACCAAAAATGTTCACATATGAAAATACCCAAATCCACGCATAAACCCTAATTTCAAAAATCATTCAATTCGTGATTCTAGGTGAGTTTTGATGATAAAAAAGATGTCATTGAAGTTATAGAAGTGTTTTGACACTATCCTTTTAACCATAAACACACAATCTTGATTAGGTGTTCTTATGCTTATGCGTAAGACACGAAAATCACCATATCTCAAGATTTAACCGTTGGATTTATGAAAAACTCAAAACCATTGTTTAAAAACTTGTTAAACACAAAATCACTTACAGATTGAAGATCAGATAACCGGATTTAAAGAAGAATTTTTGTGCGTAGGATTAGTTAGGTGATGGTAATAAATGTGAAGTATAAGTTAGGTGGAAGGGAGTTTTATTAAAAAAGAGTTTGAGCTTTTGGCAGTTTTAGTCCCTCCACCTTTTCCATTTTCATCCAAAGCCTTTTAACTTCCATTTTGGTTACCAAATGAATAATTTTTGGAAATAACTTTGACGACACTCCCCCTCGACTTAAGAAATAATGAAAGGTTATGAGTTTTATGTCTGAGGAGTGTCAGAAACCAGAAATGTGACCACCAGGATAGGATAACATGCAAGTACACGAATGTTTTGAAACAGTTAGGTATTTAATTTCTCCCCCTCAACAATTGATCGGAAAAATACTGAATTTTGAAAGATTATAGTGTTGACGGAAGAAATGTACTTTCCATGTTGAAAGAAAAATAGATAGAAGAATATTTTTGTTGTTTTATCAGGTTTTATATTTTTGTATTTTGTTTTTGAAAAATATGTACAAAAGAGATTTTGGTGTTTGACAGGTTTTTAAGACTGTTTTAGGAGGTCATCCAATTCCTCTTGAGTCAAACACCTCATACCAATCCGGTGGACCAACTCATTAAACCTAGCGGGAGGCAAGGCTTTGGTGAGAAGATATGCCAATTGGTATTCTGTACCCACGAAGTATAATTCATCTGTACCCTGTTCTACGTGGTCCTTGATGAAATGATAGCGAAGATCGATGTGCTTTGATTTAGAATGCTGAACCGAGTTGCACGAGATCGCAATGGCACTCCGATTGTCGCAGTACATCGGGATTCTGTCAAATACGTAACCATAGTCTTTGAGTTGTGTTCTCATCCAGATGACTTGAGCACAACACGCCGACATGGCTACATATTCTGCTTCGGTTGATGACAGCGATGTACAATCCTGCTTCTTTGATTGCCAAGACACCAGTTTATCACCAAGAAATTGTAGTGCTCCTGAAGTACTTTTTCGTGAATCTAAACATCCTGCGTGATCAACATCTGAAAAAGCGATTAGTTCAAAACCAGAATCCTTCGGATACCAGATCCCCAAGTTAATGGTTCCCTTGATGTATCGGAGGATTCTTTTAGCCTCAGAGAGGTGGGTTTCAGTTGGTCTCGACTGATAACGGGAGCATAGATAAACGACAAAGACAATATCAGGTCTGCTAGCTGTTAGATACATGAGAGACCCAATAATACTTCGGTATTTTGTGGGGTCGACTAGTTTCCCATGTCAATCAGCGTCTAGCTTCTTGGTATGAGTCATTGGTGTGGCATAAGTGTCACAGGTTTGCATTTCAAATTTATTTAAAAATTCAAGGGCATATTTGGACTGACTCAAGAAAATACCACGGGGTGATTGATGAACTTGCAGTCCTAGAAAGAACGTAGTTCACCCATCGTGGACATTTCAAAAAAATTTCTTCATTAGTATTGCAAAAGCGTTTGAGTACTTTTTATGTGTAGACTCAAAAATGATGTCATCCACGTAAATTTGAACAATTAGGATATGTGCCCCGTGATATTGTATAAAAAGAGTAGGGTCGACCGAACCTTCGGTGAAATTATTGGCAATGAGGAAAGATGATAGCTTATCGTACCATGCCCGAGGAGCTTGTTTGAGACCGTACAGAGCTTTGTTCAGTTTGTAGACATGGTTCGGGAACTCAGGATCAACAAATCCATCTGGTTGGCTGACATAAACCGTTTCTTTAAGTTGTCCATTGAGAAAATTCAATTTTGACATCCATCTGATAGACCGTCATATTCATATGAGCCGCGAACGCGAGAAATATCCGAACAGCCTCCAGACGAGCAACCGGAGCAAAAGATTCTTCAAAGTCTATGCCCTCTTCCTGACGATAACCCTTAGAAACTAGTCGTGACTTGTTTCGGATAACATTCCCTTCAGCATCCAATTTGTTCTTCCAAATCCATTTTAGACCGATGACGTAAACCCCTGTTGGTCTTTCAACCAGTTCCCATACTTCAAGATGTTTGAATTGGTTGAGTTCTTCTTGCATGGATTCAATCCCAGTGTCTTTTGTCATTGCGTCTTTAATGTTTTTAGGCTCAGATTGGCAGACGGTGAGTGTATAAATGCAATGTTCACCATCTGAGTGAAGACATTGTCTCGTAATGACCGGTTGATTCGGGTTGCCAATAATATTATCCAGAGGATGGTATTTTGTCCATCTATGTGTGGAGGGTTGATGTTGGTATACATTGTGCAGATTTTGAGGATTCAAATGGTTTTATGAAGATTCCGCGACATCTGGTGCAGCAGTCTCATTAGCAAACAGGTTAAAGAACGCATTTGGATAAAAATCGGCAGGTGGGGGTACTTCATTAAGAACATCATCAGCCGGTTCATCATTGTTGGAAGCGGTTTGTTCAACTGTTGTGTTGGAGTCTACTGGTGGTGCTTCTTCAACAATAGTTGTTGTCGCAGGTGTATCAGGTATAGGAATATTATCAGGTTGAGCAGCAGAAACAACGGATACACCTGTAGCACGTTCATCAATATCGTCACTGAACAGCAGAGCAAATAGCCTTTACATTTGTTGACGAGTGAGCTGGGGGCTTTGTTCAGCTGATGATGGGGTTTGGGGGAAGTTTAAGCGGTTGTGACCGGGTTCTAAGTTGTTATACTCAAAAGCCATTTCTGTGAGTTCATCAAAATGAGCATGAATCGTTTCCATAACCTCTTTTGTTCAACGATTCCAGATGCGGAAACCTTTAGAATTATCACAGTATCCAATAAATACTCCAATGTCAGCTTTGGCTTTGAGCTTTCCAAAGTCATCACGATCATTATTCGGATTGCAAAGAGATCCAAATACATGAAAGTGTTTGAGATTCGGTTTTCTGTTGTGGACAAGCTCAAAAGGTGTTTTGTTGTGGCGTTTTGTAATCATAGAACGGTTTTGAGTATAGCATGCAGTAGATACAGCTTCTGCCCACAAGTAATCTGGGAGTTTGGCATTGATTAACATGGTTCTTGCAGCTTCCACCAACGTTCGGTTTCGTCTTTCAACAACTCCGTTTTGTTCAGGTGTACGTGCAATAGATGTCTGATGCTGAATTCCTACTTTCTCATAGAATTCATGAAGAGTTTGGTTAACAAATTCAGTTCCTCTGTCTGTTCTGATTTGTCGGACGGTGTTTCGGAGCTGAACCTGTATTTTTGTGAGAAAGGTGATAATCATCTGTGGAGCTTGGTCTTTGCTTCGAAGAAAGTAGACCCATGTCCAGCGTGAATAGTCATCAACAATTACTAAGATGTAGCATTTGCCATTGATCGGTTGCACACGCATTGGGCCACACAAATCCATGTGAAGAAGATGAAGCACATGCTGAGAGTTGTGTTCCACCTTTGAAGGAAAATGAGCATGAGTGCTTTTTCCTTGTTCACAAGCTGAGCAAAGGTGATCTTTAGAATACCGAAATCGTGGGAGTCCTTCTACTAGTTTGTGTCGAGCAAGATTGGTGATGGTTTGAAAGTTTAGATGTGAGAGACGACGGTGCCATAGCCAGGATTTTGTTGATGTTGCCTTTGAAAGTAAGCAGATGGGAGAAGAAGCAACCATGTCTTGCATAGAGATAGTGTAAAGACTAGAATTACGCGAGCCAGACATAAGGTCGTTTCCTTGTAGATCACGAATGAAACAAGATTTCTCCCTGAAAGCAACCTCCAAATCTCCATCACAGAACTGACCTACTGAAAACAGATTGTGACCGAGGCCTTCCACATAGTAAACTCTGCTTATTTCGATGTTCCCATTGATATAGTCTCCGTAGCCCATGATAGCTGCGAAGTGATCATTCCCGAATCTGACAGTGCCAATGAACTTTGCAATAAAGTTTGATAACAGTTTAAGGTTGCCTGTCATGTGTCGGGAACATCCGCTATCAACAATCCAGAGAATGATCTGTATCACCTACATTACACACAGACGACACATATGGAATAAAAGTAGATGTGGAACCCGAAATGTTAGAGGGTTCCGGAGCAGTTATAGTAGACATACACACATCAATAACTTTAGGCATCCATTTAAATCCTAGTGTGTTATATATCCATTTCTTCCATCTATAACTACTATTTGCTTTAGTCTTAGTGAATGTGCTAGGTGGTACTACATTCTTTGGAGGTGAAACTGGAGTTACAGGGACAACAATGCGTTTCATAGAATCTAAAGAAGGCGGTCTACCAAGCACAGACTTAGAATGATTAGTGGGCCTAGAGGTATTCCGATTCTTAGGATTCCTTAAACGACAGATGATAGCTTTAGCAACACATTTGTCATGACAATCAGAATTCATACTTTTACGACAAATAACACAAGGTGCATCAAACTGAATATCAAAAGTACTTAAAGGTTTAGCATTCGTTACATCACTATTTCTATTACATTTGCCAGACGCAATATCTATAGTGGAAGCAACGTGAGTCTTATTCATAGTCCTAGGGTGTTCTTCTACTTTAGCATTCCTTATTGATCTTTTCTTAGGTTGCAACTTCCTATTCTTCGATGTAGTGCTCGTAGGCCGTGAAGTGCAGACGTTTGGAAAAGACGCAACTATTCCTGTTTCAGTAGAAGGAAGCACATTAGCAACTTGTGATTTGGCAGGAGGGATTCTAGGTTCACGATTACTAAGTGTTACTGGTGCTATTCTCTTAATCACGGTAGGCGGAAGTTGTTCATACTTTCCTAACATTTCTCTTAGCTTAAAGATAGTGTGCACCAATTCTTGATTTTCATAACGAAGATTTCCCGAAAAATTCATGACTTCCTTAATGTGTTTAAGAAAATGATCAAGCCGTTTGATGCTTCATCACGAGTCTTTATAAGTAAATCAAATATGAAACCATATTCCTGTTTAACTTTTACAAGTTCTTGTTCATATTTAGAGATTTGACATTTCAAAGACACGTTTTGATCATCCAGTTGCTCAAATTTTGGATTAAACGATTTAGATTGCAACTGGGTGATTTTGTTTTGCAAAGCAAGTTCACGATTTTGACAATCTTTTTGACACCATTGAAGACGACGTTTTGCATTTGAAAGCTCGTTATTCAATCGTTCATTTTCAGCTTTTAAAGACTTGAATTGATGCACATTATCAGAATTCTCAGCAGTAACAACATTATCAACAATATCAGCAGAGATATGATCAGATGCATATGCAACAGATTGTAATAACACAAGATTATTGATGTCAGCACAGATGACATCTTCCAAGAGTCGATCAACATCTTTTCTCAACATTTTATTTTTACATTTAGTATTAGAAATAGATGTTTCTGCTTTTTCGAAAACGACCTTCATCACTCCAAGTTCCTTATGAAATTCCCGTTCCCAAGGCAATGCACAATTTTTCAAATTTTTAACATTAGGTAAAAGATTTTTCTGAAAAGTGTCTCTTTGTTCTCGCGCCAGAGGCGATTGAAAATGTTGAACTTTGATTACAGAATGATATTCTATCTCATGTTGCAAAGTTTTGAGGTCAGCCATGAAAAGGTCAAAATATCTAAAAATTTTGCAATTTTCAGGTTTTGAATTTACTTCACTGATGGAAGGTAAAGGACCATAAATTTGTGTATAATCTGGTTGGGGATTAACAATAGAAGACTCAGATGTTTTAATGATAACCCTTGGTGTGTTAGAAGAATCCTTTGGTTGGATGAAAGTGACCGCTTGTGAATAAGTAAAAGGTTTGTTTTAAACAACTTTTTCTAATTTTGATCGACTCTCGTCTTCAGCATCTAATTCCTCTTGACGATGATATTCAACAACAGTCATAACAGAATCATCAATTTTATATTCTGCACTGGAAACTTCCGGATTTGGTTTGAATGTTTTGGGAGAAAGCTTAGGTTTGTAATCAGCAAGATTCGGTCCATATCCTTTTGGATTGGGTTTTAAAGTAAATTTTTCAATAGCTGTTACTGACTCACCATGTTTATAAACAACAGTTGTAAACTCTTTAAGCTTGTTTTGCAAACCAACAATTTCTTCCAGATAGTCATCTATTCGATTCGTTGAATGCTTTTTGTATGCAGAGAACTTTTTTGACAAGTTAACAACTCAGCCTTAGCTTTTTGATTTTCCAAGGTGAGAGCGTTAATTTGCTTTTTATGTTCATGTTTCAGTTGTTCTATTTCAGACAACAAAGCATTCTTCGAAGCGGCTAGTTCACGCATCTGTCTCTCTAAATATTTTTCGTTTTGATGAGATTTAGCAAAAGCGGCTTCAAAACCCTTTTCACGTTTATCTTGAGCTTTGAAAAAGTTGAGTTGCATTTTTAAACCTTCAAAATCCTTGGTTAACAGTGCATTTTTACTTTTTAAGTCCTGATTTATCGCACGACATTCGTCCACAATGGTTTGTTGGTCTTGTATTAAACGAGCAAAATCTGGATGAGGCAAAAGTTCGGCTTGTTCAACATGAGTCACAACATGATCATTATTTAGATCCTCAAGTATAACCACAGAGTCAATTTGATTATCAAAGGAAACCATAAGGTCTTCTTGATCATCAAATGTAACTACGGGGTCTAATTGAAAATCATCGGAATGAGATGTGGATGACTCATTTTGAACATTCTGAGCCTTGCCGGATTCAGATGTTGGCGGAGATATTAGATCAGAGATAAACATGGTTTGTTCGGGTACCTGAGACAAGCCATCAGTGTCATACACTGGGCCTGTTTCACTCATGTGTAGCTCTTGCATATTGGCCATCAACATAACTGCTGAGTTGGTCTGCAAGTCCTCCATATCATCATCTGAGTCTGCATCTGCCATAAAGCTCTGTTCTTTGTCTGTGAGAGTTCCACCAGCTTCATCCTTAAGAGCCAAAAGAAGAGCCTCTTTGTGATAAGCACTGCCCCTAGTCCTTGGCTTTGGGCATGCATTAGCCAGGTGTCCCTTCTCATTGCAGTTGTAGCATCGAAGACCATTCAACCCATTCTGAGCGTTTCCCTGTTCCACCACTTGAGCTCTGTTGTTATTCCTACCCACAGCATTAAACCCTTGAC
The DNA here is from genome assembly GCA_019973895.1 of Chrysanthemum seticuspe. Classification (NCBI taxonomy): domain Eukaryota; kingdom Viridiplantae; phylum Streptophyta; class Magnoliopsida; order Asterales; family Asteraceae; genus Chrysanthemum; species Chrysanthemum seticuspe. The sequence continues at coordinate 34,250,557 of BPTQ01000001.1, forward strand.
CACCGCTCATCTGATGACCATAACCACGATTCTGAACTTCAACACGTCCATTGTTCACAACAGCTTGATTCCTTGTATTAGATGAGGAACGAATGCGATTGTTAGATTTGTTGGTATAACGGCCAAAAGCATTAGCAATCATAACAAATCCTTGTTGCAATGCTTCGAACGGATCGGTTTCCTCATTAGCTTCACTGACAAGTGCTTGAGCATTGTTGTTGTTGTATGGAACCAATTGATTTTGTTGAGATTGTTGCTGTGAAGGATCATGTGGTGTGATTGCAGCAGTTGGTTGAGTTGCTGGTTGAGGAGAATAATTGTTTTGAGCATACAAGGCAAGTTGTTGATTTTCCGGATGTGTTGGAGGAGCAATTTGAGCACGGAGAATCCTTTCCCTATCAAATTTCTTTTCATGAGGCTTCAAGTAATCGTACAACAATCCATATGTAGAATGATGCATGTTCTTCGCTTGACGGAGAAAAATGACATACTTCTCCCATTCAGGACCAAGACTACTCAGGAACTTAGTATTCACTGCAATTCTTGGCATGATAATGTTGTGTTTATCCAAATCATTTATGATGTCTAAAAATCGATGATGATAAGACTCTAGTGTCTCTCCAGGTTCAATCATGAAGTGTTCATAAGCCAAGTAAATTTTGGATTCCATATCTTCCTGATTGAGTGCAGATCCTTCCATAAGAAGATGAATGTGCTCCCACATTTTCTTTGCAGTCTTTTGAGCATCAACACTTCGAAGAATTGGGTTTGGTAATCCTAAAAGGATATATTGCATTGCAAGCTCATCAGCTTCATAGTGTAGAAGTTCTTCTGGATTCAAGTCTGCAACAGTAGCAATGTTCGTTTGTTCATCTCTTGGTGGATTAGCATTTGGATCTCCGGGTACAATGACATTAGGCATCTGAAATGGACCTTCCAAGATAACCTTCTTTAAGAACTTTCCATGTGGCTTCTTCAGATCACAAAACCTAAAGAACCTTATCACCCATTGATCGTAGTTTCCTGGAGTGAGCATCGGAGGTCTATCAAGTGATCCAACCTCATGAATTGATTGTTGGCTGCTTAAAGCTTCACACATCTTTGCAAACCAAGTGGGTTCCTTCATAGTGTTCCTTGATGGATGTTGATTGAATTCATTGGTGTAGGGTTGAACTTGAAGACTTGGTGGTGGTTGAACCATTTGAGGTTGTGGAATTGCAGCAAGTTGTGGAGTATGTTGTTGATTAAATTATTGTTGATAAACTGCTTGTAGTTGATTACATTGTTGGTGTTGTGGACTTAGTTGTTGTTGTCGTTGAGAATAAGTGTAAGGGAAATAGTTAGAGTATGGTGGTTGTGACATGTTGAAAACTTGTGTTGGTAAAAAAATGGATCTTTGTAGTCGAATGAGCCTTTGTTGATGAAGTGTCCTTAGGCGTAGAAATCACAATAAACAAGTAGCACTTATGCGTAAAAACACCAAAGTTACGCGTAACAATCAAGAGTTACGCGTAGATTTAGCTTACGTGTAAGTAGGGAAAAGACACTAAAGTTATGCGTAGACACAAAGTTAGGCGTAGAAACTTAGGCGTAGGATTACCTTATGCGTAAGACTATGCTTAGGCGTAAGATGAATCTTATGCGTAGGATTTTCTACGTGTAAGCTTATGCTTATGCGTACGTTTAGGGTTTTGCCCAAATGATCTTTTACACTATCACAGTGCAAAAGATATCCAAAGTTGACGTATTTTCAAAAACACGGAGTAAACCACGAAACTGAAGATCAAACCACGGATAAAGTTACGCGTAGAACTAGGGTTTTGATACGCGTAGCTTTACTCGTAAAAATGATTTTGCCCAAAGATGTTTCTAAACCAGATTTTTGTGATGAGACAGCTTCAATATCACCAAAATAACACAAAAGTGTGAAACTTGATGAACCAAAACTCCTAAAACAGTTACGCGTAGGATGAAACCCTCGAATAAAAACTAGCTTAAAAACGATGATCCACGCATAAAGTTTAAAAATTTTTGCCAAAAACAGTTATTTTAACACTTTAAAACGTTAAAAGTACAAGAATCTTGGATTCAAAAGTGTGAAAAATACGTTTTTAAGCGAACCAAAGTATCAAACCGTTGTTTTACGCGTAGGACCTAAAGCCCACTTCAAAAACAAAACGATTCACCCAACTAGTAGGCGATTGATACCACTGTTAGGTCACTAGTTTTACAACACAAGCAACAAGAGAAGAAATAAAGAGGCGGATGAACAATAATCAAACACACACACACACGATAATGATACGGTTTAGGCGTAGAGTATGTGAAAGAAATGCATTGAACAACCAACCCTCAAGTGAGGGTTATACAAGAGTATTTATAGGAGGGAAGCTAGGGCAACACTCCTAGTTCCCATCCTTTCCTTAATGGACATGGGCCTAAGCTCATGGGCCTTCTACACAAGCTTAAGGCTAATAAAAAACATAAAGGCCATAATTAAGCTAACTATTACATGTGAATTACTAACACTTGATTATGATTTAGGAGTGATTCCAACACCGGGTGTTGTAGGGAATCTTCCTCTCGTTCCATTGGTATGCGAGGATGCGTAGTCAACGGAAGCTTGTTCGGGGATTCTTGTGCAAGCGTGAGTGTTATGAGGACCACTACATTGCTCACACAAGGAAGAAACTTTGTTCACTTGGCGCGAAGACTTAGGATTGTCGTAGGAGCTCATTAGGTATTTAACTTGATCTTCAAGCTCAAGCATCCTACGGTCGGAAGATTGTGAGTCAATGGGAGGCAAGGAGATTGCCTTTATGGTTTTGGGCAACTCACGGGGGTAATTCCACCATTCGTTGTCATAGAGAGCAAGGTCCACTATTATACCCCACGATTCTTCCGCCGTGAGATCACTAAGTTTTCCACCGGCCGCTTGGTCAATGGATCGCTTAGTGGGGAAGTTGACATGATCGTAGAAGATTTGGACTTAAAGCCAAAGATCAATGCCGTGATGAGGGACTCTATGGAGTAAGTCCTTGAATTGATTCCATGCTTCATAGAGAGATTCATCTTGACGTTGTTGGAACATCAAGATATCATTCCTAAGCTTAGTAGTTATCCCCGATGGGAAAAATTGAGCAAGGAAACGAGAGGTGAGATTGTTAGGATATAAAAAGTCAAAGTGCTGAAGAGTCAAAGTACTGAAGTCAAAGTACTGCTAAAGAAGAAAGTCAAAGTACTGCTCGTTCATCAAAGTACTACAAGGTTAAAGGACTGTTATGCAAAATCGTTAAGGATTATTATGTAATTCTAGAATGTTCTCATATTAGTTTAGTATTACTTGTCGTACAAGGAATAGAGTTGTAAACCGACTAGGGTTATTCTTATGCCTATAAAAGGACCCCTAGATTGGCATTGGACGTACATGCATTATTAGAATTTACTAAGTTCGATATTAGAATTGTTAGGGATTGTTAGTGAATCTGTGTATCAAGCAGGTTCAAATTTTTAATATAATCGTTAAAGTTAAAGTTAATTCTTCTTAGCTTTATTCAAGTAAATTCCGCATACTTAATAGAGTTAATTCAGTGTTTCATTGTTAGTGACTTAGGATTTATCCAAGGTTGCTAAGCCCTTACAAGCTACATAAAGTTAGTTTGGTTAGAGTACATCGATCCAACAAGTGGTATCAGAGCTTGTGTGGAAACTCTGATTAAGAAAAAACCCTTAAAACCTAGTTAACAACAAACCCTAAAGATGTCGACTGAAGCTGCACCACCCCCATCCATCACCTCACTAAGAATTCCTATCATCAAGAAGGGAGAGTATGATCTTTGGAGCATGAAGATGAGACAGTAAATTTCTATTACAGACCATGCATTGTGGAATGTAATTGTCAATGGTAATGAAGTTGTTGTAGATCCTATAGAAGTTCCTGGACAACCTAAACCACCTAAGGCTGTCTTGCCAGCAGCTACAATAAGAAATCAAGAAAAGGCTCTCAACATCCTATTGTCTGCTATACCTAATGGTCACCTACTCAAGTTTCATGATGCTAAGGATGCTAAACAACTATGGGCTACTCTCAAGACAAGGTTTTGAGGTAATGATGCTTCCAAGAAGATGCACAGAAATATGTTAAAGCAACAGTTTGAAATATTCACTGTTGGTGAAAGAGAAGGTCTTGATGCTGCCTATGACAGATTACAAAATCTTCTTAGTATGCTGGAGTTATACAAAGCAGAGGTATCTGTTGAAGATGCAAATCTTAAGTTCTTAAGGAGTTTGCCATCGACATAGCATGTGATTGCTACTATGATCAGAGGACAACTTGGTTTGGATGTTATGGACTTTGATGATCTTTACAACCATTTGAAGGTGTATGAGCATGAGATGAATGGACTAACAAGTTCAAAATCTCACAGTATTGCTTTTGTGTCGTCTGAAAAGAGAGGCAGTACTTCCAGTAAAAGTACTGCTTATCCTACTCAAAGTACTGTTGCTCAAAGTACTGTTACCTATCCTACCCCCAGCTCAGCACCAACAAACACCATCCATTCTAATGAAATTGTATGATCATTCTTTGCTCAGCAAGGCACTCTACCTGTTACCTATGAAGAGGATTTGTCACAAATTGAAGAGGGTGATCTTGAAGAAATTGATATAAGGTGGCAAGTTGCTATGATCACTGCTAGAATCAAGAAGTTCATAAAGAAAACAGGATGAGGCATCGACTTCAAGCCTAAGCAAGGTATAACGTTTGACAAGACCAAGATTGAATGCTTTAATTGTCAAAGAACTGGACACTTTGCAAGAGAGTGCAAATTTGCTATATCAGGCAAATAGAATGACTGAGAAACCCAAGCTTGAACTTAAGGAAATTCCTATTACTGAAACAAAAGTTGTGGTTGCTCAAGAAAATTTATCTGAGGTTGACTGAAGTGCTGAGTTTGATGATGAACCAGTAACCTATTGTATGGTAGCAGTGGAAGAATCAATGAAAGAGTTTGATTGGAGCACAGCCTTTGATGAGGAACCTGGATTTGTTGCTTTGAAGTCCAGAGATGGTCTAGGAAGCTTTGATTGGAGCATGATATGTGAAGAGGAACCTGTTCTGCTTGCTATGGTAGCTACTTCACCAAGTTCACTCCCTATCTCTGAGGCATGCTCTAAGTGTCATGATTTTTAACAAAAGGTGCTTACTGATTATGTAACTGAAAGAGATATCTGTAGAAGGGCTAGGTCTGAGGTGGGTGGTTATCAAATTACTTTAGAGTCAATGGAAGCCAAAATAATAACACATGAAAATAATGAAATGGCTTGGGCAGAAAAGTATAAACAACGGGATTACCAATTAAAACTAAGTGAATGGAAGTTAGGATGTAAGGTTGCTGAATTAGAAAAGATAACTAAAGAAAGGGATGAATTGCTAGAAAAGTTTGCTGCATGGGGAAAATCTGGTCTTTCACATGTTAGTTTTGTTGAAAAACAGAAAAGAGCATACATTAAAACTGGACTAGGTTTTGGCATGAACTTTAGTAGCATAGAAGAAAACCCACCTAGTGATCAGGATGAATGTGATTATGAGGATATAACAAATAGTGATGATGAACTCATTAACTATGTTGATACATCTAGTAATGAGGAATCAATTAGTCAAACACCTCTTGAATTTAAGAAAGACAAGGGTTATCATGTAGTTCTTCATCCCACTGGTAGTTTTCAACCACTTAGGAAAAAGCTTATTGGTCAATCTAATATAGGTCCATCTAGTTCTAACACCCCAAAAGAAACAGTTGAGAAACCTAAGGATGATAGTGTTAAGAGTCAAGCAGTACCTTCTTCTCAAAGTACTGCTAGACGTTCAGCGGTACCTTTAAGAAAACCTTTTCAACATACTGCTAAACCTTTTTGGGATAATTTTGGTCAAAATAATTTTAAAAATTCACCAAAAAGTCAGGTTAGGTTTGGTCATAGAACTCAAAGAAGAAATTTTGGGAGTATGGGTCAAAAATTGTGTTTTGTTTGTTATAGCCTGATCATTTGATTAAGGACTATGACTTTCACTCAGATTACTTAAGCAAATTCCCAAAGACCAGAACTTCCAACCAAAAACCAAGGGAGATTAAACCAGTCCGGAATCATTCACATAGGGTTAATCATAGCAATTTATCACAAGACCATAGGTACCCTCACCAGAGAAGATCTTTTTCAAAATCACCAGTACCTTCTCAAGGTACTGCTAGATTTTCATCCAATCAAGGTACTGCTAGCACTTTTTGTAATAGAAGCCCTAGGAGATCTAATTACTATCAATCTAGAAGGCGTTACACCTCAAAAGGAGTATCTAGATCAAAGCATTCTACACCAAAAGTTAAAAAATGTTGGGTTAAGAAGGAAAGTACTGATGGGGAACAAACAGTACTTTCAGCAAGTGTGAGTGAAACAGAGATTTTTGTTGAAAATAATAAAGAGAACTTGGATGAAGAAGAGATTTTTATTGAAAACCCAAAACAAGTTTTGGAACAACCAAAGATAATTGATCATGTGCTTAAAGACAGTGAAAATTACATACTTAAAGCATTTAAGTATGTAACTCCACAAGGGGAACACAAGCCAGTAATGGCTTGGGTTCTTAAAATTAACTAACTCTTTTATCTTTGCGCAGGGCAACCCAGAAGAGAAGCTGAAAGATCATCTAATTGTGGATAGTGGTTGCTCTGGAAGCATGACAGGAGACAAAGAGATTCTGTCAGATTTTAGATCTTATTGTGGAGGAAGAGTTGCATTTGGGAATGATGCTAGTGGAGGAAGAATAATTGGCAAAGGAACCATCAGGGCAGGAAGCATAGATTTTGAGAATGTTCGCTATGTGAAGTAGCTCAAATTCAACCTTTTGTCAGTCTCTCAAATCTGTGACAAGAAGCACCATGTGTTGTTCACTGACATAGAATGTCTTATTCTTTCCCCTGAATTCAAGCTTGTTGATGATAACTTGGTAGTACTGAGAGTACCAAGGACCAATGATGTGTACAGTCTGGATATGAAAAGTCTTAACTCTTCTGAAAGAGCAACTTGTTTAGTAGCAAAGGCAACACTTGAAGAAGCACATATGTGGCATAGAAGATTAGGCCATGTGAATTTCAAGAATATCAACAAGTTGGTTAAAGGAAATTTAGTTAGAGGTTTACCTTCCAAAACATACAGGAATGATCACTCATGTTTGGCATGCAAGAAAGGTAAACAGCACAAAGCTTCATGCAAGAAGATTGATGAAAGAACCATTAGAGAACCTTTGGAACTGCTGCATATGGATTTTTTGGACCTGTTTCTGTTGCAAGTCTAAATAAGAAGAAGTACTGCCAGGTTGTGACAGATGATTGTAGTAGATTTAGTTGGGTATTTTTCTTGGGATTTAAGGATGAAACCTTTGATGCTATTCATGATCTTATAATAGCTCTAGAAAACCAATTGAGACTCAAAGTAAGAGCTATTAGATGTGATAATGGGACTGAATTCAAGAATAAGCTTATGGATGAATTTTGTGTCAAGAAAGGAATCAAGAGGGAGTTTAGTATTGCTAGAACTCCACAGTAGAATGGTGTTCCAGAGAGAAAGAACAGAACTTTGATTGAAGCAGCCAGAACAATGTTTGCAGATTCCTTATTACTTATTCAATTATTGGCTGAAGCTGTAAGTACTGCTTGCTATGTGTTGAATAGAGTATCAGTCACTAAACCTCAGATGAAGACACCTTATGAGTTGCTAATGGGAAACAAGCCTAACATACGTTTTATGAAACCTTTTGGATGTCCTTTTACTATTCTTAATACTATTGATGCCTTAGGAAAGTTTGATGGCAAGTCAGAAGAAGGATATCTATTGGGATATTGTACCAACAGCAAAGGATTTAGAGTGTACAATAGAGTCACCAAGAAGGTTCAGGATTGTCTTCATGTTGAATTTTTAGAAGATCAAGAAAATCAAAAGGGTAAAGGTCCTGATTAGATGTTTGATCTTGAGGTTTTGACTCCTTCTATGAATTATGTTCCTGTTAGAGAAGAAAATCAAGTTGATCTCAAAGAAGATGATTTACAGTACATTGTTCATGGAGTCAATATTAGACCTGATGCTGTTCCTGATGAAAAACCTATAACTGTTGAGAAACAGAAAAGTACTAATGAACCAAAATCTTCATTATCAGCTGAAGATCAAGCTATACAAGATGAGCTTAACAGGATGCTTTTTCAAGATGTAGTAGTACAATCTTATGATGATGATCAAAGAAGAGCTTATAAAGAAGCAAAGAAAAGGAACAAGACTGCAGAGTTCTCTCACGGTACTTTGAATGACAGTACTTTAGATCAAAGTACTGCTACACCTGTTGACAACACTTTGGATGATTTGGACGATCCTAACATGCCTGGCCTAGAAGATACTGATGATGAGTTTGAAGATGAAGGTATTTTCTCAGATTCTAATGAAGATGCTGATTTCACAAATTTGGGTGATAACCTTGAAGTTCCACAGACTCCTATCTTAAGAGTTCATAAGAATCATCCTACTGGTCAAATCATTGGACCTTCTACTTCAGGAGTGCTAACTAGAACAAAAACTAAAGGCTTTTCTATGCCACACAATGCTTTACTTAGCTTTGTGTACAAACAAAACAGGCTGAATCATAAGGATCACCAAACATGTTTATTCACTTGTTTTATCTCTCAAGAAGAACCCAAGAATATAGCTCAAGCATTAACTAAAGAGAGTTGGGTTGAAGCCATGCAAGAAGAACTTCTTCAATTCAAACTTCAAGAAGTTTGGGTACTATGTGATCTACCAGATGGAAAGAAAGTAATCGGTACAAGATGGGTTTTCAGAGTCAAGAGAGATGAAAGAGGGAATGTCATCAAGAACAAGGCAAGGTTAGTTGCACAAGGATATAGACAAGAAGAAGGAGTAGATTATGATGAAGTGTTTGCTCCTGTAGCAAGGATTGAATCCATTCGAATATTCCTTGCTTTTGCATCATATATGGGATTTCAGGTTTATAAAATGGATGTCAAGAGTGCCTTTTTCTATGGCAAGATTACAGAGGAGGTCTATGTTAAACAGCCTCCTGGTTTTGAAAATCCTGCACATCCAAACAAAGTCTACAAAGTTGTTAAAGCTCTTTATGGCCTTCATCAAGCACCTAGAGCTTGGTATGAAAGGCTCTCTACTTTCTTATTGCAACATGGTTATCGGAGAGGAGCAATTGAAAAGACTTTGTTTATTAAGATAGATAAGAAGGATATCATGCTGGTTCAAGTTTATGTAGATGATATCATCTTTGGAGCTACAAAACAGTCCATGGTGAAGGATTTTGAGCAGCTGATGCAACATGAATTTCAAATGAGTTCTATGGGTGAATTAACTTTCTTTTTGGGGCTTCAAGTTAAACAGTCAAAGGATGGAATTTTCATAAGTCAAGATAAGTATGTCTCTGACATTCTTAAGAAGTTCAATTTTGATGCTATGAAGCCAGTCACTACACCTATCAAGTCTATCAACTCATTGGGCAAGGATGAAGATGGTCAACTTGTTGAAGTCAAGCTGTATAGATCTATGATTGGCTGTCTTATATACTTAACTGCATCTTGGCCTGATATCATGTTTGCTGTTTGTTTATGTGCAAGATATCAAGTCTCACCTAAGGTCTCCCATATGAATGCAGTGAAACGAATTTTTAGTTATTTGAAACAACAACCTAAGTTGGGGTTGTGGTATCCAAAGGATTCACCTTTTCACTTGGCAGCTTTTTCAGATAGTGATTATGCAGGTGATAACAATGATAGAAGATCAACCACTGGAGGATGCCAATATCTTGGATGAATATTAGTCTCATGGAAGTGTAAGAAGCAAACTATTGCAGCAACATCATCCACTGAAGCAGAATATGTAGCTGCTGTAAGCTGCTGTGGACAAGTCTTGTGGATGAAGAATCAACTTTTGGATTATGGGTTCAACTTCAAGAATACTCCTATCAACATTGATAATGAGAGTACAATTTGTATTATGAAGAATCCAGTTTATCACTCCAAGACCAAGCACATTCAGATTAGGCATCACTTTATCAGAGATTGTTATGAGCATAGGCTCATTAATGTTGTCAAGGTTCACACAAATGACAATGTAGCTTATCTACTCACAAAAGGATTTGATGTTTCATGATTCAATTACTTGGTGGTGAGTATTGGTATGATCAATTACTAAGCTACATTTAAGGGGAGGACTGATTAGTTAGTTAACCAGTCCTATGCATTGCTTGAGGGGAGGCAATCGAATGTCTATTTGGAGTTTTTGCCATTATAGAGAAGAAAATGGAAAAGTACTTCTTTTTGGTTATCTAAAAGTACTGCTCTGAAAGTACTACTTTCGAAAGTACTGCGCACGTGGAAAGCACTGCTTGTCTTATCAACGTACTGTTCCAACAGTCAAAAGATGGGGTAAAATTTAAATAACGGTAACTTTGTTATTATGGGCTGTGAT